>JASVER010000151.1:71081-647145 GCA_030449065.1 Oceanodroma leucorhoa | reverse complement strand
ATGACCCGAGAAAGAAAAAGAAAAAAAAAGTGAGATACTTTACAGCTTGTTAAACGTGGAAACCAAACCTCCATGAACAGGTAGCATTGTACTTCCATAAATACTCAGAGTGAATAGCCTGTTACTGGTTCTCCCATGTAGTTCACCAACGTAAAGCTGGAAAAAGACCTCTTTACCTGTGTTCATGCATCTATAAAACCAAAATACTGAGAAGCAAGCAGGCATTGACTCAGCATGGTGAATATTTAAGGTTAAAAGAAAGAGACAGGTTGGGACACATAAGTTGCTACATCTTCTGCTTAAGTTTTTGGAGAGGAAATGTCAGCTTTGGTGGGTAGAGGATTGACTGAGTCTCCCTTTCTGGCAGCAGGGCCACTTCAGTGTTGGTTTAAAAGGTCCCTTGGGCTACTGTGTCAGTGGAGGCAGCTCTGAAGGAGTGCACTGCTACTGAGTACAAGCATCTGTCAACATGCAGATCCTCCTCTTTGACAGAATTCACATTTCTTCCACCACTTTTCCAACAGCCTCTTTTTTCCCCTCTTTTTGGGGCCTGATTCTGTTACCTCTGTGAGCTGATGTGGCTTTATACAGAAGTTATGTTCACAGACTGTATATTGCCATTTTATGCTTGACCACATAAAAACTGAAACTTGATTGAATGTATGGATATAATAAATATGACTCTAGAGGGGTTTTATTCATGTCTTTGGCCTTTGAGCTCTCATTACTCAGATGTGGAGCTTTAGAGGCAGTTGGCCTTAGAGAATTAAATGTCTGGGTGAAATGCAATGAAAAAGCAACCTGACTGTGAACACCATGCTTGCAGTTTCTGGGAAAGATGCAAACTGCAGCAAATGTTGGGCATTATCCCATTGTTATACCAGAGTTTGGTGTGACTGTAACTTTTTCTTTACTTGGTTAAATATTCCAAAGGCTAAAAGGAAGTTCTGCTGGCAAAAGAGCTGTAAAAAATTTGCAACTATATTTTGTAGTATTATTAAGCAGAGTACAGAGCATAGCGCAGTGAAGGAAATAGCTTYCTACCTTCTCCAAAACATCTTTATTTTCCAAAAAGATTCTGTGCTTAGTGCTTCTTCCCCCCCCCCTTATCTTTATTATTTTGGACTTAAATTCACTTCACAGTTAAGGGAATAGCCTCTTAATAGTGTCACACTCTTCTCCTTTACATAAGTGATATTGCCTTCAATGCATTTTCCCACCTCGTTATTCATCTTTGTGTCTTAAACTTTTACATAGAGTTTTTATGATTAGCAGATGCTCAAGTCTAAAAGGTTTATATATGCATAAKTTTTTTAATTATAAACCCAAAACCCAATATGAGCAATTTTCATGTGATTTTCAGGACAATACCTTCTGCAGATGACCAGTTACTTTGAGAAGTAGCAAAGTAATTGCTATGACCTGTGTTGAACCATATCAAATGCATATACGGTTATAGATTTAACTRTAGAGAACAGAATATGTAATACTGATTTTTAAATGCAGAACTACTGTAAGGTAAGAAAAGAGGCTGTGAATATCTCTATTTAAGAAGTGAAAATATCTGTGAATGTAGGGAATGGAGAAAAAGCTAGACAAGATTATGAATGAAGCATTGTCATATAGGAAGATGGGAGTCTTCTGGAAGACTGTTTCATGCTTCCAGCATTTCTTGATGATTGAAGCAGTAGGTTGATAAATCCATCAGTGTAAGTGCTAGTTATGACATTGTATGGATAGCTCTTTTCATATTCCTGAAGTACTGTGTGCATGTGTGAAATAACTAAAAAAGATCTGATATTTCCCCCCCTCAAAGTGAATAGAAGATACGCCATCCAGCTCAGCAAGAGCCGGGTTTGGTCCCAAAGAAACATATGTTGTCTTATGAAATTAGCTGGAAAGCTGAGTTGAATTGTCAGCCAAGCTAGTGTAAGAAAAAGATTTTGAAAGAATGAAAGTCTATAATTTGTATTCTGTGTGATGAGGAAAGTGAGAAAAGCTTAGTCATATATGAGGGGAAAACGGATGGGAAGGGAAGCAGTATCTTGTGAGTGACACAGCTTAGTTAGCATGGCGTTCCATGTCTATACGGAGAAGTAAAATATCTTCAGCTTATAGCTGGAGTGGTGGCATTTTGCTTTGTGCTTTTCTCCTTGGTATCTTTCTGAAGTAGTGGAATGCATGGGATGAAGGTCACTGTGCCAGTTTGAAGGCAAAGACAGTGATGAGAAAGATACTACGTAGGCATTATAAAGCACAAAAATCTCCAAACCTGAAATTATAATGAAATGCTTTTCATTATGCCAACTGAGCCCAAATCTCTTATTAGTTAAGTGTTCAGCAACACTGAGAGCATTTCTAAAGCTAAAGGTATGAATTTCTACTAGAAAAAGCTGCCAGAGGACCAGATGCTACTCGTTTATTTAGACTCAAAACCCGATGTTTGAAGTGAAGTCACCATGAGCTGAAAATGAGTAGGAGGTGTGTGAGATTGATGCCATGTGTGCTAAGGGGGGAGGAATCTAGTTTTTCAAGTAGCACCTTCCTCTCCCTTAAGTTCCTTTTGCCTCAGCTACAGCAGGCACTGAGCTTTGAAGCAGTTTAATATTAAAATAAACTTTAGAATTATAATTTGTTAACTGTCACTGGGCCAAACAAGAGGGAATTTTAGTTGGCTGCTCCCAGGACACTGGTACTAGAAGCAGGAGATACATGAGAGATAATTAAAGACAACACTGAAAATGTGTTATATTATCATCAGAGTTCTATTTAGTCTGCTGCAGCAGTTGATAGAGCTGTTCATTGCAGCACATTACCTGATGGGAAACTGTAGGCTTGCTGCCTTCTGATTTTATTGTAATGTTTCAATGATTGCATCTTGGTCACAGGCATCCCGTTAAATAAAGGGCAATTAGTAAAAAATACTTTAACAACGTTCACACAAATCTTAGTTCTAATTCTCTGGGACTCATTCCTTAGAATATATATAACACGGTGAGCCTGGGGCTGTTTTTGTTGCTGCGGGGTACAACCAAAGTGCTTCGTTCTTTTCCCTAATGATCTTGACGGGTAACTTTTTCTTTTTTTTTTTTCAGATTGTTACAGCCATAATTAAATAGTAGGCTAGGTTTCAATTAAGGAGAGACCCATGGCGTGCTTCGTCTAGCACCCCATACTGCAGCACTGAACCAGACAGTGCTAGAGTCCCCAGCGTGTTTGGTTTTGCAGGAGGTGGACTCTGCCTTCCCCGAGTCCCGAGGCGTTCATTCAGGCTGAGTTCCTGTTGCTTGCCTTGACATTCTGTCTGGGGTGGGGGGAGGTAGCATTAAGCTTGCAAATGACGATGTGCTGAGGGTATGACTGCGTTAGGTATCTTCTCAAATTATAAATTTCACTCTGGGGAAAATGACAAATACAGGGGACTGTATTTAAGACAGATGGTGGGGTTTTTTTTGTACTTTGCAATGCTGAATGTTTGTCACTGCTTCCCAAAGCCTACTCTAAGCTTTCTTTTTGATTAAAAAAAAAAAAGCAGAGCTCCAGGTACTACAGTGGAAGAGCTAGGCTGTTTTCTGCCAGAACAGCTTAAGTTATAGTGTCTCTTTTGAGAGTATTTGGAACTACTGAAAGTCTTCAAAATAATTCAATAAGCAAAATTTCATTACTGAGTGTGTGCATCCTTGTACACCTTAAACACTGATAATGAGCTTGAGTATCCTCCAGTCCTGATGGTCACCCTCCTGAGACTGTAACCTCATATTAGCATTTAGAACATGTGTTGATAAACTGTGTTTACTGTTTCGTGGTTGTTAGGATGTTTACTTATGAAAGCTGCCATTGCTAGATTTTTTAAAAATATTTTATTTTTGCATGCAACATATTAGCATATTTGCTAATATGCAATGTTATTGTTGCTAATAAGCAACTTATTTGCATGCAGTGTATTAGACTTTTGACTTTGTGGGGCACTAACGAATTAACTGACCAGTTAATGCACAACCCCATTTGGCTTGTTTGTTAAAATATTGCTTTTCTATTGGAGGTGATGGAATGAAATTTCAGTGAACTGAACTGGGTATTCTTACACTTCTGTGATTCTTCTTTTATTTCTGGGATCATGCTAACTTGTGATTCTAGAGGAGAAGTGTATGTAGCCATGTGGATGCTGTTTTATATCAACAGTGACACTAATAACATTACCACAAATTTTTCCACATAAGGCTATTTAGAAGGCTTTTGACTAAATCAAATTTAGCATTCTATGATTCTATTCTATGATTATTATTTATTGCTTTGAAAACTGCTGTAGAATTAATTTCGTGTTTTCAGACATGACACAACTCTGTATCTGCTGGTGCATTTGAAAGATTTTATTTTTGTTCCAGTTTACAATGGGAAAAAAAAATACCAGAACCTCAAAAGCTTCTAAGGAGTGGAGCTTCATGTTCTGCTGTTTTCTCCAAACATGGGCCTTCTGGCTGATAACACCGGCTGTCTGGTTCCTTCCCTGTATTGGGATGGTTTGGATGACCTCAGGATGGCTTTGAAGTTAATACTACATTCTTCCTTCATATCTTGTAAGCAAGCACAATTACAGAAAACTTGTAGTCCTGCTGATAATGTTATTTATTCCTCCTGCTGCCCTTTGGAGGATCTCCCTCTATGACACCTTGTTTTCCAGTGTTCATGTTCTTATTTCATGTTGTGTCTTACCCTTGAAATTATTTCTGTATTAGTGATTGCCAGTTGTCCTCTTCTGTTGTATTTTCCTAAAATCACCTTTTTTTTTGTGACGAGTTCTAATGTGGAGAGACCTCTGTGTACGTGTTCCTCCTTCTATGCAGAGCTTACTAACAACTCAGCTGCTTGGATGATCAGGAATTGGCTCTTTTATATTTTCTGTGTCAGACTAAGAAATAAAAACGGTGTTTAGGAGCTGCATAGTTCTAATGGAAATAGATATGTAGTAGCCATAGATGTTTTAAAGCTGTGATGTGTCATTTTTGTGTTTGGCTATTCCAGTTTCTGATCCTCAAGAGTGTCTTCTGCCATATCCTGTAGTAACTCAGTTCAATGAGGGGCTTTGGCATTTTTTGGAAATCTGTGCATACCAAATATTCTAGAAGATTTTTTTTTTTTAATTGCTTTGATAATTCTTTCAGATTTTAATACCTTTTACTGGGAAGAAGAGATTCGCCAAGTTAATGCACACTGGTTTTCCCTGCCAATAGGAGGAGGAAAGGAAAGATAACTGCTCGCAGTTAATGCACCAGATTTTATCTTCCTCTCTGGCATTTTTTTAAATTTATGTAGGTTTATTAGCAAATGGCTTTTTAAGACATTGTATAGTTCATGCTTATCCCTGCCTGTTGCCATGTCTTCTAAAACCATAAAGCACTATTTATACARTGAAGGAAAGGGGGGACGTATAACCTCACTATAATCTGTTCCTTCTTCTGTTTTAAATATGAATGGTTACGCAGGGCCAGTATGGAGCTCGTGTCTGTCCTTGCCTGCCTGTGCAGCACTCCCCAGCAGACAGTAGTGTACAAGTAGGGCTGGTGTAGAATGAGCCCAATGAACTCTCCCAGCATCTAGCAATCCAAATTACTGCTTAGACACTTGCTAATCGTATTAAATTACTGCCGTTGGACCTAGTTCCTATTTCTCTAGCCCTCTTTTGAGCATACATACATTTTTCACCTTGATAATCATCTTCCTGTGGAGGTAGCACCACAGTCTAAGTAGCGTATGCTGCAGAAAGTGTTTTCTTTTTGCTTGTCGGGTAACCTTTCACTGTGCCCTCCAACTTGCATACTAAGAAATACGTGAATAACTGTATTTGTTTTACCTTCTCCTCTCTACTGTATATTTTTCCTTGAGTTCTCATTTATATTTTTGTTTGTTTTTATGGTGGGATAACTAGAATTGCAGTGTGGAGGCTAAAAGCATACCACAGACTCACACACTGGCGTAGTTCTGTTTTTCTGCTTCTTTTCCTTCTCTTGATTGTTCTTGTGTTCCAGTTGTCTTTTAAACTGCCTTTAGGGTATTAAGCTGCTGATTTAAAAAATCTTTCCACAGTGATTCCAACATTTGTTTTTGAGTTTAATAACTGTTCTAGAGCCCATCATTATGTATGTACAGTTAGAATTGTTTTTCCCAGTGTGTATATTCTGCATTCATTAAGGTGTCATCTTTCTCTTTCACTTTATTGTTCCATCGTTCCTCTGAGATCCCTTGTAACTGTGTACATTCGATTTCTTTTTTATCCTCAGTAATTCACTAACATAAGCATATGTTATCATCTCCCTATTTAGACCTCTTTTTGAGATTCTTGTAGGATCCCACTGTTAACCTCCATCATTATATTTGATTTATTCCTATGTTTTTTTCCAGTTTCTCATCCTCGAGAGTGTCTTCTGCCATATCCCATGGTAACTCAGTTTGTTTAATGAGGAGCCTTGTTTGCATTTTTTTAATTCTGTGCGTACGAAATAGACTGGAAGGTTTTTTCTTCACTTGATCATTCATTCAGATTTTAATACCAGTCGCATCAAATATTTAGCCAGCATATATAACTGCTATTTTTGGGTAACTTTACAGTAACTTTACCTTGAAAACCCACTCATTTTCTCTCTAGAAAATCCTGAGCTAAAGTTTTCTAGCACTCAGTAGGTGGCATGCAAAAATATGCAAACAAAGGAATTGAGTAATAAGATTCATATGCTGAATCTAATCCACCATTCACATTGCTGAAACAAATTAACTCTTTATTTGCTTGGTTTTGATATTTCCTTTTCTAAGTTATTTCTTTGTACCTATTTAAGAGAGAAATCTTGGCAAGTAAATAGCTTCTGTGAGATAAATGGCATTCATTTGTTTTTATTTGAACTTAATGATGTTACTACAAAATGTGGTGAAAAAGAAGATTATCAGATGGGACAAAGTGTTTGTACAAAGAACCTAACAGCAAAATTTCTATCAGAAGTCATCTCAGATTTTCACAGCCTTTATAATGATGTTTGCTAACATTGGAGTTACTGAATCTTCACAGTTCATGTTTAGTCTGCCATAATTTCAGCGAGTGTTTACTGCCATGAGATTCCATAGCCCGTCTCACCTTTCAGTAGAGAAGGCAGTGCTGGGCCAAGCTTCTGGGCAAATACTCATGCATTAGGATTTTAATGAACAAACAAAAGCTATGTTTATGGAAATGGTAGACATATGACTTCATATGTGCAAACAGTGAAAGCATCGATTGTTGTCGGTGACCTCAGCAAGGAAGTAAACAATGACATCTTCAAGTCTGCAGGTGATACAGAGCTGTTTTGCTTAGTTAAATGCCCTATCAATGGTGAGGAACTCCAGGAGGACATTACTAAACTCTGCAAAAAGAGGTTTTGGATTACAAAAGCCCCTGGAAAATTAATGGAAAATAGTTTTTTGAGGGCTACTAAGTACAAGGACACAGCCTCTGGCTTGGGAAGTTCCTGAGCAGCAGATTTCTGGAGAGTACTCTCAGGAGCACTCTTCTGCATGCTCCTTCCTCATCTCCTTCCCCATGTGTTCACTGCTGCTGGCTGAGAGTCAGCGAGTACGTGGTCTAACACTGTACAACTAATTGTAGAGTGACTTAACATAATAGATAGTTGCTATTTCAGTAGAGACATATGTGTGTTGGGAGGAAGTGGTGATCTCGTGAAAGATATATGTATTGCAACTGAATAAGAGAAGTACTTGGGAATTTGGCTTCTCAGTGGCTGTGGTGGCATTAGTTGATTACGGAGGCAATCTAGTAGTATGTGCTGCATAGTTTGCAGAACATTTGTGGTTGATTTTTAGGGACTCGAAAAATTGGAACCTGCATCAAGCACCTTCTAGGAAGGCATTTTAAAACTGAATTCTAAGTTATTCTAAAATTGCTGCTTTTCTTAACCGTGTTGTAAGTAGCATAAGTAGGCTAGACTCTCAGCTGGTGTCGACAGGCCTCCCTCCGTAGCCTTAGATGAGGATCTGGTATCTGTATCCTATGCCTATTTAGTCTGTAGCATATCTATAGGCTTTATAGCAAATTCAGGGAACAACTCAAAAGCAGTGTTATTGTTTTGGATTCACCACTGTTGCACATGATATTATTAATACCTTTAATCTTCCAAGATTCCCTAGGCAAAAAGGGCTAGAGAAATTGTAAATCTAATTGCTCAGACATAACCCTGATACTGCTCACAGTACCTCAGGAAATCTCTCCTGGCTAGATTCTGAGAATTAGTCTGGGGGAGGGGGGAATTTAGGGCATACATATACGTTTGTTTTGGTTTGTTTTTTGAGATTTGATTGCCAAGGAATGCTTCCAGGAGTTCAGTTTTGGCATAGCAATGTATGAGTTAGCACCTTAACTCTCCTAGGCTTTGCTTAGATTTGTATCCATTATCTTTAATATGTGGTATAAATTGGATATGATTAATTCTTTCCTGGTTTCTTCAGACTGTAGTCATGGGCATAAATATAGACTGAGCTTTTCTAGCAGATACAAGAAAAGAATGAAAAGCGAAGAGAGAAGAGCCTTGATTTATACATTTTTCAGTTTGATTTCCTCTTTCTTAAGATGAAGGGAGATAAGAGTTGCAGTGTTAGTTGATGATTCATGATCTGCCAAAATCAGTTTGACTAAAAGAGGGGAAAAAAACCCAACTAAAAAAYGTTTTAGCTTTCGCAATTTGGAAAAGGAAGGAAATGTAAGAGTTGTCTGAAAAAAGAATTTTACCACAAACTTGGCAGAGATTTTGTGGAGCGATGTCTGTGTTTTTCCAGTTGAAAATTGAGAAAACAACCTGGTAAATATAGATGAAAAATTTAAGTGCCACATGTTAGTCTAACTAGCGTAGTCTCTGCAAATAAATTCTAGTGAGACTAGTCAATCTTTGGATAGATGTCAAGACATGGATGATTTTGATCTAAAAGTTTAATTTGGTTCTGTACATCCGTCACTTCCTTTCACTTCCCTAAAGTAAGCTGTTGGAAGAGATGACATATCGCTGTATGGGAAGAAGCCTGAAAAATCTTTATGCAGAGTAGAGTTCCTTTAATTCAGTGTGTAGTTCTTGACGTTCATGACTTTTCATACTCAGTAATGAGCTTTTCTTCACCCCCCTGCCCTCCTGGTGTGATAATTTTCATTTAGTATGCAAATCTGTGGTCCATCTGCTGCAAGGCATCTTGAAATAATTTGGAAATGATGTTGTTCTGGAGACAGTGTCCTGGAAGAGTTCACATTTGTTAGAAGCAGTATGGGAAGCATAAATATTGACTTCYGTGGTAGCGCTTGTCGGCTGGTAATTACAAGCAATCCTGAAAAGATCAGAACGGACATCTGTCACGTGTCCATGCAGTAGTTGGGTCCAGAGGCACTTCCTCAGTGGTGTTAAGAAGTAAATCTCTTTAAGCTAGAGCAACAGAAGCATTTCCTGAGGCAAGAAGAGATATGCAGCCTCTTGTCGCAGGGTGTCAGCAGGGCTGGTGAGCGGTGAGGGTGGGTGCTTGGGCTGCGGGTGGTGCTGTGTTCTGGAACAAGATCACAACCGCCCGGCTCAAAGTGCAAACCTGACCTGAAGCTGGCGGGTAGGTCTGACCTCAGGAAGGACCTGTCTGCTCACTTTGGTCTTCGCGCTGCCTCGGTTCAGAGCTCTCCCCTGCAAGGGTGCGTGATAACCGGAACCCTCCATCATTTCGGTTTTCCTCATCTCCTCCAGTCTTAACCGGTCCAGGAGCTGATGGCTGGGGGAGGGAGAGGCAAAACCGGTGGCTACTATTGCAACATAAAGGTAAGCCTGACAGAGTAGTGATCCTTACTTCTTTTAATCCATGTGGGAATTAACTTTTTTTTACATAACACTTGGTAGGTTTTCAGGGAGGAAAATTACACTGTGATTATTCTCTTAAATTAAAGCCTCTTAAGGAGGATAGCATGTTGTCAAAAGCAGGAGATCTTTTGGACTGGCCATAAACTGGGAACCAGCTATGGTAGTCAAAGCCTTTGCAGGGAATCCAACGATTKCTTTAGTCAAAAAATACTAGTGGCACCTTTGTGCTAGCCATACTCTCTTCAGGTGAAAGATAATGCAAGTGAAGTAGCGGGTGTGACAGGAGCAGCTGCTGGAGAAAACCCGCAGCCCCATGGCACCCCGGCAGGGGCAGGTGGTCGCCAGGGCGGCTGCCATCACCAGAGCAGAACTTTGGCTAGAGCCCACCTGGGGAGAGGGGTCACTGAGCCGGGACGACGCAGGGCAGTGGTAAAATGACATGAAAGAATAGTTCAAGAACGCAAAAATCAAGCCATTCTTGCCTACCAGGATATCTTAGCATGTTAGCGAAACAAAGGTTGGTCAAAGCAACTGGTATCTTGTACTGGTGCTTTCAAAATGCGTTTGAAGCAGACAAGGAGAAGTAAGCCCTTTTAGGGAACCTGATCACACATTATCTGGTAAATAATCTACTTAATGAGAAAAGGTGGGGGTGGATTTTTTGCAGAAGTCCACAATGGAAGGGTAAGAGCCAACAGCTGCAAATGGCAGCAAGGGAAATTCTGACTAGACGTAAGGAGGAAAAAAACCACCATAGTGATGATGGTGGTCAACCACTGAAAAAGTTGCCTGGAGAGTTTTGGAATCCTCATCCTTGGAGACACTCAAAAATTGTCAGGTCAAGGCATGGCAAGGTTGCCCCACTTTGAGCAGGAGGTTGGACTGGTCACTTACAAGGTCCTTCCAATTTAAATTATTCTGTAGTACTGTGAAATAAGAAGGATCTAATAGAAGTATCAGTAAAGCATGTAGAGAGGTGGTGTGGGATGCTTCTGTTTACCCTCTTCTGTAATACAACTGGAACATCCAGTGAAAATACAAGATAATAAAAGGAAATACTTATCATGTGGCCTTTCTCAGATGAGCTACAAAGATATCACTGAAGTTTTGTTGGTAGGTCTTCTAGCAAACCGACTGGTTCGTGTGTATGTACAGAGTTGTTTTTATGATCAAATACCACAGCAATGTGAGAAACCAATGAAGATTCCTTCAGTTGCACTGTAGTCTGCCTTGCCTCTCACACTGAAACACTTCCGAGCAGCTGGCAGTCTRGTTACTGTCTGAAATATTCATGTGGTTCCTTGCCATCTTGACTGGATTCCTGTCTCTGGCATGGTAGTGGGGAGGGAAAGAAGAGTGGAGGTAAAGACAGTGTGCTGTCAGTGGAGTCAGACAACTGGTAAAACAGCTAAATCTATCTTCTGTAGCGGTAGCTTTGCCTCTGTTACAAGCTTCACCTTGGAGCACTGGCTGTGGGCTAACAGTTTTGCACTGGTTAGCAGATAAAATGACTGAAGTCAAGGCTGCAATCAGAATGTGAATTAACCTCCTTCCCCCACGTCCACCAGCTAGGAGGAATTCATTGCCTGAGGTTATTGACAGCCAGAGTTTGAGCCCTGTGTTTACTCTCTAGGCCAGCCGGGAACCAGCTTGTAGTGCTTCTGGATTTGCAGACTATACTGCTAATCCTGTAACTCCAACTTGAGATACCTTCTTGAGGAGAAAAGAACTGACTTCTTTTTCTCCCCTCACATTTCTGTAGAGGTGAATAATTCTGTTTATATGAGCCTGATTGTGAGTTAGAAACTACAACTGTGTTAATTTATGATCTCCTCATAGTCAACAAAAGCAGCATAGATGTTTATTTCTATAAGCAGCTTCTGAAAAAAAATGGTTGTGAAGTACTGTTGGATTGTGTTCCCACCTGTCTGTGATCATCCAAGAGGAATTGCAGGCAATTGTTCTTTTGCCCCAGGGGCCACCTTAGATTTTATCCACGGGTATCTGCAGTGTCTCCTGCACTGGGTAATATATGAACAAATTCTTCAGGGACTCAGGCACGTTTTAAGGACAGCAAGCTGGCTTCAACTCAGCCCAGGTGAGATGAGATATTATTGAGGAGCCCTGCAAGGCAATCGGGTTGCTGTTAYGCTCTTAGGGTAAGCTGAGGTGTGGAGGTGCTAGCTTTAAATGCTTCTTTTCCCCTCTGTATCTGCCTTTAAACTTAGGACCTTTGCTCCCTAGTGTAGGGGTGTCACCACTGAGGTACAAATGTCCTTCCTCTGCTGCTGTGTGCTCCATCAGGGCCCACTGAGAAGCTGTATGCAGTGCACAGATCCACAACTTATTTGTGAAGTAAATGTCTGCATCTGAAGTTTAACTATGCCACTGTTCTGTGGAGATCTGTGTTGGTTCTTACTGAAGTTCATGAACCAAATGCAGAGTTTTGGTTTTAATCTGTAAGTCCTGAATGTTTTTCATTACCTGGCATGCAGTAAACATAGTTTCTGAACTTGAGATTCCTCAATAAAACATGCTGGAAGACTGCTTTGAGGAGGTTATGAAAATCTGTCCGACATATTCCAAGTCTGTTAAAAAAAGAAGGATTAGCTTTGCCAGGTGCTTTGGCACGTCCTGCCTAAGAGAGCAGGAGGACTGAGTTGAGGTTGATCAGCGGGCTTGATAGGCTGGAGAAGTGGGCCAGTATGAACCTCATGAAGTTCAACATAGCCAAGTGCAAGGTCCTGCACCTGGATGGGGGCAACCCCCAGTATCAGTACAGGCTGGGGGATGAAGGGATTGAGAGTAGCCCTGCTGAGAAGGACTTGGGGGTACTGGTGGACGAAAAGTTGGACATGAGCCAGCAATGTGTGCTCGCAGCCCAGAAGGCCAACCGTATGCTGGGCTGCATCAAAAGAARTGTGGACGGCAGGTCGAGGGGGGTGATTCTGCCCCTTCGCTCCGCTCTGGTGAGACCSCACCTGCAGTATTGCGTCCAGCTCTGGAGCCCTCAGCACAAGAAAGRCATGGACCTGTTGGAGCGGTTCCAGAGGAGGGCCACAAAAATGATCAGGGGGATGCATCGCCTCTCCTATGAGGAAAGGCTGAGAGAGTTGGGGATGTTCAGCCTGGAGAAGAGACGACTCCGGGGAGACCATATTGCAGCCTTTCAATATTTAAAGGGGGCTTATAAGAAAGATGGGGACAAACTTTTTAGTAGGGCCTGTAGTGATAGGACGAGGGGCAATGGTTTTAAACTGAAAGAGGGTAGCTTCAGATTAGATACAAAGATGAATTTTCTTTATAGTGAGGGTGGTTCCAGTGAGACACTGGAACAGGTTGCCCAGAGAAGTTGTGGATGCCTCATCATTGGAAGTGTTCAAAATCAGGTGGACGGGGCTTTGAGCAACCTGATCAAAGCAACCTTAAAGGTGTCCCTGCCCAAGGCAGGGGGGGTTGGACTAGATGATCTTTAAAGGTCCCTTCCAACCCAAACCATTCTGTGATTCTAGGTCTACAGGTAGTTATTTATGTTGTTTTCTATTTTGTGGGGTGGAATTTCAGACCATCGGATAGCTTATAACTGTATTTTTAAAAGTCCAAGCAAAAAAAGAATGTTTGGCTGAAGCATGTTTGACCTGGAAACTTGATGTTGTTGCAGACAAGAGTTTTGGAGGGTTTAAAAAGGCAGACTTAAAATAGCAATGTTTATAAATTACACATTTATGTGTAAACTGTCTTCCTTAAAAAATGTCAGCCTCCATGTGATACAGTAGGAAGAAATTTCCTTATAATCAGATTCTTGTATAGTTTCCTTACTGTTATGTGTCTGACACCTCTTCTGGAGGCAAGATGAGCCGGTGAACGAGAGGGAATGCTGGCTGATACTGAATTAAAAATACCAAGTCTTCAAGGCTAATTTTGCTGGCATTTCTTTGAGTGTTTCTTTTCACTTAGACATGGGAAGACAGCTGTCCTTCAGTGTCCTTGATTTCTGGTAACTAAACATCAAGCGTCCTCACTGTGTTACTTTGGTTATTGTTACTTGATCCTGGAGCCATTTTGTAGACCTCAGTTGCAAAAGGGTAAGGGCACAGATAGGTGAAGAATCTGTCTGAGGATAAGCAATGAAGTATAGGGTGTACTGTGCTTATTAAGTGTCAGCCCCTCGGAGGGTGTTGTCATCCTCATTTAACAGGCTAATGTAGGAGAAGTTCTCTCTCCCATTCTGTTTTTATGCATTATTAGTGGCTATGCTAGTGAATGATGGGAACACCTAAGTCCAGATTTCATGTCTGCTTCTTCAGGGAGGGGAGAAAATCTTCATTTTTGTGTACCACCTGAGGGTAAGTTAGAGGTTTGCTGTGGTCGCAGTAGGAATTTGTGGGATGATAGGAAGAGCAGTACCACCTAGCAGGAAGAGTGTGTCGCAAAAGCTGTATGCTGATGAAGGAGGTATTTTGAAAGAGAAGAGGTATGTGTTTTAGTTAAATTAACACATGTTCTTTCACCAAGGGACTGCCTGTCAGGTTTAATTTGAAATGAAACTAATTGTTAGTCTGACAGCTTGATGTGCTGGGAAACGTGATAAATACATTGGTACCAAAATCGTTTTCAGCTCTATTATCTAACTGTTGTTTGACTAAATGAGAAAGGAAGAGCTGAAACATGCGTGTTTTTAGGAACAGCTGCCTATAAATTTTGCTTATGTAGAAATAATGCAAGTTTTTGTGCTCTTTTATCAAATGCTTTAAAAACCTGTTGTACTCTTGTTTCCTAATCTTTGCTAATTAACATAGGTATAAAAATACTGCTAGTTCTGGAGACATGTTAGTATGTTTATCCCGATGGTTTTGGTCCTGTTAATATTTTCTTCCCTACTCTAGTGTATCTGGGACAGAGAACAATCCCTAAACTATCGAGATGTAGAACTAAAGCATTAATTTGCATTTTTGATCATAAGAGATTTCATTAGGGTCACTTAAACTTTAAAAAACTAATTGCAAGCTTATTTTACAGTTGGTATTARAAGGACAGCAAGGTCACTTTCTCTGATCAAAGCGAAGATTGGAAAGAACTGCTTGGCAATTGGCATAGATAAACTTGGAACCAATTGTATGAATCATCAAAGTTTTATTGCTTCARACTAGTGTAATTAGACATTACCTTTTACGCAGTCACAAAATGCAGCCGGTTCTCTCCAAAATTAAAAGCAGCTTGCCAAACACTGCTGTGAGACTGGCTTTGAAATAGAAAAGACAATGGTTTCTCAGGAAGGTAAGACTTCAGGCACCAATCTGGATTAAGTGCTCTCTTTGTAGGCAGCTGTCTTTACTGCTGCCACCAGTTTCTTATCTTTGCTTTGTTTCACCAGTTGTTTTGATTTTCTGAAAAAGTGACATAACGTTTATCAGCTCTTGCCTTGTGACAGCGGCCAAAACTGCACAACAGTACCAGGAAGATTTTTAGCAAAACTTTCAAGTTAAGTTGACACTTTAATATATGTAGGCATTTGTTTCTTTCCTGAAGAACTGCTTTTTTCTCTCTTTGCAATCTGCTGGCAGCTCTGGAGTGGTACTGGTTAGCGGCAGCAGGGAAATGTTCCGCTTCCTGAAGTTCCTTTTTGATCCTGCAACAAGAAGTAAATCAGTAGAGGATCCTGTCTGTAGAAATATCCAGGGACTAAGGTCTCCAAGCATAATTTATCAGAGCTAGATAATAAGGGGAAGAATTAAAGATCTTGAGGGGATGAGTATCTTTCTAGGACAAAGAAGGGAGGTTCTGGAAGTAGGAGGAGGCTGTTGGAAGAAAAGATTGTAATTGTTTGAAAAGATAATGGGAAGGTGGAGTTGTCTAAGTGTGAGAGAGAGACCAGGACTGCACTAGATAGGGCAGAAAACTGAGTGAGAGGCCTGGTGAAATTAATAAGGAGCTAGGTAGAAAGTGGGAGAGGAAGGACGAGATAAAAATCAAGATTCAGAGTGGAATGGCAGAAGGGATTAAACTTGAGAAACAGAAGGGAGTGCAGATAAGCGTATTTGCTTCTAATTCTGCTGCTCCTTTGTGGCCAGGAACTAGATACAAGATGCTAGTAGTGTGTCCTTACCTCATACAGTGCTGGCCAGTGCAGAGGGTGACAGCTCATTACTACTGTCACTTACCCTTCTGGCTTAAGTAACTAACATTCTCAGTGGATATAACAATCTACAAATCTTCATCAATGTGATGGTCAGTATGATGCTGTGTGATTAAATCTGTTTTCCCACTTTGCTTTTTAAAAGCAAACTTGCAGAAGATTTCATCCCACACAGGCTTACCATCTAATGAGCTATGTGCAACCCTGCACCCCTTGTGAAAGTGATCTTTAGAAGAACAAAAAGAGCCATCTTCCTTTTCCTTACCCTGCTGCAAGAAAGATTTCAGATAGCTGGAATAATATTACGAGGTTAAACTAAGCTTAAAAAAAAATAATCTACTTAACCTTCATTGAGCTTTGGTTTGGTGGTTTCTTCTAAAAGCAGCAGGATCTGCGGAAAACCTGTCCGTTGTTTCAGACATGTTTGTGAATTTAATAACAACTGTTTCAGACCTAACCTCTCATAATGATTAGACCATCACACTTAAATGATACCAGTCAGAAGCTTCATATGTGCAAAAGTTGTCTTAAAGTAACAGTAAGACTTCAAACAAACAACCCACAAAAAAAACCAAAACTAAGAATTAGGGTTAAATCTGTTCCCATCTGTGTATTCACTGATAGACTTTACTTTCATGATCAGCTCTCCAGGTTTTCTTCAGAACTTGCTTTATTTCACAGAATTTATGCCATTAAGCAGCTACTCACTCAACCTTTTGTAATCCCTATTGAATTTCCTGTGGCTCTAGTTCGTAGTTATTACACTTTAAAAATCCTTTTTCACAGCAGTCTCTGAATAATTTCCTTGTGGGCTTTTTCATGGTGCTTATAAGTGGTGCTTCCAGCATCAGTTTATTTTTAAGACATTCTTAGGTATGAAGAGGCCAAGTTTAATGTTAAAGTGCAGAGCGTACAATTAATTGGCTGGCCAGCTTGACCCTAAGACCCAGTCGTATTAGAATACTTAGCTTGCATGTAGCTTTTTGTATCTTCCAACCATAGCTCCTGTTGCCTTTATTTGCATTGGCCATTCTTTCTTTCAATCGAGGATCTCAAGTTGGACACCATGAAAAAAAAGTCTTTGAAAAGTTTGGTTATGTGATTTGCTACATATAGCTTTGGCACATTCTCCAGGAAATCACTGGACTCCCTTAGCCCTAGATGTTTTCTCTCTTGAGCATTCCCTAGCTTATTTGCTAAACCCTTTCCAGCTGTTACAGCAAGGGGATCTCCTTCTGCATAATCCTCATTCATCACCAGAGGCCTGTTCTGTTTGCTGAAGAAAGACAGAGTTTTATGAGGGTAAAGTATAAAATAAATGAGTTGAGTATTCAAAGCAATTTGTGAATTCTGTTTATTAGCTGTTCATTAGTAGACAAACTGAGTAGAATCATCTAAATGCCATTAAGTAACATCCAGTTCATACACACCTTCATCCCACTCTTCTATCAGTTTCACAGCCTCTTTCATTTTAAAAAATGTACATACYATTAGCAGAATTTTGTTTTCTACCTGGATACATGATAGATAGGAGTGTAAGTTAATTTTGGAGATGATTTCAGATGTATGCTGATAGCAAAGGCAATGGTGAGGGTTCAGAAGTCTCTCAACTCATTGGCAAGCTGGATGGGAATAGATGAACACAAAGAGCTGTTGATGAGATGAAAAACAGGGAAATGATCACTGTGTACTTTCTTTAGTCATTAACGCTTTTGCTAAAGGTTTGCTATTGGTCACTATTAGAAACAAATTGCCTGGTGCAGATTGCCTGGTTTAAAGTAGTATAGTTCTAAGTTTCTTATAAACCATAGCATCTTACGAACACAGTCCAGGCTCTGGATCATAGGATAATTCAGGTTGGAGAGGACCTCAAGAGATCTCTAGTCTAGGCTCAAAGCAGGGTTAACTATGAAGTCAGACCAGAATGAATACTCAAGGCTTTATTCAGCCAGGCCTTGAAAACCTCCAAAGATGGAGGCTACACAGTCCCTGTGAGCAACCTGTTCTACTGCTCGACTGTCCTCATGGTAAGTTTCTCCTCACAGCCAATCTGAACCTCCCTTGTTTCAACTTACCCCATTGTCTCTTATCCTGTAACCATGCACCACTGTTCAGAGCCTGGCTCTGTCTTCTTGATAACCTCCGTGTAGGCACTGGCAGGCTGCTGTTAGGTTTCCCCAAAACCTTCGTTCCTGCAGGCTGAACAAACCCAGTGCYCTGAGCCTTTCCTCACAGGGTAAGGGGTCCAACACCCTGAGCATCCTGATGGCCCTCACTGAGCTCACTCCACTTTATTGATGTCTTATGTTGGGGGCCCAGAACTGGATGCTGTATTCCAGATGTGGTCTACTGAGTGCTCAGCAGAGGGGGATAATCTCCAGGACAAAATACTGCCAGTTTTGTATGCTGCCAGGGAAGACTGCTGGCTCACGTTCAGCTTGCTTGTTCACCAGGATTCCAGGAGAGAAATGTAGTGTATTAGTTGTAAAACAGTCTGATCTCTTCTTCAGCCTCATAATCTATAGCCTGTATTTCATCACTTAGCACTCTGTGTTAGGTTTCTCTCCACTTCAGCTTCAGGTGTCTTTACCTCTCCTTCACAAATCCCAATCTTCTGTCTGTCTTTGTTCCTGCCTGGCCTGTGAAGCTCATATTGTCTGCACTCAGATCTCCTGGGATTTTCCTCTGTGACAGTGTATAGTAGGGACAATACATAGAAGCAATGATGATAAAGCATAGCTGGTGTTTTATGTGTTGTTTTGGGGGATATTGCTGTCTGCCAAAATTGCAGGACAGTCCCATTTGGCCCATGAAGCTCTGAGGAATCTTGTACAGGGTGAACTGTATTCRCTCTGCCTTAGCACGTGCGTAGCAGATACATGCAAGCACAAATGCTTTATCTACAAGCACAGATGGTGTATCTCATTAGACCACCTAACATAGCTGGAAATTCAGATGAGCTTTTGGGCTTGTGGAAGTATTCAGACTTCTGTTTCACACCTGAAGATACCTACACATCTTGCCTTGCCTGTATCCTTAGGCCGTCATGGGAACAGTGCTGTCACGTCAAGACCTCATTTTTTTTTGCCACGCTCATGTTTCGGAGGGAACGTTCTTGACAAAGAAGCGGCAGTTGAGACTCTCCTCATTGCTGTGGAGCAAGTCGAGTCCTGGTGGAACTGTCTCGGTTCTGCTGTCAGTCATACGTGAATATTTCAAGAAGTATCAGGATGAATTTTTAAAAAGTTAAGAGGTAATATGCTCTGACTTCTGTACAGCTAGAGGTGTTCCAGTGAGCAATGTCATGTGAGTCCCACCCCGTGACTTGTGTTGTACTTCTCTTCAAGGTCTTTATCTTTTTTGTATTTATCTTCCCTTAGCTGATGAATTCCAAGAACAGTTATCTCGGAAAACAACCCTTAGCTAATCAGTCCACTGATCTTAAGGTATCTGGAAGAAACAGAGGTAATTTTTCTTGGGTTTTTTGAAATTCAGAGGATAGTAATATAGAACATGTGTGATTATCATCCGTCTGTTGCAACCAAACAGTTCAGCATGGTAGAGGGCACTTCTTGCTGTGGGTAAGGGATTCATTCTGAGACAGACATCTTGGATGAAGCTCTCGTAGTTAGAGAAAGTTGTCTGCAGTGCATGAACTAATGCTGCCAAAGTACAGCACAGGAATAGCTGTCCAGCTATGCATTGGATTTTTTTTTTTTTTGCATTGAATTAATAGACCTGAGTCTACACAGAAAAGTAGAAGGCCTGAGGTTACCTTAGTGTGTTTTTTCTTCAGATAATAAGATCTAAAAATCTGGATTGTTGTGTAAACATAAGGATAACTTGTCATGGACAGAAATTTTAATTCAAAGCTTTGTGTTTTCAATAGAAAAAAGTTGGCCCTGTGTCTTATAGTATGAGGAACTTGTTATTTAAAGTGTTGATATTGGTCTAATTTAGGAAATGTACATTTTTTTTCCTGGCTATGGAAATCATCTCAGCTGGAGCAAGCTTTGATGTGAAGGGTATTATGTATTCTTTTTTAAGGGGATGTTGCAGGTTCCTGTGCCCAAGCTATAAACAGGATGAAGCATCTCGGGTGCACTGAAGTAAAAAGCAGTTCTTAGGCGCTGATTTCATTTGTTTGCCTATGTGTATTTATTGCAGTTTTAAGATTATTTTTATGGTGTCACTTTTATCAGTGGTGCCCTATTGTCTACTCTSAGAACTGGATTTTTAAAATCTTTATATTTGCAATTTACTGTGGTAACTCTRACAGAGACTTCGCTGCTTCTATCATGACCCTGGTCTCCCATGGAGTGGGGTTAAACAGCAACCAGACAACCTTTGGACAGCTTTGTACAATTTATTTTAGGGTGAAAACGCTAATGGAAAAAAAAATCAGTTTACAAGTTAATTTTCACAGGACTTGACTAAGATGCTGCTGAGTCACTTCTGTTAAGTTTTTAATGTCTCTTAATACACACAGTTTCTGTGAAGATGGACARTGTTGACTGTGGAGGTCCATGCTTCCCCATTTGTTTACCTTCCAGGAATTTTACATGAATCTTCCCCAGGCAGTTTCAGGAACTTAAGGTTTATCTAGACCTTATATCAGTGATACAGTACTTTTTTAGTGTTACATGTACCCCTTACTTCAAATATGTCTCTATATAATAATTCCTGAAGTTTCTATACCCCAGAAGTCTCTCATTTGTTAGACTGGTTGAATTGTTTTACACCGAAGTTGAGTTCATAAATACAAGGAAGGAGGAAATGGAATTCCATTGTGCAAGTAGCAGTATGTAAAAACTATTTTTGTAGATAACTTCTTTTAAGACCTTATCTATATCCAGAGTTTCTTTAATGGGGTAAATGTCATACTGCTGAAATTGGCTGTTCTGCTGCTTTTCATAGAGGAATGTACATGTACATAGTTAATTCTAAACCATAAAAAAGTAAATGTGGATATCATGATCACTTCATGAGTTCATAGTTCTGTAATTATCTTTGATATTTATTGCAGAATAATCACTGCATAATCTGATGTATATATCTCAACTTAAAAAGTTTTGATTGCTCTGTATGGAACTATATTTGGCACTTTGAAGATTCAGCTAAGTTAAAAACTAAATGAAAATAAAACCTTTTGAAGAAGAAAATATCTTATTCATAATTTTGACATTTCAGTCCTACCCTTACAGTAGCTTTTTTGTTTTCTTGAAGAACCTTAGAGAAACTCTTTGAGTAAGAATTGTATTTCTTTCAGCAAAGGAAAGAAGAAAATTCCCCATGTTTATAAGCACTTCAAAAAGGGCAGTCAGGAGGAGCTAGGGAACTACAGGCTGGTCAGCCTCACCWCAGTCCCTGGGAAGGTAACAGAGCAGCTAATCCTGGAAACTATTTCTAGGCACTAGAAGGACAAGAAGGCGATAGGAGTAGTCAGCATGGATTCACCAAAGGGAAGTCATGCTTGAGGAACTTGATAAACTTYTGTGATGAAAATATCGGCTTGGTAGATGAGGGGAAAGCCTTGGATATTGTCTACCTAGACTTCAGTAAGGCTTTCAGTGCTGTCTGCCATAAAATCTTYATAGAGAGGATATGATGAATTATGGGCTGGATGCGCAGACAGCGAGGTCGATTGAAAGCTGGCTGAATGGCCAGGCGCGGAGAGTGGTGATCAGTGGCACGAAATCTAGTTGGAGGCCAGTAATTAGCAGTGTACCCCTGGGGTCAGTACTGGGTCTGGTCCAATCCTGTTCAACATCTTCATTAATGATCTGGGTGATGGGGCAGAGTGTACCCACGGGAAGTTTGCAGATGACACCAAACTGGGAGGAGTGGCTGGTAYACCAGAGGATTGTGTCCAGTTTTGGGTCCTCAGTACAAGAGAGAGAGTTAGAGCTACTGGAGGGAGTCTAGTCAGTAAAGGGCCACAAACGTGATGAAGAAACTGGAGCATCTCTCCTATGAAGAGAGGTTGAAATTGCTGGGACTGTTTAGCCTGGAGAAGAGAAGGCTCAGGGAGAGCTTATCAATATGTATAAATACCTCAAAGGAGGGTGCAAAGAAGAGGGACCCAGGCTCTTTTCAGTGGTGCCCAGTGGCAGGACCAGAGGCAATAGGCACAAACTGAAACAGAGGAGGTTCCCTCTGAGCATCAGGAAACACTTTTTTTTTTTTTTTTCTTTACACTGTGGGGGTGACGGAGCACTGGCACAGGCTGCCCGGAGAGGTTGTGGAGTCTTGATCCTTGGAGATATTCAAAAACTGTCTGAATGTGGTCCTGGGCAGCCTGCCCCAGGTGGCCCAGCTTGAGCAGGGGCTTGGACCAGATGACCTCCAGAGGTCCCTGCCAACCTCAACCATTCTGTGGTTCTGTTGTGGACTGCTCTGTAATTACAGTTCTGTAATTTGTTTTATTAGCTCATTGTGTTGTTTGTCTTTTAGACTTGGCTCTTCTAGTTCTCAAAAATAAGCAGAATAATTGAAGACAATTTTGTTTTATGAAATCTGTAAATACTATGTCCAGGGAATAGGTTAGGAATGAGTGTTTCCAATACTTTGAGCAGACTTAAGAGACTTAAATTAAAGGAATGATCTAATCCAAGACAGCAATTTTAAATCAATCCAAAGTGTGGTGACAGACCTTCAGTAAGAGTGGTCTTAGAGGAAGCACTTGTCCTTTGTGCCACTGTCTGGGAGGAGCCAACCAAGCAGCACATACTAGAGACTGGATGATCCAGGAGAGCCACCTAGCCTTTTCAGAGTGACACCTTATGCAGGCATCCCCAGATGTTACAAATTGGCTTGGTGGGACAACGAGGAACCACCTCTTGGTTATCTCTACAACTTTACTGGTCCAAACTTCTGATCTGAGTTCTGATCAACAGACTGCCAGTGTCAGACAAGTGTGTTTTGTGTGCAAAAAATACATATGCAGTGACGTGCTCCACAAAGGAGGAAAAAGCCAGCGATCTTCAGAGTGAAACATGCTGCATGCATACTGCCATGGGCATTTGAACCTYCAGAGAACCTGCCCTGAGCACTGAACCAGTGCATTGCTGTAGTGGTGAGAGTGTTATCTGTGGCCTGGCATCTGTTTATGGGCACTGCTAACAGAGCCTGAGCTGCCGTCAGATAAACCACTAGGGAAGATACTGAAGTGCAGGTCCAGGGACAAGGTCACGTTAGCAATGGTGTTTGAGTTGGCCTCTGCTTGTAATGCCTGTCCTGTACTTAAAAGGACTGTGATATTTTGGGCTGTCAAGTCCACATTTTGCTCAATGCTGTTTTTCCTTATCATTACAACCAAATTGTTTATAGAAAAATATCGGTTAGCTATTGAAAACTAGACTGTATAGACTAAAAACCAAGATTGTGTATGATGTGGTGGACAGCCAGCTCTTTTGCTCTATCCTGCTTAATCTGTGCATTCATGCTCAAATTCTTTCCGCATTTTCCCCAAGGATTATATCGGATGTTTCCTTTTTGTCATGCTTCTTTGACAGTGGTTATGCAGGCTAAGTTACACATGCTACTGAAAATTCAGAAGTGGCTTCTCAAGTGCAAGTACCCTACTTGATACTCTTCACTCAATTTTCAGAGGTACAGTGTTCCTGTTTAAATCAAGTGAAATTGTGAATGCCTAACCCCTTTGGAAGTTGCAGCAGGGTATATTAATGAAAATACCCAGACAAACTGCTTTTGAAACTGTTGCATTATGTGCACAATAGCTGAGATACTGAATAGGTTTTCCTTAGATTTTCCAAGGACGTAAACACCACCAAATTACACCTTCACATTGCTATGTTTATAATTTGATCTGATCCAAAACCTGACCTACCTGAAATAATTACAAGCCTTCCTGAAGTTCTAAACATGCATTTCCATTAAAAAAACACCACTGAATAGTTACACCTGTCAACCTGTTTTAAGTTTTTAATTAATTTGTTCCTCAAGATTACCGTACCTAAATGAAATGGTAACAACTCATCAAATTGCTTCATATGCCAAGAGTGACAGTGAGATAACACTAAGTGAAATCAAAATGAGACTTTCTGAATATTGACTGCTTGATGAGAAAGTTGGGAGGCTGCTTGCCAGTCTGAGAGACCTGGAGGAAGACAGACAGGAATTACTTCAGGGTGGACTTTCTTAATAGTGAATTGGCTTAGCTCATGTTTTCTGTAGCATTTCCATTCTGTGTTACCACCCTACTGTTACTTGAAGCTCTGCAAAGCAAATGCAGACTAAAATCAGCATGATTTCCGTTACTTCCACGGACGATCATACCTCCCCCTTTGACACAGTGCTAAGTATCACACATCATGGTTGTACCATGCCAGCACAGAGCAGGTACAGAGGCTGGGCAATTTCTCATGCGTTTTAATTCTGCTGTGGACAGTTGTGGGCTTCCTATTTCAAATGCTCCAGTCATAACCTTTTGATTCATAAAAGATTGAGGATCTCCAGTGGTCTATATGGAAACTAGGGTTCTGGAAATAGCAGAGGTACCAGAACTCCTATGTAGATCCCTGGTGGTTCATTACCGCTGATGGTTTATCARTGCTTTTCATAGGAGTTGCAAATCCATCTTTTGGTGCTCTCTTTTGAGAGAATGAGAGTGCTTCTTGTCCTCTGCATAGGCTACAAAACACTTGGATCATTTCTCCATGTGACATCAATAAAATGTGTTGGGGGGGTTCGCAGACATGTGACTGTAGTTAGCCCACCCACACAGAAAAGGGGGAGGAGAGAGAATACTTGTGCGCCAGTGTTGTCTCCCTTTGTACACCTAACAAGGTCATAGCCGAGCTCTTTGTCTGGATCAGGCGCTAAGCCCATGGCAACATGCCCGTCACTGATACCCTGCGGTATCTACATCAAAGCACTTCGTGGGCAAATCAATGGTATTTTTGCACTGTTTTTCATATGCTTTCTCTAGTATTACTGTTGTCTACAAAACAAGATACCTAGTTCTTGTAACATGAAGCATGTCCCTGGATGTCTTCTGCCCTGTCATCTGGGCCTGTCACAGGAGCTTATACTTCCACTGTGTTTTAGGAATTTTTTCCTGATACTTATTCAATAGTACTGCCAAAGGAAAGGATCCCCTTTTTTCCCTCCCTTTTTTTCCTCCCCTTTCCCCATCCTTTCCCTCCCCTTGCCTCTACAGTTTCCTCTCCTGCTGTACTTCTGCCCAGTACTCACAAAATTCTTGAGCTATCTGTCCTTCTCCTCTTACTTCCACTCACAGATCAGGTAGCATGATTGCACTGTGTTTTTTCTGAACTGTGGATTGTGCTATTATCGTCTCTGTGTTGCGTCAGGAAACGTTACCGTTCTTCACAGCAGAGCTTCGTAACAAATCTTGCTTTTTTTTGTTTAAACCTCCTGTACAGGTTTTTACTTTGTACTTCCCTTGATATGTTACAGTAATGAATGAGGATCGCTGCTCTAAAATTTGTGGAAATTTCTTTCTTTGCAGCTGCAAGTAGCTAGAAGAAATCCCTCTGATAGACAAAAATGAAATTAAACTTCAGTTTGCAGCTGGCCATTATGTTGCAGCAATAGCATTGCTGTCATCTGGGTGCCTAGGGTATGTCTCCATGGGCTGCTTCTCTATAAAGATTTTAAATAAATACGACAGGAGCCCAATACCCTTCTGTCAATTTTAATGTCATAGCAGCAAGTATTCCGAGCAAGTATACACAAGAGGTCTGTCTTCTTYCTTGAAAGTGCAGGTTAATAATAGGAATGCCACATTGGTTAATACAAAATTTTGCCATAAATATAGGGGATGAAAATTAGAAAATGGTTTGGCCTTTTGATAAATTAAGGATGTTCTCTTTACACCTGGCCTTTTTGCTTTTTTCACAGTGATAAACTCAAAATGAATGGGTAGGTATTTGATATGAAAGGAGTGTGCAAAGTTGTTTGCTGGTTAAAAGTTTCCACATATCATTTTATCAAATGTCATCTCAGGAATTAATGTGAAAGGAGGATTATCATTGTAGGTGAGTACAAGTAAACACAGTAAATGTATCAGGTATAAATTTGGCTTCTCATGTTCTTATTTTGGGTTCTTAGACATAACTGTCAGGTTGTGACCAAAAACCTGTAGTAATCCACCTGACTGGGTTTTTTTTCAGCCCCCATCAGAGAGTGGATATTCATTGGACCCCAGCATTATGTGTCTGGGAGCAGCCTGAATTGTAGTCCAGCTTCACCACTTGATTTGCACCTATCATGTGATAGGTGCTCTGGGAATCACTGTGAGACTGAGAAGTGACCACAGATAGACACCATTTCCCAAAATGCGTTATCGTTATATCTAGCATTGTTGCTTTCCATTGATCTTCACTATTTTATGTTTCTGAGTTTTTGTCTCATCTGAAAAACAAGTTCAAATAATCTCTCTAATTTTCAGTTAAATGAAAACTTAGAATTTTTTTTTTCAGTGCCCAATTTTTAAGATTTAGCTGTATTGTAAGTTATCAAACCAGAATTTAGAGCCTTAACGGAGTGTGAGACCTTTCTCAGATACATGTATTTCTATCAGTATGATTTCTATTGTCTCTGTCTCACTGTTCACACTCTTTCATGGTATATTTTCCTGATGTGAGCAGGTTAACCATTGAATCCTTTCTTGGTGTTCTTAGACTTAGCAATCTCAGGCTGGTGTATCTTTAATTTTCTCCCTAAGTCTGATAAAAAAAGAAGAAAGTTAAGATCCAAAATGGTGCAGTTCCTTTAAAGTATTTTTAAGACTTCTCATTGCAGAGGTTTTCAGCTGCTTCTAAGATCATGTGAATTCAGAAGAGTTCAGCTGAATCAGGCAGTGCATCATTTTACACTCCAGCCTGCAGCAAAATTTGGTTGCTACAAGTTCCAAATTCCTGATCTTCTCTATTTACATGTGAAGTGATTATGCTGTAAGTTACAGAGATGTTTTCTCAGGAAAGCACTGGCTTTGGAGGTATGTTATCTGAAGTCATCACTCCTTAGAAAATAAACAGTTTGGTGATTACCTTGCCATTGTGCACAGTTAATGTGTTATTAAAAACAGCCAAAAAAACTATTGGTTTGGGAACTAGCCCTTGGAGGGGCTAAGAGGCTGTTAGAGGTAGCTAGAGGTGGAGGGGATGGAGAGGACAGGGTCATTACCTCCCCTGTACCCTCTGCCAAAAAGTACCATTAAAAATTTCATCTGGTTCCTGCTCCTGCAGATCTTGAGCTCCCTCTAACCACTTGCTTTTGTAATGAAAACTAAATGGGGATGTGTTTTATACTGAATTCTTAAAATAGTCAGCATTACACAGCTGTTTAGCTGTAGGTCCCAGCAGATTGGGGAGTCTTAATGGTGGGAAAGGAAATAAGAAAATGTAATGGAACCAAGAGATAAGTAATGGGAAATACATTTTTATAGTGAAAATGTCTCATATTTACAAACTGTTTCTTCAAAATGTGAAAATTTGAGAAGAATAAGCTGTCAGTAAGTCACACCACATTATGAAAAGTCATGCAGTATAGCATTTACAAATGTGCACGCCTGGTTGTGTGTATGCTAATTGTCACAATAAGTGCACCTTCTACTATTTCCACTTTTTAATTATTTGAAAATCTGATTGGAGTGTCATAAGTTTTCATGAATTTTCACACTGATATACTGGGACTCCATTACTCTCTTGAACTACATAGGGTAAAAATGACCTACTGAATCAGGAGAGATCTCTGCATTTGCATGTTAATAGACTTCTACAAAAGGTATATCCTGGTTCATTAGCAAATAAAAAGCTATTAATTAAAATGTTTATATGTCCAGGTACACACAGGATGACAGAAATGGCTTTTTGAAGCATACAGAGGAATCAAGGAATCTTTAGAAAAAAATTTTTTTTTACTAATCTAACCTAAATTGATACTTAGGTTCACTTAATTTTTGAAATAAGTAGTATGTTTTACTTATGCCCATTGTCCCTGATTTCAAAGGTGAGTAGGCTAATGATTTCTTAAGTCAACTCCCATTATTATAGTGTCACTTGTTATAACATCCAGACAGTGGCCAGAGGTAGTACCACTAGGCAGATGTTTTGGAAAAAGTGTTCTTGCTGAGGACACCCTTCAGCTAGAACTACAGAAATATAACCTTAGACAGCACTCTAGCCAGAACTGTGCCACCAGGTAGTGGATAAGGTAAAATGAGTAATTTTTAGTGTCTTTTTTTTTCTTTTCTGTTGTGCTCTGTGTGGAAATGACCAGTATAAAATACAGGTACACATTACCAGTATAAAGTACCAACAGTATTGCTGCTGTTTAATAAATGTAAACTCAGCTGAGACTCTGCATGCTTGCTTTGTTTTCATTCTTCAGAGAGACTATTTGTCCTGTAAAAGCAAAGTGAAGAAGCAAAGCTAGGTGTGCATCACAAAAAGAAAAAATGTGATTTAACTCTGTTCTGCATGGTAGAAGGTAATGTTGCCAAGTGGTTAGCTGCCATCTTGCAGATGCTATAGTACTTCTTTAAGGAAATGAACTGCTTTAGCTATYGTTAAAGCAATTAAAAGCCATTCAAACAAATGGAGCACAAGGATGTGACAGATCTAACAGACTGAACTACAAAATTAGCAGTCTTTTTTGTCAGATTAACAGAAAAATCACTAGTGGTACTGACATTCAGGAGTTTGTAGTTGCTTTAAGATTTCTACATCCCATTGAAATGAATGGGTACTACTACAGAACTATATTCAGATTTAACAGCACATTGATCTGTTACCCATTTGCATTGTCGTGGCTTTTATTATCACTTAAAAAAGCTGGACATTTATGTCACACTGAGTGAAACCTTACCATCTAAGAACTCCTCTTGAAATCCTTCAGATTGTAATGCTTTGAATCCCATTGCTATTTATTTCTTCAGGGTCATTTTCTGTGTATTTTCTTGGTTCCAAGTTCCAGTTCCATTTGACACCAAAATCAGGAATAAACCTCGTAACACCAATGTAGTGTTAAAAGGCAGGCATTCTTTATTGGCAGCGCTGGGAACACGGGGGATCGCTCCACCACAGCGTGTTCAGTTTGCTGCAACTTTCATCATAAACTTATACAGTAGAATCTTGCATATACATGACATTACATCACACACTTATGCATATGCATAGCTTGTCCCCGCTTCACATTAAAATGAGCTCTCCTCCCACTTGCGCCTGCGCGTTGTTTCTTGGTAGTGGTCGTCAGGGGTCGTGGGGATGAAGGCTAGCGGTTCCTCTTCGTCACTGCTGGCTGACCTCTTTGTTCTGCGCAGACTCAGTTATTCCTTGGCCTTCATCCGAACTAGATGGGTCAGTTTCACCTGGTTTCTTAAGGCATCAGTTGATTTCCACAATAGCTCATTAATCATCTTCTAATAATTAACAAAGCATCAGTCCTGTAAGTTCTTAGTTCTCATCAGGAACATCAGGGACCAGTCTTTGTTTTGTAAGTACCAAACACCCACTACTGCCCAACAACTATAATCATGACCCAAAACCCAAAATCCAAACACAATTATTTAATTCTAAGAACATTCGCTTCTATCAGTAAGTAATCCTATATGGTCATTGAACTACGACTGGTTTTTAACCCAGCCCTGGCCTGGGACCTTACAGGGGACTGTAAAGTGTAGCAGCATCATAGTTTTAATCATTTTGTAGCCTGCAACACATTGACATCAGTGGAAGTTTTGCAGATGATTGTAGTTGTATCTGATGTTGACCTTCTGGATCAAACTCTTAAGATAAATATGGAAGGAAGAAACAGCCTGTTCTGATTGTATTCAGGTGATTGGATGTTTCTAGATGGAAAATGAAGGTGCTGCCTTTCTGACCGCCACAGCTCAGCAGCAGGCGTAGTAATGGTAGTAGAGGAATGAAGTGGTTGCTTCCCCTCAGGTCAATGGAGGTCAGTTTCTCTGTGGAGAATGTAAATTTCTCCAAGTTCATTTAAACAAAGACGCACCCCTATCTGAATCCCCTTTAGAGAACTTTGTTCCTTGTCTTTTGTCATGTTAAAAACCTAGCTGGGCTAAATTTATTACAGGTTAGGTAGTTTCTTACTATTAAAAGTAAGCTGTTAAGTTGAAAACATTTAATTCTGTCTTCTGTTGCTCCTTTATGAGCTCTAAATATAAGATTGCATACTTAAAGAATGTTTTCTTTGTTTTCTATGTCTGAATTAAGAGAAATTCTAAATTCCAGGATTTACTGGTCTTTTATTCCTGTGACAAGATTTATGCCTCTAGAAATGCCACTTGCCACTGGAAAATAGGCAGAATTGTGTCAATAATTTTGGCAGGGTTTGAACTACAGCAAGTTCCTGTCCAATACAGCCAGCTCACACAATCTTCAGCCCGGGATCTGGTACTACCAGAGTAGTATGACCTTCCACAATGCCCTTTATTGTGCTCAGAGCTTTCCCAGGAGTGGCCCACTGAAATGGGTAAGAACCTCATCATATCTGTTCTGATGTGGGCAGAGCCGTGAACAGCCACAGAAGTGAAAAAATGCTGATTTTAGTCTGCATTTGCTTTGGAGAGCTTCACGTAAGAGTAAGGTGTGACTGCAGAATGAAAGCCATGCAGAATGCATGGTGTAAAATTGGGTCGAGAAGAGTCCTCACAATAGTGCCATGTCTGTGGAAGATGATGTAGCGTTTCTGCATGTGCAGACACATGCACGTACATTTGACTTTGTGTCTGCAATGTAGTTTGGGGTAATAAGAAATGATACTGTTGTGCACCTTTTACTCTCCTGCTGCTTTGAACATCTACTGAATAGTTAATGGCTTGAGACATTGGAAAGCAAGATTCAGGTACAAACTCTAACAGGAAAGGCTGGGAAATTCTGGGCCACTGCTGTGTGTCTCTGAGACAAACACAGATTCACCTGGGCAGGAGTGAGAAGATTTTCACCTTCTCATTAGCGTCTACCTTCTGTGYCTCCTTCATTGCACTGATACCATGTATTCCTAGTACAGTGTCAYGCTGTGTTTTTTCAGTTCCACTCCATCTTTCATCTGCTGGGAGATGGAGGAGCTACAGCAGTGCTGCAACTGGCTAATGGGTCTCTCTAGCTGAGACRCTGCAGTGCAGGCCTACAGTCATGGTAGTCTTGGTATGGAAGTGTGTTACTGTCATGGGAACATGGCGTGGTGTCATGGTTTAACCCCAGCTGGCAACTAAGCCCCACACAGCTGCTGACTCACTCACCCCTGGTGGGATGGGGGGAATAGGAAGGGTAAAAGTGAGAAAACTCGTGAGTTGAGATAAAGACAGTTTAATAAGTAAAGCAAAAGCTGCGCACGCAAGCAAAGCAAAACAAGGAATTCACTCGCTACATCGGCAGGCAGGTGTTCAGCCGTCTCCAGGAAAGCAGGGTTCCATGAGGTGTAACGGTTACTTGGGAAGAGAAACGCCATCACTCTGAATGTCCCACCTCTCCTTCTTCTTCCCCCAGCTTTATATGCTGAGCATGACGTCATATGGTATGGAATATCCCTTTGGCCAGTTGGGGTCAGCTGTCCCGGCTGTGTCCCCTCCCGACTTCTTGTACACCCCCAGCCTACTCGCTGGTGGGGTGGGGTGAGAAGCAGAAGAGGCCTTGACTCTGTGTAAGCACTGCTCAGCAGTAACTAAAACATCCCCRTGTTACCAACACGGTTTTCAGCACAAATCCAAAACATAGCCCCATACTAGCTTCTATGAAGAAAATTAACTCTACCCCAGCAAAACCAGYGCATTCTCAACCCCTTATACCATTTACATCATGCTCAGGTCCCACACTATCCAATACATCCTCATTAACCCCCACCTCCCTTCTGATGCTTTGATATAATACACAGATACCATTCCCTTAGTCTATGGACCACTCCTATAAAATGTCTGTAAGATGTCCACAAAATGTCCATTGACTTCATTTAGTCCATGACTTTGGGCTCCATCTGTTACGGTGGTCACTCAGATCAGGACAGGTGGTTTGTTGCGTGGAGTTACTGGGCACCAAAGCCAGCTCAGGTTGGGTCACTGCTGCGTTTGCCCTGCTTCTTGTAAGGCTTGTCCTCTATTGGTTCAAGTGGTTCCTGCTATAGTAATTCCTATAACATGCAACTCAAATAATGAGTTACAACAATTTAAAAGTAGATCCATTACAATCTCCACCCCTGGTCCCTTTGGGCTGGGTTATGGGGTTTACCCTTGCAGTGAACTCCTCCCCTTGCTCCTAGCCTGGCTAGCAACAAGGGGTTCCTGCTATAGTAATTCCCGTAACATGCAACTCAAATCCCAGGTTACAACAATTTAAAGGTGTTTCCATTACAGTCTCCACCCCTGGTCCCTTTGGACCAGACCATAGGGTTTAACATTGCAATGAACTCCTCCCCTTGCACTGGTTTGTGCCACAGCACAAATCTAAAACATAGCCCCATACTAGCTACTATGAAGAAAATTAACTCTATGCCAGCCAAAACCAGCACAACAGGGATACACTTCAGCACTTGACTAATATGTGGAAGACTTGGTCCTCTCTCCCCTTTGCACCATGGTCTTTGCTGGCCATTTTGTAAATGCTTAAAGTCTACCCTATTTCATTCCTTATTTTAGAGTTTTCTTTGAGTTGTGTCACCATTTAAGTACTGCTTGCTTTACGTCAGTTTTCATAGCTCTCATTTTTCTACAGTTAAGTGGGTACAGATACTAAGTGGGCTAATGCTGCAGTTGCTGCCTGCGAGAGGTTTGTCATTGATGTTCGCTAAGAGCTAATGTAGATACTGCAATAACAGGGTTGAAGCCTAATAAATGAAGCAGCAACTGGAGAATTACGGACTATTTCTAAATCCTCTGAGTTATAGAAAAGGTGAAATAGCTAAATCTACATTTTGTGATCAGAAGAAGGCATGAAAGAGAAGTGTACTCTCTGATAGCAATGTCATGTACAACAATACAGATAAGAGATGGTGGATATCTTTCTTAAATAATTTTCTTTTATGGTTAACAGATGCACTAAAAACAAAGACGAATGAGAGGCTGGTGAGATTAATCAGGCCATATGCTGCAATACGTTGACAGTGAATGTAAGAACAATGAATGTCAATCAGTTGCTATTAAATATAATGGCCAGTGATTTACCACCTCATTAAAAGATCAGGACACCCAATTTGCTTGTATGTGAATAGCAAAATAAACAGTCATTGACATTTCCTGATAGGGCATTGAAGTCTTCCCTCAAACACATTAATTTTGCTTGCATAGGAAGAGGAGYAATTTAACAGAGTGGAAGGTATGTCATGGGGTATATCTGGGCACAGACTAATACACGGGGACAAGAAAATTATTTTCCAAAAGTCATGTCTGTAGGTATGTACATGAATTGGTGTGTGTGTGTGTGTGTATATGTACTGCATTTCACCAAGATTTGGCATCAAAGGGAAGTATTGCTTTTTACTTGTTTTAGTGTTTGCCACAGCACCTGGATTTCTTTGAGGATGTTCCCTACTTACTGTACACGATACTCAGAGGTTCAACAGTGCCATCCTGTGGGTGATCTTAAAGGTTTGAAAGCTATGGCAGATAAATAAATGACCTCAACAGGATAAATTATCATAGAATATCAGAAACTGTATGTCCCCATGCAATCAGTTAGAGTATTTCCCTCTGGTAGTCAGTCAGACTAATTGTTACTTTTCTGTCCAGAAAATTAATAACCTAAGTGTATTATAACCGGTGGGAAAGTGTTTCAGGCAAGCTGATGAGCAGTGTGCTTGTTAGTTTTACTCTATTGCTGAGAAATGTGTTTTTAATCATCTCAGTGTGTTTTTAATCATCTTGGAATTTATTTTCACAGACAATGCCAAAATCAAAGGCAACTATGTAAATTCAAATAAGCACCCCTACAAAGAAGTATCTGGACATCTTTAAAGAGGCATTAGACTGAAACCAAGACTAGTTAGCTTTCATGTTTCATAACCAGAAAATATGAATTCCCAAGCAACCTTGAAGATCAAGCTGGATGGTTTGAACAACTGGCCAAAATGCTTCTAATTCCAGAAAGATAAGGGCAGGATTAAAGTCTGAAGTTTTGTTGGCTGGAGATGAAATTCTGCTCAGAATATTTGGAGAACTTTCTGTTCATGGAGTAAATATCATGCCAGGATAAGGCAGGAAAAAGCAAAACTTGCTCTAATTAGGGAAGAGTTGGGGGATCAATGGGTGACTGCAGATCATACTGTATTATATATGCTTTTCGTTTTGCATGCCTAAGCAACTTGTTAATGAGAACGAATGATGTGTTTATTTGGAAATGAGCAAGGAAAGAAAGGGCAAGCTGCTCAGTAGAAGGTTCTGCTCATTTTTCAAATCCCTGCTGTTTTGGGGGGCGAGGTACGTGCTGCCTTTGCCCGGTGGTTCTGGGAGTTGGGCGCAGCTCCGGGTTCTGTGTAGGTGCCTCTTCAGTTCGCAGCCTGTCGCGGGAATTTCTCCTTTGCTTTCCACAGCTAGAGGCCAACTATGAGTCGCAGTATGTGCCACTGGATGATTTGATTGAAGGAAACAGCAAATTACAAACTCCACCGTTACTCTTTGGTAGTTAAAAATTATGGCATGATTTGTGGTTCCTAAGTCTTTGAAAAACACGCCATGCTATTACTTATATATTTTATATGTCTGTTTGCTAGGCCCACTTAAACAGCAAAAGGTGATCGCTAGTGATAAGACACATCATTAATTTCCATGAATATGAAAAGACAGATATGAATCATTCCCATTTAGAACATTAGTTTAATGTAGTTTTAAAGTATTTAACATTTTTTTACCTATTTTGACAAAAAATCTTCTAGCCTAACAAAAGCCTTGCATCTGTGTAGTTCTGTCCTTTTTAAAGTAGGCTAACCTGTTTTAAATGTTGGCATATTGGCAATCTTGAGACTGTGCTTGTACCCTGGTTTACAGTACGTTGATGAATTTTGGATGAATCAAGTGTATCAGGAAAATAATCTCTTATTATATTTAATTGAAGGCAGAAAGGGTAATGACATATCAAAGTTCAACCTCTGCACAGGAGAGATTTCTTCGTAGTCCTGATCAGTTTAAAGATAACTTGAGCYCTGGAGCATCAGCATTCATACAACTTTCACACACGTGTAATTTAACTGATGTGAATGGGTTTGTGTCATATAAATGTCTAATTCTGGTTTTGAACCTACTAAACTCTTGATCTTGATGTTGCCTTATTTTCAGGAGGTTCTGCATTTAATTCTATGGTATTTTAAAGATATCTGCTATTATTAGTTTTAAATGTATGTCTTCTACTTTCTTCAAGTGTCACTTTCTACTTACACTATAAAGAAGGTAAATGGGAACAATATTCTTCACTCTTGTATACTGTATGCAAATGGTTTTTAGCTCTTTCCTCATACAGAAGGTTCTCCATGCTTCCTCAGCTATTTTTTCCATCTTTATTTCTGCTCTAATTCTTTACTTATGGTGTTCCTGGGCTGAATACAGTATTTTAAATGAGGTATACTGTGAGGTACTATTTTTACCATTGCTTTTTCTCATTCTTTATTTGTCTTAGCATGTTGTTTTGATTTTTCTGATCACCAGTGAACATGGAGCACTAGCCTTCTACACTGGCTGGCTGCAGTAAGACCCATTTCCCATTTCAGGAGCTTTTATAGTTCATGTGGAAAGGAATGATGCATATGCATATTTCTATTCCCTGGTTAGTCAACTCTAAACATAGGCTTTTGGTTTGGATTGCACTGTGAACAATGCTCATAGTCCTTCCTCTAGATCGGATCTGCCATTCAACCTGCCACTGGAACCGGCATCAGATTCAGATCCCTCCCATCAGGTAACGGTGCGGTAGGCAATTCAGATGCTGCAAACAGGAGACCGGCTGCAGGCAGGCGTTCATCCCCCGCGCAGCTGTGGGATCATGCTGTGCTCTTTCCTGCATTTGGGACCACTCTTAAACAGTTGTGAATCTGTGCATTGCATAGCCTCTGCACGTGTGTGTGTGCGTACACTGCATATATAGATAGATATAGTTAATAACTGTAAAATTCCCTCTGAACTTAGAAAACTAATTTATTCAGTTTCTCTGTTTTAAATGGAGTTGGATGAATACTCATCTGCCCTATATATGTTCTGTGGCCTGTAGAAGATTTCACAGTAATTCCAATGTCACTGTGTTGGTCTTTACAGTATGTCTGTCAGACTTCAGTTCAACCAATCTCTCTCAGGTGAAGGCATAAGATTTTAGTATTATTMATGCCTCATTTCATCTAGTTAATGATCTTCTCCAGTATTCCATCTTCTTTGTGATTTGCTTGCAACGTCAGATAAAGATCTTATGTAAGCCAAGTATTATGAAATAATAGAAATCTTTATTTCATTTGAATATAATCAGGATAAATGAATCCAGTAGAGAGTCTGATGTTAAACAGGTGCAGTTCTTAGCAGCATCACACATGTAAAATCAGGATAAGTTCTTTGAACACTCAGATCTTAACAGATGTGTTCTTTTTCTCCATATGTTATAATAAAATAAGGATTTGCTGTGAAAGTATTGACACACACTCTAAGCAGTCTTGGCAAACACGCCGTTGTATTCCTTACACAATATCGGCTGTGGCTATTATTTAACTTTAAATAAATGTGTGCATTAAATAGCTGTAACGCACATACATGTATAAACAAAATCAGTTTTTGTCAGAAACTAGTATTTTTTTGCTTTCTTGTTTACTGACGCCTAGACAAAGGAATGCTGCATCTTCAAAACAACATCTGTCAAACCGATTTTCATCAGATTAAGTATATCCTCGAAGCAACCATCACAGCTTACAAAATACTAGAAATGTAGGTTGTGCTTTGCATAAAACACCAATAGAATTTAAAGCACTTGAAAGCGTTTTACAAATGTAGCGATGATAGCCTGTGCATATTCTCCATTTTTGTTTCTATTTTTGGTAGGTTTTTCGGAAAAATAATGAGTGTCGTTGCAACACTGCAATCCCAGTAAATGTCCCAGAGTGCAATTACAGAGTTATGGTCCTGGCAGCTAATCTGGGTCCGCAAAAGCCAATGGTTTGAGAGTCTGGCAGTACAGATTGAATTTATTGCGAAGAAGTTCTTCTGTAGAAAGATTTCTTTCATTAAGAATGAAATTAAAGCATGAATCAGTGACTGATTATCCAGGCCTTTCTCTGATCTGTTGAATTCTTCATTAGTATAGATGTGTGATTATATATGCTCTGGCCTGATTCTGGTTCTATAGATCATCAAAGATAACTGATAACATTAAATTTWAAAAAATCTTTTCCAGGACAATGTAATCTAGTAAAAATGGAGGGAAAGCCAGTGGCTTTAACATAGGACATAAATACAGAGACACTCAATCATTCACATTTCTGGCCAGCTTCCTGTCTTCTTCCCTGCTAGGGAATAATTAATGCATGAAAATGAGCTTCCTAATACGCTAGTGTGTCTTCCATAGGAGCAAAGCATTTTGTCTTTCTAATCGGTTAAGTAGAGAGGTGAAGCCTCCTTACAGCGTGCACCCGCAGCTGAGTGTGGGAACTCAGGTCAGCCAGAAATGAATGCCGGGATTTCTGTAAAAGATCTTTGTGGATGGAGGGTAGAGGTGCTCAGGCTGGAAGCCACATCAGTGTTCCCATTAGTTCTTCCGTTTAGAAGTTGGAAATCTAGCATAATACAAGGAGAGTCCAATCAAAAAGCTGTGGAGAGGACAAACAAGGGTGAAAGTCAAGGACAAATCTGTTCTGGCTGCATCTGGATGTAGATACATTTTTACATTTACGTTTCTGGTTTCCCATTAGGTTGTTCCCTATGTGTCAGTGAATTGCCCTGTGCTACCCTAAAATGTGCCACCTTAACCTTAGGCGAGTTAGTATGAGGCGTTTTGGTGCCTACCACACACCCATGGGATAGTCCTAATTAGTGTCCTGTTCCTAAGACAGTGCAACTGAAGACAGTCCCAGAACCAATTGCATACAGACAAGGCTAAATATGTTATTTCATGATAGAGTTCAAGATAACTGCTTTATATCTGAAGGATATAATTTTTACCAGGAAAATGATAATTGCTGATTTTTGTCTTCTTTATAAAGATATGCTAGCTAATTCTGCGGTACTACCAGAAACATAAGCCTCAGACTGGATTTTTAGCTTAACTGATTCTGAAAATGACCCTTATAGGATCTTCAGCCTAATTCCTTAGACAAGAGAACATACAACTAGTAAAAATAAGTACGAAACTGTACCAAATATTCTGAGCTTTATCCAACTTTATTGTGTATCCAGGGAAGTTGGCACTTGCAGGCTCGGGTCCTTTGAATATTAATAGCATGACATTTTGAACAGGAGACCAGGGTTGAGACCAGGGTTTCTGAGAAGACTTTTATGATTTGCAGCGGGAAAAGCTGTGTTTGAAACAGCCATTATGCTGGAGATTCCTTCCGGTTGTCATTTTTGGCCAAAACCATGGAGCATTTAACTTGTTTTCAAAGCAAGAAGTATGGAACAGACAGCAGATAATACAGTCTGGTGGTAGGCAGACAAGATGTACCACATTCAGCAAATACAGGCTCTTTATGGGAAATGTTGATTTGAATGTCATGCCTCATCCAAGCATAGTGAACACTGAAAGGTCATAGTAAGAATATAAGGAAAAAATCCATCTGATTTGAGTTTCTCACTATCCAATATTGTTAATAATACAATGTCAAACAAATAACTGTTTCTCTGAGTGTGACTGAAGCCAGATTCCATGTACAGTTGAAGAATAACTTGCCACACGTTTTTTTTTCCATTTACTGTCCATTTCCTTTATGATGTCATGGTGTAAGTTTATGAATGGTACCTTGAGCCACTGCAGTACATCTGTGTTTTCTCAGTCAGAGTTACTTCTTTTGAGTTTGTTACTCAGCATCCAGGAAATCTCATGCAGATTGTAACATAATAATTGTCTCAGTACAATTAGGATAAAATGAAAGTGTTTTGCTATTGATCTTTGCTTGTTATTAGTTTACACTAACAGAAGATTAGATTGAAGAAGTCTAATACAGTATCAAAATATTCTTTCTCATTGCAGGAAATATCACTGGTACTCTTAAATGGAGGTATTTTAGAGCAGAATTCCTTTCTCCTTTTTTCTAACCCTGTCTTCCTGACTTAAAAAATGTCTTGAAGGGATGATGAGTCTTGTTAAATAACTAGGGTGTTCAGAAACTGTGTAGTAATACTGTGACTTAAACAGGGCTCAGGCAATATTTATTAGACCATTATATCAAGGTCTAATACTGTGCTGCTTGTTACCTTAACTTCACATAACATCATAGTAATAAATCTTTACAAGCTGTGTGGTTGTAAAGTGCATCATAATAATCAGTATCATTCCTCTAATAAATCATTTGATTTGTGTTTGCTTTGTGTTGTTCCAACCTCGTCAGCCGTAACATCACAGAGTAGGGACCCTTCTCATGGTCCAATTAATGAACCATCTGCTCTGAGTCCTCGGTTATGGACATGCTCAGAGGGAGGCACAACTTTACCTTCCCTTTGCAGTGCCTCAGGTCATGTGGTTTTCTTACAGAAATATTAACTCTATTGTGGAGATTTTCCGGAGCTCCTGGTCTCGATCCTTCTGCAGACTCCATGCAGATGTATGGTTTTACTTGCGCAGGAGACGGCTGAAGTTGCTGAGTATTTATAATTTAGACACTGTGGCAATGCCTGACATCCAGGGGTGAACTGTTAGACGTGGCTGCACTTTGGTCTCCATGTGGAGGTGGTCAGTTCAATAGATCAGTGGCCCAGGGAAACTGATCCCTCATGCTGACCAAGCTTCAGCGTCAAATTCTACCTGTGGAGAGTCTGTTCCTACTGTCATGGATGGAGGTCTGCAAATGAAAAAGCAGGGCAGACTTTCCTTTATGTTTTTTAACATTTGTTTTATTGCAGGCATGATTCTCCTTCTATGTAACAGAGTAGATAAATATCTGCTTGAAAATCTATGATTTAAAGTACTGTGTGTTGTTTTTTCGGAGACTGAGAAACTTAATCCATTTGATTGACAGATATAAACTTGAATTCTATTTTATTCTCCATCACAGCAGTAAGTTTAGTCCATCTACAGTTTCATTGTTGCAATACAAATATACTAAACCTAAAGTACTGCTGGCAGCTTATATATAAAATTTGAGGATTAAGAAACCAATGCAAACAAAGACTCTCAGCTTTAAGTAAGGAATAGAGTGTTGTTGGACTAGTCTTTTACTGCTGTCACAATTAATGTGAAGTAATAGCAGCCAAAACCTACGGGTCTGTTCTTGGCTGCAATAAGTGCTAATAAGGCAATAGTCATTTGAAGAGGAAATTTGTCTGGTCTATTTGAAACGTTCATTAATTGCCAAAAATGCCACTTTTTTTGCATTGTATCTGTGATGTACTTTTCATTTTTACCTTCTAAATAATTTGCACAAATAATCCCTCTTATTTTTTTCAGCCCACCTAAACCAACGGTGTTCATCTCTGGTGTCATTGCTAGGGTAAGATCACCATTAAATTTCTTTCAATCACAGAAAAATGATTGTAGGCTTTTCAGAATTATCACTGATCAGAGCAAAATTAATCTTTTTCATTCCCCTTCCTTTTTTTATGAGAAGAGGCTTTATGGTTTTTATAATTGTGTAAGTCCCTTTGAGCATTCTTTTTGGTTTTGTGTGAAATTGAAATTATTTATTGAAATTACTTCCATCGTTTTACTTTCAGTTTTAGCACTTTACATTTRTTGGATCTTCTGTTCATATCTAAGCTAGATATTACTGCATTAATTTTCTTTGAAAGCGGTTGCATGTAAGTCTGCTGCTATAGCTTGATCTGTGATGAGGGGCGACACTCCTGTCTGTAAAGATGCGTGTTTGAAGATACATGTTTCAGCTGCCATATGTGCCTTGAGGTACTCAGGATTCAAGGTGTTATTCCCTGGATTTTAACAGCAGGCAGGACCTGGAAATCCATAAGCCAAATCATTAGTACTAACTAGCCATTAATCATATGATCAGCAATTCATGCCTTGTGTGTTGTGACAGGGTTTTTATCGTGGCTTTACATGATGGGTACCTTTATCATGATGGCCTTACAACACTGGGGTGTGTAATGGGGTGGTTTACCTGTAAGATGCTGTGGTTGTGTCAGATCACGTAGGTGGAAAGAGCGAGCTGATGCAATTTTCCCCAGCCCAAAGGGGTAGTAGACAGGCACTGCTGTATTTCCTGGACCTCCATCTGCACCAAGGTGGATACCTATTTAGGCATTTAGATGTCTAATTCTAACTAATTACTGCATTAATGTTGAGTAATTTTGATAGCACTTTAACAATTGTAGGGTAATGATATTTTTTATGAGTCACATAGGAAATTTCAGACGTAAAAAACACAGGCCCCCAGTTTAGTAGGCATGCAAAAGATTCAAAATGGAAAGAAACTATTTTCTTGATTTTGTAACTCAGTTCTTCTTTAGCTAATTAATTACTTGATAGGGTACTATACTTATCCTCAGTAAGTGGTCAGCTACAGGTTTATTTATTAACCTATGAAGAGCAAAMTTGTTCTGTCATTTTCTGAGACTTTATAGCTTCCAAACATGTATCAAAATTTCTTCTCTGTGTAATAAACAAAACCTAGCAATGCTTTTTTGAACCCAGAGTAATTTTTCAATTATATTTTCAAGTTTCCTGATAGTTCTCATCAGTGTCAAGTAGAGGTTTATATACTGTGACCTGTCCTGGTTAATGTCTTTATCAGACAGAAGGATCCTTGTCARGTTTGTGGATGGCACCAAATTGAGAGGAACAGTTAGTAAGTTTGAGGGCAGGGCTGCTACTCAGAGGGACCTGGACAGGCGGGAAGAATGGCAGGCAGCAGCTGGACACAAGCCAGCCGCATGCAGGACACCAAGAAGTCCAATAGCATCCTGGGCTACGTTAACAAGAAAGTAGCTGGTAGATTCAAGGAAGGGATTATGCCCCTCTGCTCAGCACACTTTAGACCACATATGGAATAGTTCATCCAGTTTTGGACATCCCACTGTATGAAAGGTGTTGATAAACCAGAGCGAGTTCACTGGAGGGCCACCAAGGTGGTCAGGGCTGGAGCACATGCCCTGGGAGGAGAGGCTGAGGGAGCAGGCCTTGTTTAGCATGGAGAGGAGATGGTTTCGGGAGGACCTAATAGCAGTCTTCCCACTTCTACGAGGAAGTTATTAAGAAGATGGAGCCATGCTGTTTGGAGTGGTGTGTGGCAGGCAGACAAGAGACAACAGACACAAACTGAAATGGAAGGGCCTAAATAGACATAAAAAAATAAACTTTTTCACTGTGAGGACATTCAGGCAGTGGAGCAGGTTGCCTGGAGGGGCTATTTGGTCTCTGTCCTTAGAGGTTTTCAAGACCAAGTGGATAAAAACCTTGAGTAAGTTGGTCTGATCTCATAGCTAGCTCTGCTTTGAGCAGGAGGCTGGGCTAGAGACATCCTGAGGTCCCTTCCAACCTGAATTATTCTACGATATTTTGATTTGAAAATAGGCATTTCCTGCTAACACTTACAGACTGACTCTGTCATCTGCTCAACCGTTACAGTACCCACAAGTCATAGAAGAGCTGCATTCACATCACCTGTTTGAAACAAGGTGTGGGGGGTCAGAGAGGTATGGAAAAGGCAAACAGCAGCATAAGGGGGAAAGAAGGTAGAAAATGTCAAGTCTGAGAAGAGGAGATCGTTGAAAACTGGAAGCAACTTGGAGTAGAGGAAAAAAATGTAAAAGTTTACCTAGTGATAAAGATTAAAAAAAGTTACGTCAGAACAGAAGGGAAGAATTTGGAGTAGATTGAAATGGGGTCAGGTGTGAAACAGGCCGTCTGAGACGTCAGCTTTGTACAAAGTACCTCTTTGTAATGCTGTCACCCCGTGAGCCGATGGAATACAGGGAATTTCTAGCTTATGATATGTTTGTCCCAGTTTCTAAAAAGGGAAGTTGTGGTGCTATTCTCCTCCCCCTCTCACTGAGCACTGGTAGTAGTTGTTTCCCATTGCTGTTTGGAAGACCTCATGGGACTGACGGTAGAAATGACAGTTGTAGATAGGTGGCATAATGGTTACACCTGAGCTGAGCCTGCTCAACAGCAGCACGTGAGAACTAACACTAGCAGACCTGGCTAAAAGAGCACGTTAAACTTAAAAGCCACCYACCCCTAAGATTTGAGTCAAAAGTAGTTTTAGATTCTGCCTTCTTCCCACGGAACTGGCATTTGTGCAGTAGGTTTTCTTGTGCAGGTAGTTTTTCACGCTGCCTTACCTTATTTGTGAAATGGTGTCGTGGTTTAACCCCAGCCGGCAACTAAGCCCCACACAGCCACTTGCTCACTCCGCCCCGGTGGGATGGGGAGAGAATCGGAAGAGTAGAAGTGAGAAAACTCGTGAGTTGAGATAAAGACACTTTAATAGGGAAAGCAAAAGCCGCGCATGCAAGCAAAGCAAAACAAGGAATTCCTTCACTACTTCCCATGGGCAGGCAGGTGTTCAGCCATCTCCAGGAAAGCAGGGCTCCATCACGCGTAACAGTTACTTGGGAAGACAAACGCCATCACTCTGAACGTCCCCCCCTTCCTTCTTCTTCCCCCAGTTTTATATGCTGAGCATGAYGTCATATGGTCTGGAATATCCCTTTGGTCAGTTGGGGTCAGCTGTCCCGGCTGTGTCCCCTCCCAGCTTCTTGTGCACCCCCAGCCTACTCACTGGTGGGGTGGGGTGAGAAGCAGAAAAGGCCTTGACTCTGTGTAGGCACTGCTCAGCAATAAATAAAACATCCCTGTGTTACCAACGCTGTTTTCAGCAGAAATCCAAAACATAGTCCCATACTGGCTACTGTGAAGAAAATTAACTCCATCCCAGTCAAAACCAGCACAAATAGTCTCCTCTTTCTGTTTGCTCTATGAAAACCAAATAGGTCAAGAGATCTGACCACACAGAGCCAGTGAAAGTGGTGTAGCATGTGGAGCCATTAAGCACTGAAGATAGGAAAGGGTTTTTTCCCCTTGGGTCACGTTAAGATACTGCATTCTTGGATGGTGTGTGTAATTGGAAGAAGTGAAACTTGCATAAGTGAAATTTTGAAGTTGGCTGAAAGAATGACAAGATAGGATGTGTACAGGGGGACTTCAGAGTAACATACAACACTGTTTTCCATCTGCTGTTCGCAGTTTTAGAAACTTGCATACTTTCCAGTTCAAGTGGATGTTTTTAAGATTTCTTAAATTTTTCCTGGTGTGTTTTTTGAACAGGGTGATAAGGACTTCCCTCCAGCTGCGGCTCAGGTGGCTCATCAGAAACCACATCCTTCTGTGGAAAAGCTTCCTCACCCGCAACATGTCAAACAGCACATCCACCAGCCTCGCAAGTGAGCTCTCCATCAAAATCTCAGCCAAACTGCCGTCAGTGAATAAGTTTTCAAGAGAAGGTGAAAACCCTTTAGGATTCACACTGTCAAATCAGTAAAACTGACCTCTAAAATAATGTGCTGTTTCTTTCACTTCAATTCTCAAGGGTTAATAAGAACGAAGACATTGTTCAGTTGTTGTCCTAGATGGAAAATTCTCTATTAAGTATTTGCTGATCAAAGGTGGTTTTTTAATAAGATTTTCTTATTGCCAAGCTAAAACTTCAGTATGAATAATATGATTAATGAGCTTAAAACTTGTACTTTTAGTTGTGGCATCGCAATAACAGATAGTTAATGTAGTTTTTATGCTAAGCTGGTAAAGAAGAATAGCCCTTTTGTACTGGTACCTTTACTATCTGGAGGGAATTTGTTGTGTGTGTTGAGACAGAAATCAGTGGTTGTCTTGACTATGTAGAACCCTTGCAGTCTTCAGTGTCCTACGGTGTTACACCCCAGTAGCTGTGCCCTCTGATTTCAACTAGTGAGATGATAAAAGGGCCCAAAAACATTCTCATGTGGGCAGAAATCCAGCTGAATCTTCTTTACACCCCTTTGCACTTGCACAGTCTTGCTTGGAGGTCTGTGGGTATGGAGAGGGGAGAGAAATCAGAGTTACAAGAATGCTGCTGCTGTAGGCAACTGATTTGGGTTCTCGTGGATCTCACTGGGGGCTGTATTTTTATGAGGTGATGATTTCTCAATTCCGATAGCAAGCTGAAGGAGCTCAGGACCCTCCAGAATTGAACTTAAAATAAACTGGTGAAAAATCTGTTTTCTTTTTTTAACTTACAGTTTGAGATCGTTGTTTGAAATTAAGAGGAGATACCATTAGTAAATGTGTTTAATTTTATGACCCAACCTCTGTTGTGCATCATATTTTTCCTAGTCGTCTTACTGTGAATAAAGACAGTAGTGATATGAGGGAATAAAAAAGTTGCTTTTCAAATAGAGCAATTGGATTAGTTTTGGCCACATAATTAAATCTTTTGATGGCACAGTTCAAAATCACTTAGCTCTATTATTTTCTTTCTGCAACTCATCTCTGTAAAACCCAGGACAATAATTTTTTAAACATTCCACCTACATTTTTAAAGAGTACTTCTGTTTTTAACTGACTATAAATACAGTACAGCCTTTAGTACCCTCTAGGTTTATAAAACTTCTAATAATGTCAAAAAAGTGGGTACCAGAGCTAGTGCTGCAAACGTTCACCTAGCTAATCAGTGAAAGTTTGGGGCCACTTGGGGCTTTACTAGTTCATTTATGTTTAAAATAAAATAGTAGAGAAAACCAGTGAGTAGAGTTTTGAAAATAGTATTTTTTAAAATTTCTGCAGATTAATTATTCCCTGAGTAGCTGATTTAAAACAACAACAAAATAATCATGTGAAATATGGCCCATTTCACAAGTGGAATAACTCACTTCATGTGGGTGAGAGGGACCTGGCATTTCCATCTCTTCATAGGCTTGAAATGGAAATGATATTTTGCAAAGGATATGCATGTTTATTCTACACCCAAGGAAGGATGTATAATCTGTATATGCAGTCCTTATTTTGAATTTAATTAGATAACTATACTTGCCTTAAGGAATGAGTGTTGTTTATAAGAATTATTCTGTATTAGAATATGCATAATTTTTAAAATATGGTTTCTGTTTCTCGTGTCGGTACGTCTGAGGCCTTGTTTGTAGCCACTCATGAGTGTACAAGTGATTCACACATGAGTAACTCATTCATAAGGGTAGCATTGTTGAGCCTTGTGGAATATCTGCACGAGGTAATTTGCTGGCAGGAACGTTTGCAGATTCAGGACAGAAAGTGGTGGCATCTCGTTGACGGTGCAGCCAGTAGCTGTCAGTGTGCTGTGTCAGCGATGAAGCGGATCATCGCAGGCGCTTGGTACTGGTAGCTGCTGGCTTGAGAGTGAGCTGGATAGTCTTCAGCCTACATCTGAAGTAGTGTCTAGACTCCAGCTGTAGTCAATGGTGACGTAGTCAAGACAGTCGGTAGAGTTTAGGTATGGCCGAATGGAAGTGTCGTTCAGGATGAGCTGGATCACTCTTGACTCCATTGACTGCAGTGGAAAACTAAACGTACCTCAGTGTAGAAGCACACGATTAGGTGAGGCTGGGTACCTCGACTCTGTGTCTAGTAATAGCTGGTAGAAATGCATATTTCTATTTTCTGAAAGCAACACCACATTTCCATTCTAATACTAAAAGTTAGGAACATGGATGCTTTTGAATTACGAACTACTGCTCCTGGTTGTTAATGCAATATATACAACATGTATAGACAGTACCTGAATTTTGTCTTTGATTACTTAGATGGATATGTAAGTTTGTACAACGGAGTATGACTCTCAAGATAGCTTTAGTGGCTTTTAGAGTGCAGGAATTCCTATATGGTTAGAAAATGTCTCTGTACGAAAGCATATTATATATTGTTGGGAGGTATCCACGTTTATATATAGGTGTCCTTACCAAAGCATTACCTTGCCCAAAATAAAGAATCATAACTGGTGATCTGGATTGCCTGCTGATGGTTATTGATACTTTTAAAATATGTTACAATAACATACAAGCACAGGAGATGTTCAGATGTTACCTTGAAATGATTGCAAAAGAAATTTTCTGTAATTGTCAATGTGGCAATACTGCAACAATAAAGCATGAAGTTGTATATTGGGCTCTTTTTTCTGTAAGTACAATGTAAATCAGCAGGGTGCGGTTTTGTGGGGTTTATGGGATTTTATTACAGAATGCTGCACGACTAATCAACATTTTATAGATAGTGAAATTTATTAGGAAGTTTTATGACACAGTGGATGAGCTGTTTTGGATAGTCCAGTCTCATTTAAAATAAAAACTAGATGCTACCAGCTAGAATGGGGGTTGCTSTTTTCCACTATGAAATTGGAGATCCTCACTTGATCTTTGCAAAGCTGTTGAATCTAAGCCTGGTAATAAATCAGTATGGTAAAGGAAATGAAATTTAACATTTTTCATTGCTTTTCAAGTTCTAATCTTCTTTTAGAAAAATAAAGTATTGTAATCAGAAGAAGTGGCAAGCTTCTCATAAAACTGCAGTTAACATTACATAGTGCATGCCATAACACAAGTGATTCACAAAAGAGTCTGGAGAAATGGCTGCAGTGTTTCTGGAAGCTTTCTGATACTTTAGGCATCTTATATTTAGTATATGTGTAGTGTGTATATAAGACAACAAATATATGTGATACAGTGCAGAGATGATAGCTTTACTGCCCTGGGACTGTTGCAATGTTACATCCTCAAACTCTGCACTCACATAATGATGTGCTATGTTACTCAAAAAATGTTTTCTTTCATGAAGATTTGGGGAAAATACATGTGCGTGATGTCTGGCATGCTGCTGATTGAGTTGTCCATAATTATGTGAAGTTCCATGGCCCTGCTATCAGCAGTATTGCAAATGTTACTAGTCATTAGAAATTATTTACTTCTAGTTTCAACAGGATGGTTTACCCTTTTGTCATCAGATGTCTTGAAACATAAGCCTTGTACTTTTATCCATGGTAGTATGATCATCACATGCTCCTGGCTGTTTAATGAAAATATTCACAGCAATCTGTTTCATACGAAGGTGAAGGGGGTGGATTGGACATACGTTTTTGTCCCTTTGGAATRAATTTATTCTGAATATTCACCATCTTCATGGAGGTGGGAGGTGTGGGTTTTATAAACCACTTCTCATGCCCCCTTCAGATTTGGATATATCAAGTTTAAAATGAGATTTAAGTCTAGGCCAATGTCTTTAGCTATACGATTAAGTTATGTTAATTGCATTTTAGAAAACGTGGGGATGTCAGTAAGGGAACAGTTACTTTTACAGCAGGAAGAGATGTTGCTGGTCAGATGCTGCAATGATGTAAAGAATTAAGAAGATAAATCTGTTTTAGTTCAATGTCTTTGCACACAAACCTCCTCCCTCACAAGATAAAGACACTTAAATATAACTGGTTACAGCTAACGTTATCTGCGCTGTCAGTAAAAGAGGAATCCAGATCATAGTGACTGGAGGAGGCTTGATGAGAAGAAACAGAGTCAAGTCTACAGCCGAAAATCTTCATCATTCTTCAACAGGTGGGTGAAATAAATCTGCATTGTAGCTGTAGCCTTTGGTAAGTGCTGTGCATGATAGTATTATGTATAATTAGTAAAGATAATTACTAAGTACCTGATTTGCTTTCCTAAAGAACTCTTTTTTTTTCCTCAAAATTTCTCTGTAACACCTCTGGCATGCACACATTTTTCTTAGGAAGSTGGAGGTTTGTATTTTGCTTGTGCTGTGTTCTTGAGTCTCCTTCAAGAACATGTATTTATTGGTTTTCCTCATCCTCCATCAGAGAAGTGACTGCATCTAGTGTATACTATTTTTTGAGTCTTTTCATAAAATGGTAGCACTAGTATTTAGATAGGAAGCCTGAGAGGAGAGGTGGAATGGGTTGTATTTGACAAAGCACTCCATGAACGAAGAAGTCAGTTCTGTTGCAAAGACTGTTTTCCTTCCCTTCAGGATGCTGATCAGAGGCAAGAACAACAATACAGTACCATTTTCTGAGAATGTAATTTATTACTGCTTGGAGCTGATGGGCATGCATGGATGCTGATGATTTTTTGCAAAACACATTCGCAACACTGCCAGGGACAAAACTGAAACACAGATACTAAAGCCATTGCAAGCATAGATCTTGCAAGTGACCTTGAAAGAAGCCCTGTAATATAATCTCTGCTGCCCAGCTTGCATTGGAGATATTTTTAGAAAACTTGTGTGGCTGGCGTTCTGTAGGTCACTCGCGGCTTTAGAAAAAGAAAAGCATTTGTAATCCACAGTGATTTTAAGGATTATAAAAATTGTTTAGCTGTTAACGAGCTGTGAGCTCTCTACAGCCAGCAGTAAGGACACGTGTATTACCTTTGGTGTATTCTCGCAATGTTGTGACTAAGGGTGGTTCAGCAAAATGCTTTTTATGCTTCTTTCTGGCTGACAAACAAGTGGCAGGTTATGAAGGTATGTAAAATGACTCTTACGTACGGAGGAGCAAGTGCACTGGAGAGCACAGCAACTAACCTGGCTTCCCTCTTAAAATAGAAGTGTCTCTTGAAATACAGAACAGTGGATTTAGTTGAAAAGCAAAAGTTAGCTACTAATCTCTGCATGCTACCAGTGGCTGAAATAACTAGTATCTCATTGTGTTTCAGATGTGACTGAAACCACAGATATGTTCAATGCCTTTTTGAGTAAAATTGCACTGGTGTGCTGTGTTTGGGTCTGAAGGAAGAGGGGCATCAGTTTTCTCCTTATTTTACACTTACTTGTGAATCTACTGTATTTATCTGAAAACTTTGCTTAGAATTTAAAAAAAAAAAGCCTTATTCCTAAAGTCATGTGTACACCTAATCTTAGGCTTCATTTCATTTTTCAAGTGACGTATCACTCTGCAGTGAGGGTTGATCTTCCACTTGCTTGAGTTCTGCTGACCTCATGATTCATTTCTTTAAAAAACTGTTCTAATCCATGATTGTTTCTGTGAATTCAGAGCAGATTTTCACAAACAGGAACCATGTACAGCAGGTTCCTGCTAAGAGACTTCTAATGCTGATCGAGGTCAAGGAGCAAAGGGAGAGCCCACAGAAGTGGGGTCACAAGGCGGGTGGGTAATACAAAACAGCGGGCAACCTTCAGCTGCCGGGGAAGGCCCAGGAGGTAGGGGACAGTGGTAGGGATAGTAGTCTTGAGCCAGCAGGACAGAGCAGACGTATGGCCTGGTCTTTTTCACCTCCCTCTGTTGTCCCTGGCATCTGATACCCCGGAGTATTGTAGAAGCGTGGGCTGAGTGGACCTCTGGCTCTCAGCTCCCAGCAGGTCTGTCACCAGCGGCAGGGTGGGTCAGCTGGGTTTGTAGCACGGTAGTGGGGAACTTTGAGGAAGCTAAAGGGCTTGTAGCTTTCTCTCTTGAAGACCAGCAGACTGGGGCACATGCCGGTGGGATGTTGCGCACTGCATTTTATTTTTTGCTGTATGTAAATTGGCAGTGAACAGGAGCTGTGACTAAAGCAGTAAACTCTCAGGTATTAAAACTAGAATAGTAAGTGGATCAGCACAGGAGTGGCTTCAGTTGTGCTCTGTAAAACTGTTGTTAGATGATGATGAGAGAAAAGAAACTGAACTATCGCCTCTTTTCTGAACTGGATACTGACTGTTTCTTGTGCTGCTCAGTGACCTCAATTTCCACTGCTTAATTATATACTGAAAGTATAATTCATTGATTTGTAAATCTACATGTCCTTGAATGTTTTTGTGTGGGAGAGACCTTTAGATGAGGAAAATCTGCACATGCAAACGTATTTTAACAAACTTCTGGTTCTTTTAACCTACAAGATTTAGTATAAATAAATATATATTATCTCTCTTTGCTGCAAAAGCCAGCACTGGGTGTATGCACATGTAGGATGTGGGATTGAGACATATTCTAGTTGAACTGAGACCTAATTAATATTCTAGTGTGTGTGTACCTACAAAGAGAGASAACAGTCAATTTTAGAATCTAAAATCTAATATTTTATTCATCTCAGAGGCATTAAGCAATGTGAGATCAGATTCCTTGGAGCACACAGTTTGGGTGAACACCTTTCACATCCTTTTTGCATCCTTTTTTCACTGTGTTAAATCTGAGTTGCTAATAAAAAAAACTACATTAGAAGCTGATTCCTTACCTAATTCCTACTCTCTGGATAAAAGATAATGAATAGCAAGTGCAAGAATTCTCTTTTAAGGCCTGATTTATCACCCAGAACAGAATAAACTTTACCCCACTGCAGATGTGACAATTGTGACAGCTGGAGGCGTCTGGAATGAAAGGCCGAAGCCTTAAATGAGCCTTTCAGTTGAGCTCATTACAAGGACGTTCGTTAAACACACAGCCTCGCTTTTCACTGTGCCAAATAGCTCCTACAACGTACACGCTGGAAACCTGTTCTTCTTAGTACAAGAGCTCTACTTTGCATGCTAATAGCTGGTTCACCATTAGCCAATTGTTGCTAAGATAAATATTTATGGAAAGTATAGAGCATGATCTGACTGTTTATCATGACTGGTAATATTCCTCTCTCCTAGGTTTGTATGTTTAGTTTGTTTACGGACACAGTTTTTTTCCTGGTTGTCATTGCATGCAGCGTGTGTCACCCTCTGATGGTCGGTCCTTTGCAACAGGTATTACTTTGTTCAGTGGGAGCAGGTTAAAAGGCAGAATCTTAAAAAGCARAATCTATACCTTAAAAGGTATAGAAAATGTTACCTATGGCATCTAAGCAGATGTCTCCTGGGAGATTTAGGATTCCTACAGATGTAGGTTCCTTTAAGGCAGCTTATATTCCCATCCCATGCAGGCCACCAATCTTTCAGAGAGGATTTCTACTTTGTGTTTACGGAGTCCTGTTAACTTCAGTGATACTCTCCAAAGAATTAAGGTAACTTTAGATTTATTTTGCAGGATTGGAGTATCAAACTAGATATTTTACATGAGGTAGGGACCTACAAATGTCTCTCTTCTCAAACACTGTAAGGCATATCAACCTGAAAAATGGTGGAGGAGAAGACTTGCAGGCAAATCCTCTGTTTTATGTGAGTTGTGTTTGTGGAGCTCTGCAGAGGAATGTCAGTGTTAGATGACTTTATGTCCCATCTTCAGTTTTGCGGCTTGCTGGCTACTAAACCACTTTTTTAATGTTGGTTTCTGGGCTTTTTGCTGACTCCCAAACGTGTTGTAAAGCCCTGGCTTCAGGGAGTGAAATGAAATTTGTCATGCAAAATATGACCATGGCCTGTCATTGTGTAGGTCTCATGATTTCAAAAATAGGGGACTGGAATTCAACAGAGCTCCTTGGAAGAGGGAGCACCTGTCTATGCAGTGCTTCTTGCTGGAATAGCAAGTTTAAAAGAAAAGATGGTATGAGTGAAAACCTGAGTTATTTTGAAAACAATTGAATAAAATACTTCAGAGTAAATTAGCTTACTAGATAGGAAGGGGAAAAAAGTCACTATTATAACACACAGGTGTACATGGTACATCTTTACATATACATGTTGTATAATTCAGTATTACCTGATTTTAAAACTAGGGGAAAATGTCCTACTTTTGCAATTCCTAATAAATGAGTGTACAGTATGTTTCAGCAGAAACAAACATAAGCCCTACCACAGCTATTCTTTGAGGAATGATACAAACTCCATGTTAATTTACAAAAACAGTCCCAGGGTTACTGGTCTGCAGTTTCTCCTTATGTGTTGCTTTGCCTGTAATCAAACAAGACTGCAAAGCAATTGGCAAGATATCTGCTCAGCCTGGAGATACTATTGAAATGCTTTTAATAGTCAGAATCAAGCAGGAACTTCACTCTTGATTTGTTGTCCTTTATGTTTTGAAAATACAAATATTTCTGTGGTCGTTTGTCRGGAGCTGAGATTATAGAGTGAAAAGATTAAAGCACAGCACTTCAGGAAGAAAAGATGCACCAATTACTCTGAGAAGCAATTCTAAATAGCATTAGTGACCTAGCACTACTGCTCTGAAAGGTGTCTAAATAAAGATGGCACCTTTGTGCTTATTATGGGCCACTGCATTTTATAGCTTATAATACATACTCAAGGTAAAATGCTAGAGCTGATGTAAATGGAGAATATTACTTTGATAGCATTATACTTCTAATGGGTAATATAAGCTACAAGCACTGAATATGAGCCCTGTGTATTTTCAGCCATATTTGCTGGCATTAATAACAATACAGCTGAAGACTTTTTGCTTTCCATCAGCTGTGCAGCAAAAGCTCTTCAAGTGTAAAAGGAGAGGTGAACTTGTTTTTACTCTGCAAATTTAAGAGAAATGCTTCTTAAGAACAAATCTTTGATCCCAGTGCCACTTGCTGACAGCATCTGCTGGAGTTGCCTGTGGCATCACTTCAATGTGAACAGTGTGGATTTGGGTGAGACTTCTTCTGGCTTCACAGCCTTTCCATCAGCAACAACAAGGGAGAAAAGAAAGAGACAGAGAGAGAAAGATTCTGCAAAAACATCAACTAAGGCGTAGGAGGAGGGACTTAACTTGTAAGCAAAACCTGTTGGACCTGGAGTTACTCAGGGGCAGCAATGGATAACACGTAGGCCTGTCCTGTCTGCTGGCATCTCACGTCCTGGTGCTGCCACTCTCAAGGACAGGCTGTCATGCCACGCCGTGGCCTGGCTCCTGCATGTGCCTTGCAAACTCCCAGATTAAATTTGGTATAGCGGCTGGTATTGTTTCATGGTGGGCTAGGCTTTTCAGAGGTGAGCTTGTCCAGGTATGGGGAGGTGTCTAAAAGCAGTGGCTGGGAGAGCATCCAGGGGAGAGACCTCAAGCTGAACATGTGTCTTTTCACTCCCTAAAACTGCCACTGAATGCTGGGAGTCAGGTAGGCATTTTCTTTAGATTCGCTGAGGGGTGGTTTGGCACACAAACAGAATTTGGGGAAGATATTAATGAAAGATCATGGTAGCAGCTGGGCTGATCTAACCTTGATACTCTAAGAGGGAAATGCCACAGCTTTCTTGGAAATGCACCCTGGAAATGTTGAAATTGGGGCTGGAGGGAGCAGGAATGAGACCTCTTAAGGAAGGTRCAATTCAGAAAAGAAGTGAATGCAGCTCACATAATTATGCAGGACTGCTTTGTCTATGTCACTTGGAATAAGCAAATCATGAGCGTATATTCTGTGGATGCAAGAACTGTGACAGGGAGAAATACATGCATGCATGCCCTGCAGCTTTCACTTGCCTGGCTCCATCATTTCTGTAAGCACAGATCCCATCTTCTTCGCCCTTCACTTCAGCTCTTGCGGAAGAGGTAGCCACATTGGCTTGCATGGTCTTCTGGTGAACCCTCTCTCAAACTCTCCTGTCCTACTTCCCTGAAAGTTATCACCACTGGAGCTGCGCTCCTGGAGGGAGCTGGGCACGCTCCTGGCTGTGCCTTGTCGCTGCTGACATCCCAGATGAGAGCCTCTCAGCAAGGGGAGAGACAGTAACGCTGAAAAGGTGCCTTTGGCTTGCTCAGAAATTTCCCCTGGAGTTGGTTGAGTTGGGAGAGTCTGGGCATGWCAGAGATTTGTACATCGGGGAAGAAAAACAAATAGTTACTCAAAGAAAAGGCTTTTCAAGGCTGCCTTTGAGCACCAACAAAGCCTAAAAGAGGTTATGAAGTATCAGAAAGTGTTTTTGAGTGTTCTCGACAGCCTTTCGTATTAGAGGTGAGTCTCCCTGTGTTGTTCTGTCCCAGTCAGTTATATGCACGATGCTTTGGACAGCCTTTGGTCTCAGGCAGAGACCAGCACAGAAGACCAGAATATGATCTCTGTACCCTTCCTTGGAGAGGGTCTTTATGGTTTACACCCAAATGTTATTGATGTAGGAGTTTGGAGTGCCACTGCCAGGGACACTTCTCAGGACACTGCCTTGCATGGTCTTCGGGGCTCAGGCAGCTCGGAGAGCCCCAGCACATGGGGTGTTTCTGGTAACCAGTGGCATCCAGCCATCAGACGCTATTCTTTAGAAGAGTCTGTGAAGGCTTGTTGCAGGTAAGCAGCTGACAGGAGAGGGAAGAACAAGAGTGTTTTGTTCTGGACCGCTGGATATGTTTTGAGTTTGCACCAGACATAAAAATATGTGGAGTTATACACCACGTCTGACYGCGCCTGCCAGTGATGCTTACAAGTAGCCTAGTAAAAGCACCCACTGAGTCCCTCAGTAAGCAGTGTTTACAGCAATGCCTAGAGCATGGCGTTTAGAACTCACATTTTAAGGGATCTGGATTTCTAGCCCATTTCAGTGGAAGCTTTTGTTATCTTTAATGGAAATTGATTGCTTATCAGTAAAATGCATGTGGTTATTGTTACAATTTAATAGGGTTTGCCTGTGAAAACAGATGTGAAAAAACCTTTAAATAGCTACATGCCCTGACAGCATCCCAGTAATCACTGCCTAACTCAGTAGATATTTTCTCAAGGGAAAGACACCGATACAATTGAAATTAGCAGAAACACTTTGCAAGGAATCCTAGGAAAGGTATGAGCGGCTCCCAAAGTATTTCACGGGTGCAGACCTTGCTGCAGAGGTCTGGGTGCAGCATGGTGCTAAGAATTCCCGCTTCCCCTCCTTCCCACCACTACACTTTTCTTGATGCTATCTTGAAAATGTGAGCAGTGTAACCAGTGCACTAATATACGAGTTTGCAGGCTGCCTGAAACTATCTCTAAGAAAAAAGTACTCTTCATGCATCTTAATGGGATTGTTGGCTCCGAAACCCAAAGTTAGCAATTGGCAGCATCATTAAAACTGAAGCTGAAGGCAGGGTAAGTTCATACCAAAATAAGATGTCTGACTTCTGTACTGACCGTAGTATTTATTTTTATATTTAGTTCAATAACTCTGTATAAATCAGATGAGAAAGTGCTGCGTTTCCTCCAGCCTGTGACAGGGTTTGGGCTCAGCTGGCTGTGGCCTCCCCAGGGCCTACTTTACCACCACCTGCTTCATCCTCAGTCGTGACTCTCTCTCAGTGCCTAGGAAGTTTTAACAATCCCATCCAAACATCACCTGCCACAGCTACGTTTCTGGACAAGTTCAGAGGAACTGAGACAAGCTGATACTTGAATACTGTACAGCCTGTTTACAAAGCAATCTTGTCCAGACTAGAAGTAGTGAAATATCTGCTCTTCTCCTAAAGCATTTATCAATGTGTGCTCAGAGCATCTCATACTCGTTTCATAAGCTTTATTGTCAGATGGTTGGGTTGGGTTTGGTAACTGTGACATGACTGGCATGCCCGCTCTGGCATGGGGGAGAGGCCTTCAGGCCATGAGTGAAGGAAATGCTGCTTTCTTCTGCTCTTCCCTGGGCCTAGAAGCCCAAAGGCTATTTTGGGTGGTGCAAACCCACAATTGCGTAGAAGATTTGTGTCCATACATTAATGGGATTTTTAAATAACTCTGGTGGGAGATTATCACTGTTACATTAGAACCTGCCTTTGTTTGACTTGCTGCTGCTGCTGCTGGGTTGCTGCTGCCGCATCTCCCTCCTGTCTTCTCATGCCCCGGGTTCATTTAAATTCCTTCTAAATGTCATTCCCTGATGTGTCTTCTTGGCTGGCATGARGCTTTCAGAAGAGCCTAGGTAATGGGAAATGGCAACACAGGGATTTAATGGCATTTAGACTGCGTGGACTTGGCTTTCGCTTTCATAACTTCATAAATCCGTTAAATAGCCCACTGCAATCTCCAAAAGCTGGGGCTCTTCAGAAAAGTAGGATGTGATGGTGGTACATGATGCAAAACTTTTTTAGCTTTGCATTTCTAGGTGAAGTTTTCAGTGTACTTTTTACAATACAGCAAATACTCACTCACTTGAGGAAAGCACTTGGTGGGGAAAAACAGGCCAAAGACACCATCAGCTTCCTGTTACTCTGAGGGAAGTACTTTTTATTTTTTCTTCCCATGGGTTTTGAAGGATGATACCTTTCATAGTATATATCTATACTGTGGGGAATGCGTGAGCACTCTCGCACTTCTTTGTCTTCAGAAGCTGCATGGGTTCAGCCACCTCCCAGCCGTGAGCAGCAGATGATCTATGGTCTGGATGTGTCTGAGGTCACCACCATTTGACACCTGCAGACTACCATTGGGATCRCCCCAGGCTCCACCCTGGCCCCTGCCGTCCAAACTGCCTCTACCATCTGTAAATAACTTTATGTGGCTTTCCAAAGCCAATAGATGACGTGCTCTGTTTGCTTGAATTGACATAGTTTTCATTATGTGGTTTTGTTTCTGTGGGTTTTCCCACCCGTCCTTTTCCCTCATTACCTGATAACCAAGAGCTGCCCTTATGAGTTAACTTGGTATTTAGGAAAATATTTCTGGTTAATTCATGGGGAAACTGAGGCACAGAGGAGACAAGCAAATCTGGCTGGAACAAGCCCTGCACTCCAGCCAGCATGTGCCAACACAGGAACAGCTGCAATTTTGATGCTCCTGGAAATACCTGGATGGTGATGTTGGCTTTAATCTGTTTTCTTCCCTCGGTGTTTTCTTCAGCCATATCCCCCTGTGGTGGTGGTTTCCTTTCTCTCATCCAACCTCACATTCTCTTTACATTCGTCATATCCCAGCTGATTGGTGTGCAACACTCAGCTCTTCACAACAGCCTCATTTTGTTGCTTTTTCAATTTAACTAATTCTTGTCCTGAGGAAATGCCACTCAATCCCCTAAAAGAAGAAGGGTGACCAATACAGCACACATCCTGTGTCGTGGGATGATGGGCTTAGGAGGGAAAGAGCAGAGCTTGCCTACCATGTTAGTAGATTTTGCCTACCATGTTTATAGATTTTCTGCGGTTTTTTCTTTCTTGAACAGGTAGAGACATCCTGAAGCTGAGACTCTTTTTAGTGACTAAAAATAGCTACAGTTATGGATGTGCTTTACACCTGGCAATTGAAGAGCCTACCTGGAGATAAAGACAGAATAGAGGTCTCCAAGCAAGCCCCAAGCTTAGTGTCTGGGAGGTGGGCTGTTTGTCTGCAGTACATGGTTAAATCCCATGGCTGGCTTCTGTACAAGCTCTGTTTTGTAGGAGGTGGCCTTGGAAAGACCTGCAGACAGGGAATTACTATAATCCAGCCTAGATGTCACGAAAGCATGGATTAATATTTCATCTTCTGCCTCTGAGTGTTGTCAGGCTCACTTTGTTCTTGAGCTGGGGCTGTGATCCTCAAAAAACAGCCTTGAATTAAAGATTAAGCCAGTGTTTTACTTGATGGAAAGAGAGCAGTTCTCTGTGGAGGATGGTGATGATGCGGTTCTTACCCAGCACTGCATGCAGGGGTTTAAAGTTTCCCAAATCCAAACAACAGAGCAAAGCTGCAGCGTGGTGCCGGGGACTGTGCGAGGGGAAGGGTCTCTGGCAGTTGCAAGCATGTTAATGAAAGTGAGATTGGTAGTTATCTGAAGGTGAGCAACAGGCACTGAACTACTCCAGAAAGTGCCACTGACTTGGCTGTGTATGAGCGAGCTCTTGCCAACGACGAACTGTAGAAGAGAAACAAGTACCTTACCATCCTGTTGGAAAAATGAAAGCTGCAAGAGAACCAGAATGGGTTGGCAGAGAGCTCAGGGCAGAGCCTTCCCCCAGGTCAAGGATACGGCCCTCTGCCCAGTGGCAGGGCAGCACTCTCCACTGAAAACAATTTAGTTAAGCTGCCACAACTCTATGGGTGGAAACTCTGATTTCAGGATGAATGATTTATATCTCTTTAATCTCAAGCTGGTTCTGATTGATTAAGTCAAGTGAATATTAGCCTGATTAAAACCAATCCAAGAGAGTCTGTGCACAGTTGTTCAGCTTAACTTTTCAGTTAAACCAGTTCAACTGTGTTTTTTTATTTTTGGTTTTGTTTTTTAATACAGACAAGACCTCTCCATGGTACCTGGCTATTTCTTCTTTGCACAGCTGACATGCAGTTTAAGTCCAGCACTTTATCCTTGGCTTTCTCTGAGCACAATAGGTCAGTCAGTCATGGAAACCCTAAGACAGTTCAGGGTATTTAAGGTTCATAAATGGGCAAGTTGTTGGGCAAGTCATTACCCAAGAACGTGGAGAAGCCAGTTTGAGTGTACAATCAAAACTAGTGCCCATCAGTCACCGTGACTGAGATGACCTGCTGTCACACAACAAAGCCTGGTTCTTGTGGCTTGGCCACTCGGTAGCTGACAGTTTCTTCTAGCAAAGAGCAGGTGCAGACTCTCAGGAGTGCTGGTGCAGAAAACCTTACATAAGCCTAAAAAGGCTCATGCAGAAGGCTGCCTCATAATGGATGGGACACCACAGGCAAACACTGCTTGTTGTGCCCATGCACATTAAAAAAAAGGCTAATGCAGTCAATCATAGGAATAATAAAAACCACAGTTTTCACAAACCACAAGTGAAAAAGTGATTGTGTAAAACATTCACAAAGTATTTTTTTAACTGAGCATGTTTGTCAAATTTGAGTTTGCTAAACAAAGTTTTGAGAGTAAAACAAAGCAAAGTAAGTTTAATATGACTGGGCCGTTCAGTTCTATTGCTCACCAAACCAATGTTGTTTTATTTCACTTATAATGATACATTTCAGGAGGCTGCAACTGCAGCTTTTGGAAAAGGATACCAGGTGGCCAAAGACCACATATCCCTTGCACAGAAACTGGGTAAATCCAGAGTGACAACTATTCCATTGTGCTTCCCTGGGAAAGCAGCCAAGCTGATGGTACAGCCTGTCTGCTTTCAATACAACTACATTTGTATATTCTTTTGAAATGCTGTTGAACCTTGGTTTCAAAAGGAACTTCTAGAGTGGCCATTACTTAACGGCATCGCTTATTGATTTGTGTCACATTAACGCTGTCACACAATAAGGCAGAGCATCCCTACGCTACTGGCTTCTGCAAGAAGCTGCCTTCAGTCAATGGCAGCAAGCACGAGGAAACCTTAGCTCCTGCTGCCACATGCGGTTGGAAAGTAAATATTTTATCACCTTTGTCAGTAGAAAGCTGCGTATAGAGACTCAGAAAGCACCTTTGGTGGTTAACATTGCCCTGAGCAGATTTCGGTTACTTCTGCACTGAAAGTAAAAACACACACGCACACACGTGTGCACACGTGCGGAGATACTCGAGCAGTTCCTGTGCCCCTTTCTTTATCCTCCTTTACAAGAGCTCACTGTTCGATCAGTGCCTTAGGAGAAATCTCTGAATGCATCCAGGATGGCGCCTGCTAGCATGGATTTTGCACATCTGCCTCTTGAGGGTTTCTGTTTATTTTTTATTTGTTTGGGAGGAAGGGCTTGTGCAAAGTAGCGAACTAGCATTCATGAGGGAAGCTGCTAGGATGGGAMGGGGAAAAGGAACCACCTGAACCCATTTCCCCAACCTCTTCTGTTTTCCCGAGAGCGGACTGAAACAGCAGCATTTGGCCCAGTAATTATCCACAAACCTCTGCACAGTTTTATAGCCATAAAAGAATGCTATGAACATTGTAAATTCAAATGTGCCAAGAGAAGCGCCAAATTTAAACCTGACTAGGCAAAATTAATATGCATAATAACTTTAATTACCCCATGAAGTATGATTTTTCACAGAATCCCCTGCCTCTTTCCACACAAGCGCTCCATAGTGTTCAGTGAAAAGGCAGCTGGTCTGTTTTCTCTTTATAGCCTCCATATTATAGCCTGAATGATTTGTTCCTCTTACAGAACAATTATTTAATGCTAGCTTTCTTAGAGACAGTCATCATTAACATATTTGAGTGCTTCACACCATCACTGGCAGGTGAGATGCCTTTTATATGTATATATTTTATAAATTTCTAAACATATATGAATATATATAGATGTTATATATATATAGCACCTATTACTTTATATATGAATGACACATATATATGACTATGTTACCAATAGGTAGTTTTATAGGTATGGTTTAATTGAATATTGTGTATAATTAATATAACTTGATTATATATGTATTTTATAGCTAGGGAACTGATTTGGGCCATCAGTCTGCCAAGTTTGTGATGTCCTTATTCAGTGTATTTAGCATTAAAAAACACGTGTTGGTCTGAGCATGGCTCTGGCTGTTGTCATTTSTGCTTCTCGGTGGTCAGCAGCTCCACTGCCAAAGCAAAAAGAGTCCAGAGTTTATGAGGTTTTCCTCAAATGCCATATTTAGCTGTGCATAGAAATTCTCCAGGCAGAAGCAAGGCAAGTTGGCCCTTCTCAAGTGCCATGAGACATTCTCCAGGCCTCCTTTGTAATAATGTGGCAGCCAGCAATACCTTTGGAGGTATCTGTGAATATTACATTTTTTGCTTACTTGGATGACTCAAGAGCTTGGTCAGAAATGCTTCAAACGCTACATCTCTGAATACAGTTTCCCTGTCCTATTCCTTGGTGGACTTTCCAAATTGGCTTTCCCTAGAAATAATCCCCCCTTGGCCTTCTGCAAGCAGAGAAGGTGCTGTGGGAGGAATGGTACCTGGGGATGATGAGCACTTTTTTTTCTCTTTTTTTTCATTTGGGTTGAGGGAGATCCTAGAGAAAGGGTGTCCCCAGGATCATCAGATAGACAATGTTTACAGCTCCCGGGGGGGGATCCAGATGAACTGAGCTGATACAGGACTATCCCTGTGTGAGTTACTTATGCAGCTGAAGAGTTTTATTTCTGAGGTTTGTATCTGAGGAAGCCTTTGCCTCACAGCATATTTGAAGCCCTGGTTTGTGTTTACCACCCTAGAAATGACCTCTTGGCCTCCCTATTAACACAGAGGAGCAATCTTGGACTCACTTAAGGAATATGTCCATACTAAAATCAATTGCTTGACATCTATTCTGAACGAGCTGATTTCAGGTTTTCATTGTTTGATCTGTGTATATCCTACGGCCAGCCTGCCACTGCTCTGCAGGCTGCCTCTGGTCTCCGGCTCCTCCAGCCAGCATTATTTCTCCAAAGGGCAGGCCTGGGCACCTTGAACGTATTTAGCCCAGGTACACAGGGAAGATCTAAGTGATGTTGCTTGTTATTGGCTATTATTTGATTTTTGTACTTGTCTTAACGTGTAACGTGGTGGTAGATGGGATGCTCTACAGCCTAGAGAGGGTCCCTGGTGGCCAGCCTGCTGGGTGACAGGTTTATTTGGCTTCCTTATTTTCAAGATGTTGTAGGAGGCATATTCCCCAACTTCAGCTCAAGTCTTTTGCAACTCTGTCCAAAGTCATTGCTGAGTAAAAATCTTCAAAAGAGAATGCTGGGAAACTGAGGAGACACTGAAGGAGACTCATATTGAATCACTTTCTTTTTGAATAATATATTTCTTAGCAGACCAGAGCAAGACTTTATGGCTCCTTTTGACTCTTGTCTACACAATAGTCAGGAGAAGTTGGGTCAAAAAGGCAATGTTGTTTTAAATCAGAGACATACCATAGACATCAACGTATTTTTATTTCCTCCTCACTGCCTCCATTAGCTCTTGTCCACTCTTCCAGGGATTATCTCTGCCCACTGTTATTTCTGATAACGTTAGTTTAGCAGTTTTCAGTGACTTGGAATTCAAAGATTTAGTTGCAAAATTTACCATACGGAGAGTCTGTCAAAGAGCCCAGTTTTTGCTTGCCTTGAGAAGATGGCGGGCTGGCTGCTCAGCTGCTCTCTCTGCTGAATACACTCTCTGGGTGAGTAATTAAGTAATGAAGAAGCTCTTTAAATGAACCAAATGACTGTATGTGTTTGTAATTCTACCYGTGATGAAGAAAAATGGAGGATAATTCCCATTTCATCCAAATCTTTCTGCCCTACTTTATGGCTGAAGTCACTGAGCAGCTCTGTTGCTGGTGCCCATTTAATCTTTCCGAAGAGGGCTCAAAGGAAGGGGCCGGGGGGCTGTAATTTTCCTGAACATCTGCAAACCAGTCCAAGCCCCTTTCCTTGGGGCTCTGAAGACACACGAATACCTGTAAGAGGGTGTCACCTCTGTGTGTCACACAGCTAGATGTTTTCTGGAGCTGCCTAACCTGTGCYGGGGAGCTCTTCCTTGCCCCTTTGGGCACAGCCTGGAGCACTGGCTGAGCCACCTGGCAGCTCGCTGGCTCTGAGTCAGACCGTCCCGCCCCATCCCTTCCCYGCTCCCCTGCACTGGCTCCAGCAATTTTGTTTATCTCATCAAATTGGCAGCCTACTAATCCAGCAAAATGCCAGGTTTGCTGCGGACAAGCAGGAATGCATGGGCAGGAGAGAGGGACATGACTGCCCTTTCCAGCTTGTTCCCTGCTTGCAGCCTCCTGGTATATCTAACCAAACTGTGGAGTGTTAAGTTGTGAGGCACAGTGAGCAGTCCTAGCAAAACCAGGCTGCATCGCATGAATTACAGAAAAAGAGAAAAGTCTTCAGCTGAGACCATCTGCAGACTGGCATATCCTACATATTGGGTCCTAATTTCAGTCACAGCTTTTGCAAGTTTCCTGCTGAAATGTAGATATTTAAAAAAGAAATACCCTCAAAGAATGTTGCATATCTGTACGCCATTTTTCTGTTCAAGGTGGTTTTTTTACCAGCTGCTCAAATATCTGTCCCTTAGCAGGACAGCACGAGCATTCGGGACTATTGAGAAATGGCATTCAATGAAGAGGCCCAGTAAGGATTTTTGTCAAGGCTTAAGGAACAGTTTTCACTGGCGCAAAAAACCCCAAATGAATAACACATAGTGACAGAAGGAGCCAATTACATGTGATTCTGTGTTCCCACCTGAAAAACCTTTCATAGGGTCGGTGGTCTCTTCCTTGCGACATCATTGCTCTCCAGAGACGAGAGCACAATATCATTTTAGAGAACGTCGGGAAGCGCTTGGGATTTCACTTTCCACCATCATTTTATTAAATCCCTGTTGCTTACTGCAGAAGTAAGTCAGCCCGTCGGGCTGGGTGCTTCCAGGTGAGTGAGCATCAGATGGTGAGAGGCTGGCCATCATGCCAAAGCTCGCAGTGTACCGAGACGAGCAATGGCCATGAAGGCAGGCAGAGCCCGTGCTCCAGTTTCACTCACAACGCTCAGGAGAATCGTTCCTGCTAACGTGCCAGACTGCAGCCTGGCATCAAAGGCAGATAGGAAACCTTCCTCCGCCCTATGAATCAGTGTCCCCTTCCTCCTGCAGCCGCACCTCCGCATTCCCTCAGAGGCTCCAGCTGCCAGGAGGTGCTGCCAAGGGCTCGCGCTTGTTTCTTAGGAGGCAAACAGTCCTGCGTGAGTGACCAGGAGCAATCTGAAGTACAGCCGGTATCGCTTGGCATGTCATAGTTACGGGTCTCTTGGAAAAAAAAAMCCAAACCAAACACAAAACAAACCACTCTGTGCTGAAATCCAACAGAAATCAAATCCTCCTCRGCAGCAGCAGCTCAAGGGGGACAAACGGCTGGAGGAGAGCCAGGATGCATCCTCCCCTGCTACGGTCCATTTGCCACAGGTTTCCAGAAGCATGTTTTGCGGGAGCTTTGCCCACTGCAACCTTCAGATGCTTCACACAATAAAAAAAGCAAGCGAGAGGCGCAGCACTTTGGGTGAAGACAGTGATGAAGAGGAGGAGTGAGACGGCTGGGGGGGGGCAGTGAGGCAGCAGGGGAGGAAGGCAATGAGGAGACAGACCTGTGCCTGCACTTCCCAGCCTAGCAAGTGCAAAGCTTTACACAGATGCACAAAATGGAGCCACACTGTCTGTAAGGATGCCGGGGGATTGCCTGCTTGCAGCAGAGCAATGTGGCTGCGGGTCATCGAAGCAACGGCTTTTCTCTCCACCGAGATGGCCAGCCAAAGCCTGATGTTGGGACAAATGTAGTGGTTTTCTTTTACTTGTAGGGAAAAATTCACAAAGAGTGGAAGTTAACCCACAAGAGCTCCATCCAGGGAAACCAAACTGCTTTCAGATGGTGCTGATTAGTCCATTGGTGAAAGTGGGTGGGCTTTTTTATCTACTGAAAAGTGAAAAGCAGCATCCCCAAACTGCTCTGAAGAATAAGGTTGCCAAATAAGTTCAGCAGTTTGTGCCTCTTTTAATGGAAATATCACATATTTATACACATATACACAGTAAAGTACAAGGGGTTATAAAACAGGCTTCATTTTCAGCCCCTAATTCTAACATACTGTACGATAATCCCTGAGAGCACCTGTCAATTGTATGTCTTCTGCAAGTGATACTGAGAGYGCAAATTCAAGTCTTCACCTGCAGCACAGGTTGCTTTTCAGCTACCAAATCTGAATGCCTAAATCTTCAGTATGCTGGGYTGGTAGTAAACAAAAATTAATAGTTAAACCATTCAATCCAGTGTACCAATTAAAAATTCATCCTGATATCTTTGCCACAGACAGCTAAAAGATTGTCTTCCTACTCTCCAAAGAAATGAGTTCAGCTTATATTCTGGTCACACCAAATCCATTACCAAATTGGTGACACTATGAATTGCACAGCACTGATGCACACTAAAATCCTCTTTATATKCACAGGGCTGGGGAGGTTTATTAGCAGGGTGCATATTCCTCCAACTCTGACCTGGGAGGCTACTTGGCAATGCAGTCTAGCCAGCACAGCTACTCCAGCAAGTGGAACAAAGAACAGGCTGTGTGGAAAAATCCTTGTTTCGCACGTCTGCCRTAACCTCTGTCAAGCCCTGACCCTGCAGACGCTAGCTAGCAATACCAATCTGGGTGCTAGTTTTCAGTCAACTGAATTTATTTCTCCCATAACATGCACAGTTTCATTACAAGTTCAGTGAGACCGTAGCCAGCCTTTGTGCTGTGGGAGTAAAGGATGGAAAAGTTTTCCCTCTCTTTAATTGAAGGGAGCAGCTGGTGACAGCAGCAGCTGGGCTCTGCCTGGGCTCCAGCAGAGCAACGCCATCAGGAGGACACACCACAGCACATTTAACTTCAAATGGGAGCAAAGCCTGAGCAAAAACATAGCCTGAGCATGTGCTGTATGGCTTGCTGTTTGTGTTTGACCTCTACTTTTATGAATGTGGTCTTTCTTCAGCAAGCAGCAGGTTTACAGCTCTTCTTACTGGAATTTGCCAGGGTTTGGCATGCCATTCAGACTGACTGCTGGTAAAACCAGATGAAGCCTTAACGTGGACCACAAGAACCTGCAGCAACCTGTGGGAACTGCCACTTTGAGATGCACTCATGTACTAGGGAAGGTTTTCTCCTGTGTTGAGACAGAGGGGTGAGGTACTGCCCTCTCCGGGCAYCCAGAGGCATACTACCAAAGCTCACAATGACATCTGGCCACCGTTTCCAAACGTTAGTGGCCAAGCAGCCTGATGCTGCATCTCTGACTGGATGTTCATAGCATATGGCTGGACTCAATACCTGGGAAAATGGCTTGAACTTCTGGAAGCTGCATAATTTTCCTGTCCTGGCTATAATATGGGAAGGCTCACAATAAACCCGGTGGTTTTTTTTAAACAGGAACTGAAATATCAACCTGAAAAAAAGCCCACCTGTGGCTCATCATCTCCCTTATTTCACAGTTAAACGCAATGACAAAAAATTCCCTGAGACTAAAGAGGAGAGAACAGATAGCGGGTACAGGGAACCTTAATGGGGGAGGCAATTCTTAGGTGACGGTGGCATTCAAAAATTAGCTCAGCTTCTCTGTTGCTCCAAAGAAATCAGTCCCTGCCCCTGATTTATACCTGCAGAGGATGCGAATACCTTGACTACAGAAATATTTCATATGCAGCCCTTTTTATATTCAACAGAACAAACAACAGCATTAGGAACTGCATCCATACAGACTGTATAGAGCTATACAGTTTAATACCTATCCTGTCTTAAACTTTGATTACTGGAATTAAAATAAAGTGCTTAGTATATTCAAAACAATTGTAGACCTGGATTTTCACTGCCCACCAGCACTGCAGTATATTTTAAAATTTTCATTATTACTATAAAACCTTGCAATACATCTACCTAAGAGGGAGGAATGTCTAGTGTCAAAAGCACAACTCCTTAATTTTGTCCATTACAAAATGAACAAACACAAAATAYGACCCCTTCACACACATGTTGTTTTTCAAGCTGTTTCTCAGTCATTCACCTGGAACTGGGAAAAAAGGAAACTGCAAAAGGACTGCACCACTTACAACTTCCTATCATCAGCAGACAGGTAAACTCARTAAGTCTTCCTCCTCAAAACACCTTCACTCTCCACCATCAGACACACTGTGACATAGCCCTTGCCCTGTTTCTGTGCCTTAAAGGCCATTATTCAGTATTCCAACTCTGTGAGCAGTGGGCATGCACGAAGGCATGCAGTCTGTTATCTTGCTCAGATAACAAGACTAACGGCTCTAAAACCTTCTAAGCAACTGCCTTTAAATCAGGTCCTGCATCTGGCAGGAGACACCTGCCTCTGCTTTTGAGCCTCCGCTGCTTTTTTCTTCTCCTGTTCCTCTGCCTTCTTCCGCTCCTCTTTTAGCTCCTTGTATCTCCATTTGGGAATCTGCAAATAGGGGTCGTCCTTTGCACTGCTCCTCCTTCTCACCTTTTCTGGCTGGAAGGTGGGTGGAGGAGCCTTGCTGATACGGACTTTGGGGATGACAAATCCCGGCCTGACGCTGCTCCGTCTAAGCAGGTGGAGCGGCAAGAGGCTTGCTTTCCTAGTGGCTACGGTGTTCGCTTGAGAGACTGCAAGGCTGATGGGCTGCAGGCTGGCTCGCCGGTCCTTCTTCTTGGGGATCAGTGTGACTCTGGAGTTCTGAAATAGCTTCTCGTAGCTGCTAAAGTGGTCTTTGTCCTGAGATCGGATCTCCTCGGCTCTCTGCTTCCTAAGGATTTCTTGCACAGCAAGCCTGCGTTTCCCCACAGACGGTGGGCTGCCTGGGCACACAGTCCGGCACGACAGAGCAATGAAAGGACTGCTCAAGCTTGTTGTCACCTTCACCATGTGATCAAGGACCCCGTCTTCTTCTGGGCCATAGAAAGACCGGAATGAGACAGCTGCCCTCATGCACTCAGAAATCCTCTGCAAACAGCTTTTTGGCTCTGCAGCCTTGGCAAGAAGTTCCTTCATCTTTGGCCATTCTGGTTTATATTGATCACAAAACTGTTCCGGACATGGCCTGTCCATCAGCTTTTGCATGATGAAGGCAGATTCTGACCTTCCTGTGTAACAAGCCCATTCCCATGAAGTCAGTCCACGGCTTGGGTCAGTCATGTGAACATTTGCCCCTCAAAGAAAAGAAAAACAATTAGTGTTAATTAATGAAACTGCCCTCACTTTTGTTGCTATGATCAGAGTTGAATCAGGCAGATCCCTGCAAGAAAATGTCACACGTGACACACTACAATATTTGTTTCAAAATGAACATGCAATAAGGATAGATTATGGTTCCTGAACTCTTGATTTGTTTTAAAAAAGTAAAAAAAAAATTAAGGCTGTATGTAAGAAATTACCTTAAAATAATGCAAAAATGACATAATGAGTTTCAACTGCATTGAATGTTGCCTGCCATTTTAAAATCCATTCAGTCAGGCTTGTAAGGAAAGAGTGATGACTATGGGAAGAAACAATTCTGCACACAAAAATCCTTCCCACACAGAATAATGGACTTTGCACTGATCACTGCCACTCAGAAGAGAGATCTTGGGCTCATGATCACAAGTTCCATGAAAATATCAACTCAGTGCTCACTAGGGGCCAAAATAGCAAATAATATACAAGGAATTTCTAGGAAAGCATTAAAAAAATAGAGAAAAAATAGAGGAAAAAAGAAAAAAAAAAACACAGAAAACACCAGGTGTACAATTCAGGTTCTCTTATCTCTGAAAGGACACTGCAGAATTAGGGAAAGTTGAAAGGGTAGTGACAAGGGTGATCAAATATAAGGAAAGTTTCCATACATGTCAGAGACTGGATAATGGGTGAGATGGACCTTCAGTCTGAGCCCAGAATAGCTGCTCTCATCTACCTTAGATTACCAGCCCTGAGGAAATGAAGTACTTGTTAGCAAAAACCTGCTATTATCCCCAAGTGGACCATCCATAAGAGGCAACTGGGACACATGCTAGACAGCAGAGGCTTAGGCATTTGAAGTACAGTTTTAGGTCCTGGGAGGAAATTATTCCTAGTGGATATTATCTTTCTACCTGTCCTCCCCCCAATCGCAACTTATGATCTTTATCCATCCAATTCTGATATCTGTCCCCATCACCATTCTTTCTTCTCATATTTTTGCRTCCTTTTTCAGCTCTGCCTTCCTTTTGATCTCTCCATGTTCCTATAAGCCCCCTCACACGGGCTTCTGCCCTTGTTCTTCACTCTTGCTTTCAGGTGGGGTTACTTCTTCTTCTCCAGGGCACCTGGCTGCCTGAAGAGAGGATATAAGAGTAACAGGAGGAGCAAGCATCCTAGTCTGCTCTACTCTATCCTTTACACCTTCTGTAGTACTATATTCAATGCTGCCACATTCTCCGGCAACCACAAAATTGCAGGAAAGTCCTCTCAGTCCTGGTATTAGGGTGGAGCATGGACATTTGTCAATGAGGATGTCATGTGCCTAGTTCAGCTCACACAGAAGAGCTCTGTAAAGGACAGAGGAAGCTCCATACAGACAGCAGAAGAATTGCTGCAGAACAATGAGCAGCAACGAGTGGTTCTGGAAGCTGAAGTCAGCAAGGGACCAACACATTACAGCTTGTGACTGCTAAAGGGCACAGAAGATCTGTCCAAAAACTAGCTTGCTGTCACCAGTCAGAAAGAATCTGAGAGACATGATGAGGACTTGACAGCAGCATCATGGTCTCTGCATCACAAGTGATCCTGGACATACAACCTGGGCACACACATCTTGGTGTTTTAGAATATATGGGCATGTGGGTGAATGATTGACATCGATAGGAGAATGAGTATGAGTGAACACTCTCTGGTTTCAGGCAGTCATGCTCTTCAGCTGCAAATCCTTTGTTTTATATTCTGCCTTTAAACTCTGACTGATCTCAGATGGAGCTTTGCATGCTCTAGAACGTTGACTTTGTTCAGCAGATCTGCAGCACATTCCCTGGGACAGGCATGGGCACTTTGCCCAGCTGCCTTCAACATAACAGCTCTTTAACATTCAGTTGTGGTTTACACTGGCCTGTAGATAATTTCTGGGTTTCTTGATAGAGTTTCAAGCTGGAATATGAATGGGCTACAACGTTTCTTGAAGGGCTTCTCCATCAGCTGAAGCACCATTTTCAAACAGCCAACACAAAACTGACCTACACAGATCTTGCCACAAAAAAAAAAGACATTCTGTCCCATTACTTTGGAAGAGGGAGATGTCCAGAGACCGAGTCTGAGGAAAAGGCCAGAGAAACATCATGATAAATTATTTTTTTCAGGGTGGATTATCTTGGTGATAGCATTTCAAACTAGCATAAGGGGGACTAGATATAAGGAAAGGTAACCAGGGACCAGTTTGCAATGGCTCCAGTATAACCTTCCCCACAAAGGATGTTTTGCCATTACAGAAAAACAGAGGAAAAAGGAGAGCATGGGGAAAGTGATCAAAAGCTCAGTTTTAACTCTATTAAGTACCAGTTGATTCCTAAGTCTCTGAAAAAAATCCCTAAAAAGAGGATGCTAGAGACACAGACCAAGAGTGAATGTGGATAGAGACACCCTAAGCAGAAGAGCTGATCTCAGTTTAAGTATAGTTTAAGTGAATTTTGCAGAAACKATCACTTGGAGAAAAAGCACAGGGACACCACAGGGAGTCAAGCATGGGGCCCAGACTGGAAGGCAGAGAGAAGGCAAAGAAGAGAAAGATGTAATCAAATCAAAGAGTTCATTAGCTGTGGACTGAAGAAAGGATTGTGAGATCTCAAAAGCAGCAGGGTTTGATGCAGTTCATGACTGCAGAAGCTCCAGACAAACCAATGAGGGGAGGAACAAAGACATAGGAAGACATGTCCTCCTGCTCCACTAGACTGTTTTTGAACCATCCTACCCAAGTTTCCTATCCCTGAATCTCTCCCATCTCAGGCTAGCTTCTTGTCCTGTCCCCTTCTTAACACTTGCCTGTGTCTTCGGCCCTTCCCACTAGAGCTGACTGGGAACATGGCAGATTACATGGAAGTTGKTTCTTTGTTGTACATGTAACAGGCAAGGATTTACGAAAGGAAGTGCTGTTAAAGGAATTGTCTCCAAATATAAATTTTAATGAATGGTATGCTCTGCTTGTAAACAAGCAAGACGTATAGACAGCCACTGACCATTAGCTTCAAGAAAAAGACATGCCAGCTCTGATATGGTGCAGCTGTGGGACCTTGGATCAGACTTGTGCAAAAAGGGCTGTGTGAGAAAGTGCTCACTGGGGGCTCCCCACCTTTGCTTGGGGGCTGCACTGAAGCTCGGACACTCAGCTCTGGTCTTTGCCTGAGCTACGTTGCAGCTATGCCTGTGCCTGGCCATGTGCCTTGCTGATATGGACCCTGACCCACAGATTTAATTTCGTGTTTTGACCTCAGACCTACCTTGTCTCTATGGACTTGCCTTGCCACCACGGACTTGCCTGGCAATCACTGCACTACTGGCTGATCCTGGTTATTGTCACCAGCCCTGTTCCATTTCTTCATGAAGCACCTTTGTCGATGAGGCTAGTGCCTCTGTGTGCCCTGCTGTCACCCACATCCCTTTGAGGAGAAGCCCRCTCCTGCTGCTCCCCGACAGATGCATCCCCAGGTGTTTCGGAAACTTYCTCTCAGAAAACAATACTACAGAGTACTGAAATCCTGACCTTTCAACAAAAATCGATGCTGACTTTGTACCTTGTATCACAAAATCTCTTCTAAGGCGTGATTTACTATAGTGGTATTGATTTTCTGTACAAATCAGGAGACATTTCTGATCATTTCTGAACAAATTTGTCATTCAGCAGAATGCCTCATCTGGAAGAGACATGAATAGACATGTCCCTTTTTAAATGTGATAGCAGTCTTATTGAACTAATTGTCATTTCAGTGTAAGTATAGCCTACAAGTTTTCTTTTAGGGAAACTGCACTTGCCACTTGACTTTCCTACGAAAGTTGCCCTGAAGATCATTTTCAGCACACCTAGTTTGAACACGCATGCCCCTTTGGGACATCAATATCCTATTTGATTAAGAAGGTTTAATGTCCCTTGAGATGCAAAACTGACATCCTGAATTTAAAGACAGGGAGTGAAAGAGCTCAGGCATCTGTTACCGACCTGTTTTATATGCAGTATTTAAAGCCCAGTCTCCAGATCCACAGCCACTCTGCCGACTTTACTGAAGCAGCACTGAGTTTACACTGGAGATTACAGCAGGGCTTGACACGTGAATTACAACCGGCATTTCTGTGCTCCCGCTCAGGCTGGCTCKCTTGCTGAACGCTGGCAGCAGCACGGTCCTGGCAGCGCAGCAGCCTGTGACACACCGCCGATGAGCAACTGGGTTCCCCCCTTACTTGCTGTGCTCTCGCAAACAGCAAATTCACATGTCCCAAAGACTCACTTTGAAAGAGCAGACATTACGGCCAAGTGTCTCAGAGCGCCTTAATCTTGTAGTGATTGACCTTGGCCATCCTCCAGGAACTCAAATTTAGGAAAGAGCAGTCACTTTGACAATCCAGCTCCAACCATCTGTCACACGTTGCTGTTACCTCTTCCCCATCTGACTGTGTCAAATCCATGCTCAGGTGGCTAGGAAAGTGAGTTATTTTCCTTTACTGACCTCCTGCTTTGTCATAAGTAGGTGCCAGTCAATAGAGATCTTACTCAAGCCACTGAACAGATACCGGGTTTAAAAACCTTCTGGTTGTATTCTAAAGACACGTACCTGCTTTGTAGCTATGCAAGTAGACCCACAGCTATTTATGGGTGTTTTCCCCCTATATTTCCATGCATTCTTATGCTTTAACATAGAATTTTGCTGATTTATTTTTGAAATTGATTTTTTCACCAAATCTTTTAGTAACAATTTCTTTCACCTTCTTCAGCAAACAGCACATTATTGTCAGCAGACACTCAGTAACCCTTAAGCCCCGAACTACTTCTAAATCCATTCTGAATTAGCAGCTTCCTCCGTCCCTCCATTTCACCAGGCTGTACAGTGCTAAAAAATAATCAGATATTAAAATGGGTGCAGGCAATTTACCACACATCCTTTGTGGCCCCTATTTTGAGCTGAAAATGTGAGGACCTGCAAAATAATCACCAAAACATGTATATAAACTGCAATTTAGAAACTCAGAGTGTAATAACTCTATGCCTTTTTAGCCAATGAGGGCTATGAAGGGTTAGACTTCTATGACAGCAAAATGACCGAAATAAACTAATTATTCAAGATCTCTCTCAATGAAATGGACATGTAGGATTCTTGGTCTAGACAGTAACAATATTCACATGCAATCTGTTATAATTTCCACAATATTTAATTTGTGTCAAATATCTGCAACTGTAATACAAGAATATATACTAATATATGCTAGTTATTTAATTATTAGCTAATAATTTATGTATCAATTACTTAATATAATAAAAACATACAACATTGTGGCTAAAAGGTGCTGTATGCTGGAACTGCTCCTGTAGAGATTGTTGCCCCAATGCCTCTTGCCCTYCTGGGTTTCCTCTCCAGGACCCCTTTACCTCGCAATGCATATGGCTGGAAATTCAACCACAGTCAAGAGCCAACAGCAAGAAACATATTTCTTATTCTCAGATGTGAAGAGAGGCAGGTGGGCAGAGATGGACCTGCTCACTCCCAGTTCCACGACTCCCTCCTTGCAGCAGATACAGACCTGCCAGTGCCCTGTTGCCCATAAACCTGGAGACCCAACTCAGATCTGTTGAGGGGTTAGAAAGAGACGTTATTCCCTATGTTGCCAAATTTCCCACCAATGTCCCCTGTGGGATATTAATCCTACACCCAACTTTCCTGACAGGAGCCAGAGCCCCCAAAGCTCTCCAATCCCTGCCCCAGGACCTGCCATGGTTGGAGGGAGAGGTGGAGGTCTGGCACCACCATCATGCACCCTTGCACCGTCACACCCACAGAGCTGGCAGCAAGAGACCTGCATGCCTTTCCCAGCTGTGTCATGAACTTCATTAACTCCTTGTCTACAAATCTTGATGATCACACTCCCCGAACTCTCCTGGAGACAATGAATCTCACCCTGAGAGCTCTTGGAGAGATCCTGGATGAGTGTCCACAGGCAAACTGAGAGCTCCTGCACCTGCACCACGTGGCTTCACCGCCTTGTCTATCACTTATTTAAAAGCTGCACCCATTTCCAGGGAAGCCTGCACCACCAAGAGCYGATCTTCTTCTTAGTGTTTGCATGTGACTGTCTAGTATTTTCAGGTAGATGATGACAAATAAGCAGCAAAGCATTTTGCATACCTGCCAACATCAAGGCTTTCACGCATTCAGTTCGGCCCTGCATCGCAGATTTCATCAGTGCTGTGAATCCGAACACATTCCTCTTCTCAATATCAAGCCCAGGAAAATAGTTCAACAAATAGTTCGTAATGGTTATGTGCCCTTTAAAGAAATGAAAAAGCAGAGAAAATATGTCACAGAATTAAGGCACTGTCTCAAGGTTAAACCAAAAATTACTCCTGCAGGTTTGATAACTGGAAAAATGCAGATAACTAATAAGATCTCTTTTCTTCGTATCTTCTTCTACTCATTGTGGTCATTAGCCTTAGGGTTAAGTGGTACTGACTTGTGACCAGAGTGTTGGGCTAGGAGCCTGGAAACCTGGGTTCCCGCCTTCTCTTAAGTTGCTCTCCTCTCTGAAAAGTCAATTTAAGGTAAAGGATTAATTGAAAACCAGAGGTGGTCACTCTGAGGTTGCAAGGGGCCTCGGTTTCTTGACTGAGTGAGTAGCCCTGCAAAGGGAATTCCTACAGCKTATGGAAGGAAGACCCATCACCTGGGGGAAATGACTGCAAAGGTTCAGCACTTTCACTCCCCTAGTAAAGCTGAGCCTTACTATAATGGTGCTTCATTAAAAAGTGATTATGTRGTAGTTCCAGCCAATAATACTAACAAACCATGCCAGGCCTGATAGGAGACAAAGAAATATTTTGCGTAGAATCCCACATTTTTATTTTTCCATCTGACAGTGTAAAGCCATTTGTCTACTCTCCAGCAATAGGAAAAAGGGGCTGATGTTCAGTTTTGTTAGAAAAATAAACGACTTGAGTTCTGGTTCTAAAAGCAACTATTGTTGCCATTCATGTGCTTTGTGCGCCAGGATAACTGGTGTCAGCAAGGGCATACTGAGTAGTTGAAGACATCTCTGGCTAAATGGTTGGAGGACCAATTAAAACATCAAGTCTTTATAATTGAACTATCAGAACAAGACGAGTATCTAGTGCCATTATGACTCACTCAAAACAGTTTTCCCTTCACTTGTCGTTCATTTTATGATGCTTTGACGCTTTATAAAATAATGCAGTCTGTCAAGCAGCTGCAACAATTACAATTTAATTACTAGGAGCTGTAAAAATATTCTCTCATCTCACTCTGCAGTCCAGCTGAATATTCTGTGATGCATGTCATTCAAATTCATGTAGAAATGTTACTGAAGCAGATTATAATTCATCTAGGACAATATTTAAAGTCTATAGTGTCACATCTGGTGCAGATTTCATCAGCAGTTGCTTTGTACCAACACAGTCCTGCATTCACTTTGGAAAGCAAGTTAAGAAAATTTTTACCAATTAATTTAAGATGTTTTTTCTAGGTGCTACTCTTCATCTCCTAGAATTTGCTGGACTCTGCTACCTTGCTGCATAACTGGAAACTCTCCTGAAACCTGAACAGATGTAGAAATAGCGCAGATCAGCTTAGCAACACCAGAGAAAACCAAATAAGGAGCTCCCTGAACCTTGTGCAGTCTGATGCARATGAAATGTAAAGATAGGGCAAACCACAACAAACTGAACAAAGCAAAAGTGAACTGGGTTCAGGGCAGGATCGAGTGACCCGGTCGTGCTTACTCAATACAGAGGCTTCAGCTTCACTGACTTTATGGCATACGATCAAGTCCTAACAGGGGATCGGTTACTATCAGGAGAATCTTTGTCCCCAAAGTGTTTTGCAAGACATGCTCTGTTTCACCGATGTACAGTGTGCATCTTCATGAAGGTTTTGGAACAGCTGCTTTTTGACCACAGAAACCAGAGACAGAAACTGAAACAAGGAGAAACAGTAAGATGGAACGCTTTTCAACATTTATTACATTACTAAAGATGTTCTTCCCTTTGCCAAAAGTATAGCTGATGTAAGAGACGTTTTGCAAATCTGGGATGATCCTAAGAGTCAATCCTGAAAGAGCCAAAACTYTTCAGGGGACTACAGATGGCCTCAAATGAGACAGAAGAAAAACAGCAATAAAATAACAAAGAAAATGAAGAGGTTTGTGATTCTCAGTTTTGCGTCTCAGGGATTCCTGCAAACCACTTCAGTTTTAATCTGCAGGAGCTTCTGTCCTCTGAGGTTTGCATCAAATTTCAAGTTCAAACAGATACCAAATTCAAAGCAAAACTCAGAGCTGCCAAGTTGTTGTTCAAACTGTGTCATATGCTTTTGATTTAAGGCCATAAAGTTTGCTTCAGTTCTCCTGCGTCTCGGCGAACTAAAAGTGTATATCTAAATCGCAAACCAGGTGAGTCTTCCATGTTTTAAAGTCTGCTATGAAAGCTGYATGCAGCTCTAAAATAAATTAGCCTGGCCTCAGCCGGTTTGGTCATACTGAATTTGTATCAAGCTCTTGCTRTTTGTAAGCCAGRTCTATCTTCTACCAGAACTGGCATGCTAAGGGTACACTTTTTCGCCTTGTGAGCCATATTTAGAGATCAGCACAGATGTCTGTAGTAGCTTAATTCACTTAACTGCTGCCACAGAGGAAATGCATATAATTATGACAATATTAYCTAATAATCTATGTAATGCAGGCAGAGGGATAAGCTGCATAGTAAGGAAGATGCTCTGTCATATAACATCACAATTTCAAATTGTACCTGCAAAAAGCTGTGTTTGGTCTATGGGTGGTGAATACTTTCTGACGGATGGGTGGAACCGAAGACACTCTGGATGCTTTAGGTGGTTGTGTTCTCRTGTCTCCCTTAATAAGCAGAAACTGGGATAACTGGTCATTTTGTGTTCCCAGCTCTACAGCCTTGCCCCAAACTGGTCCCTGTAACATAAAACGTCTATACTTTGCGAGCAAATATGACTCTCTAAACACCAGTGTATGCCAATTACCATACGCTGCCACTGATGTAGCAATGTCCTCAGCAGCAGCAGAACTGAGAAAAAAAAAATTAATGCAATTTTCCTCCCTTTTCTCTTTTTTTGAAACCACTGTCCTTCCTTCCTTTCTTTCTACTTGTTATTTCAATCTCTTGTTTGCATCAATCTCCCATTTTTTCTGCATTGTCCTTGTACTGACGTTTAATGATTTTGCTTCAGCTTTACAGCATCACCACCCATTTCTGGGCACCACCTGCTGCAGGCTGCACCAAATTTACAGTTTTGGACAGCAAGATCTCTTTGAGAAGGGATCCCACTTCTGTAAGAAAGATTGAGAGAGCAAGTGAACAGACCAATTTTCAAACCTGAAATTTACACACTAAGCAGAGCACTTTGCTATTATTTTTCTATACTAATAAGCTTATTAAGAAAGTACTGCTTTTCACTGATCCCTCCAGCCTATATTTCTCAGGTCAGCCCATGCAGAAAAACTTCAGCTTTAGATACTTTAAGATGAGGATCGTAAATTGTCAAAAGCAAATGGATATGAGGAACTGAATTCACTTCTGTTCTGAGACTCTAGCTGGTGTTTAAAATAATTCTATTTAAATCAAGCCAAAGCTCAGATTTGAGCATCGTGTATGGGCAGTGATGAAACGGCATAAGCAAGTGTGGAATTTAAACTCCTCTAGAAAAAGTAAAGAGGCCTCCCTGTCATCTCCCTTAGTACCTGTACCTCGTGTTACAGATGCAGCTTCTGAAACACACAGAACGACCCCTCAGAACCGCAGCCTCTTTCCCATCCAGCTCCTCTTTGGRGTCTGGCCATACATGATGGCCCACCTGGTCAGCGGGTCGTAACAGAAATGGCAGTGCTTTCTGAAACCTTCTGATATCACCTTAGAATCAACTGAAATAATGTGGATTTGCTATTAGATTCTCYACAGGAAAACAATACTTTTGGTATAAATAATAGCAATCTCTTGGAAGAATTTATTTGGAAAAAAATATTATTATTTCCATGGCCTAAGGGTAAAAAAAAACCCAAATAAACCCTCCACTAAAGGAAAGCTCAATAAGCTTTGCTTTCAGTTCTTTATAATACACTGCTCAGTGTTACTACTTAACATTCAGCAATAATTAAGCAGCATCTATTGCACTGTAGCTCCTCTGGTTGCAATGTTAACCTCATGGTAATCTCTATTAACACTACAGCAGTATCTTGTGATAATGAATTAAATAACTGGTGCCAACACTGTAGCTCAGGATTAGCATAGGCAGGGGAAAACATCCAAGTTGTTAGGAGTTTGTATAAGCTTCTGCTGACTACAGTCATTTCCGGTTGCTTTGGGGATCAATAGCAAGTACTGGCAGAGAGCATCAAGTCAATGTCAGCCCTCTGGATTAATTCTGAGCTCATCATCATGAGTTATAAAGGTCAGGAAGGAGTCAGTGTTAAAGTTAAACCTTTTGTAATCCAAATTTATATTAGGGCAGATAAATAAAGTAGGTTAGAGTTTTGGAAACTTCTCCACTTTCTTTGGAAACGACTATACTCATGACTTTGCTATGAAAGTGACAGCTCTGGTCCCAATTCTTTCTTCCAGTATTCAAGACCTGTCTCATAGTGGCTACTTTAGCAGAGTTCACTTTTTGGTACAACACAAAGCAAAGGTTGGTATTACCTGGAAATGTCTAGTGGCAATATTACTCAATTAAAATCAAAACCTAACTGCTCCAATCTTCAGACATGGCTGAAGTGGACACGGGATGTCCATTGATGATGCCTGATGGAAACTTGTTTCCTCCATCGAGCCAGAGAAGAACAGACAGCGTCTGGGAGGGAATACTATGTCCCATGAACTCCCACGAACATCCCATATTCTTCATCAGTGAGAAGACATGATAAAGACCAAGTATGCATTTCCTCATAAAGTGATTGCCTTTGAGGAGCACACTTGAGGGATGCAAAGGAAACCATGGATGCAGAGCCAGGCAGCCCTTGGAACAACTTTTAGACCACAAAGGGATGGCCTCCTTGGTGAATTTTTTCCCAATTCAYATGCTTCAGCATTTTGTTAACACTTGTAAGAGAAAACTGCAGCTTCCCTTCCAGGTTAAAGCACAGTGTTACAGTTTTAACAGAAATAATCGACCTATTGCTTTTTAACCGTACACTTGAAACTAATAACGCTTTTGGGAGCATCTCTTACATTTATGTGATCTGTTACACTTGTTCACTGAATATTACCATGCTGGGTGGGATAAAAGAAAACCTGGGGATAAACTTTGTTCTCACTCCAGTCTGCATCAGGATTAACATGGTCGATGTCAATATAATCAGTCTGTTATTAAAGCAGCATTGGCAAACACTGAATCCTGCTAAGACTATATAAATAATTTTTTTTTGCTTTTAACTATAGAGTGGTTGAAGAATGTCTTAGCAGCTAAGATATTTCCTTAATGATGATACATTTGCCTACAGTCAGCAGTTACTACAGACTCGCTGAGGTAGACGCAACAAGCATGAGAAAAGAGATGTTATGAGCACTGATACAGCACACTTTATGACCACAATGTTGACTGGTTGCTTGCCAGAGCAAACACAGGAAAATAAGCTCTAAGGAACAAAGTAGTACAGTACTGCACACTTGGGGCAAGATTTTCTTTATTTTTAAGTTAAAATAGTTAATAGCATCTACTAGAAATTTCTAGCTTTTTTTGTCTTAATCCATTGGATAAATATTACTGTAGGTTAATTCATTCAAAGAAAATCATGATAAACTTATTTGGGAGTGGGCTTGGCCAGGATGATTTTATGCAGACTAACTTCTTTTAGGGCTTTGACAAAATCCTAAAAATAATAGCCACAACACACACTCCTCCTAAGACCCTGTATGTAAGAGGTGAAATAAAGAGCCTTACCTGCCTGTGCAGCTGTAATTAGAGCCGTGTTCCCTTCGTTGTCCTGCCAGTTCACATCAAGGTGAGGGCATTGTGCTAAGGCTATTACAATATCCACATAACCCTGGTAACAGGCAACGATAAGACCATTCTGTAAGTAAAATATAAAGAGGGAGTTAGGTTTACCACTCAGGAAAGTTCACTGAGGAAGCGTACTAGTCTGCTTTTTTTTTTTTTCCCCCAGAATGAAAAATTAAGGAGGTATCAGCATAACTAGTGAGTGGCTCCAGGCACAATGTTCAGATCCAAAACACCACTCTTCATCTCTGCCCTTTGGCAAGTAACAGTTGGTACTCATCAGAAATACCTAAGAGAGTAGGTATTATATTATGCTGCTTGGAAAGTAACTGTTTATAAATGGCTTATGCTTACATGACTATATAATCTAGATCCAAATGAGAATAAATCAGATTTTATTATATAATAAAATGAACCCAGCAGGTAAGATGAACTGGACCTGATCTGAATATTAATTCTCTATAAAACAACTACTTGTTTTCTGAAGGGGAAGTGGTAGGCAGGAGTGGTGTTCATACTGCCTGTGGCTATCTTTATACCTTCAGGTTTCCCATTATAACTAGACCTTTTTTATAATCATAAATATAATAAAATTGCTTTTAGAGCTCCTGTTTAATGTGCTTTATGACAGCTGGAAGCTGTAAAACTTCCAGGAGGAAGCCAAGCCAGAAGGTAAAGCTTATAACTCAGCTTGGTACCCAGCTAGTGTTTCACTCCTCAGCGGCAAACTGACAGCTTCCCTAAAATACATCAAAATACACTTGTCATTAATTAAATGGAACTACAGTACTTAATCCTGGCTGCTCACTTGACCACTAGGATTAAAACCATTATCTCCGGTCTTCAGGATTACTCGGGCAGCCCAGTTCATCTGCACAGGGCTGACGGGTGTAGAGAAGGGCAGGTGCAGATACATCAGTGCTCTCTGCGGTCCCTCTCCATTGCCAACACATGACTCAGTTGTCCTGAGCTCAGCATCAGTATCTAACTATTGAAAAGATAAGGGCAGAGACACAAATCTCAACCTCTCTGATAATSCTGCCTGCCTAAAACACACGCACGCAGGCATGCTGCAAGTTCATAACCACAAAAGACTAGCCAGGAGAACCCAGTCATGGAAACGGAATGGCCCACCCTGACTCATTTTTCTAAGCTGCTCTTGCATAAACACTCTTTTTATTTCTTTTCCCCATGGACACTACTGAGACAGAGCCATTCACCAAATGACAACAGCTGCGGTTTCTGATTTATTGTCATTATAACTAGTTAGTCAATATTTCAGTGTCCTGTTTCAYTGTTATTCTGGATAGTCCTTTTGGTTCAGGTAGCAAACAGCTTCATTAAGAAACAGAGGCAATGCCAACTCTTTGGGATGCTCACAGGCTATGTACAGTATTTCTCAATTACATCTTTTGATAAAATGGTTACTCTGATTTCTTTTATTCTCAATTCTCTCCTGTCCTCAGTACGAAACAACACCCACCACTGCTTTATAAAGAGCATCTGCATTTCCTTGTGAAGCACTTGTAATACTTCAAACCATTCTATTGAAATTGTACAGAGGATTCTGCTTAGAGAGAGATACATATGACCTGAAATAGTTCACTAAAAAGTATGTACTCTCCTGGTGGGATTGTTCAGATTAATCCAAGTTTTACTACAATGTAATAATTCTTAGCTTTAAAAAAAATGCATCAGTGTCCACTTGGTAAGGTCTTGAGCATTATTTTAGTTCTTTCATAATTTCATTTTTCACCTGATGTTCAGGATATARATCTTTACAACTCCAAAAGCTCTGCAGATTTAAAACACCACCCAATCACTCAAAAAAATGTCAATTACTAATGATAGCAGAAAACTAAGTGTACAATAGGTTGGAGACCTAAACTTCTTGACAATAAGAMGACAGATCTTATTGTTCACTGAAAAAATTGGCATTTCTGAAGGGTGGTATTTTCAAAAAGCTGTAAGAATATCTTAGAGTAGTTTTAATCTCTAATAGAAAAACTGTTTCACTCAGTATCTGAAGGATATTTTCACAATATATTTTCACAGGACATTTTTGTGTTCTAAAAGTATTTACCAGATGCTTAGRAAAAAAAAAAAGTTCATTTTTCGCTCTCTTTGAAAGAAAAACAAACTGTAAAACAGTAAAAMAAACAATAACAAACAATAAGCACTAGCTCCTTTTTGCGAGAGGCTTTTGCATTACAGTATTTAGGGACTTTTGTCCTACTTTTAGTGGGTATCTCCATCAGATAGAGTGCTAAAGACATATCCAACACATGCTGGCATTCTGATTTCAGCAGCTATGAGACACAAACGATCTCAAAATCAATCAATCTCATTCACCATTCTGAGTTTACAAACCAGAAAGATTACTTAGGTATCAACATTTTCTAAAGTTTRTTCTCCAAAGATGCTATCAAAGACTGCTTGCTTAAGAATAAGGAAAGGCAACAGAGAGTAGGAGCTTTCTGTGGGATTACATGATGCAGAAACATGGAAAATCATTTTTGGAGGATGGTTGTACGAATCTGAAGTGGTTCAGATAAGAGTGGGAGAAGTTGGTATCCTCTGGAGCATGCCCAGCAGTCCCTGGTTGAGAAGCAAAACGAGCAATCGCACAAGGACGTAAGAACAAGCTGTTTCCCCGCCATGTGGTTCCCAGCACAGTCCAGGGCTGTAAAGCTGATGCAAGTGCTCTCTGGTTACCCTCACCGGTTATACGTTTCACAGGGAGGTGGGTGAGACAGACCGCTTGCTGAGGGACTGCTTTCCTTTGCATAACTCTTGCAAATGTATTGGATATTGAAATGAGGTGCAAGAGGCTCCAGCTTTAGAATGAAAATTGCAGTAAACCCCTTGATTCGACTGTTATTTCCCAAATCCTGGTTCAAGGATACCATGATAATTTGTGKTTTCAGGTTGCTTTTTTTTTCTTCTTTTTTTTCTCTTTGCATCCATTTCTGGCTCTATCTGTATTCTGCTTGCTGAAAGTTAGTACAAGCAGATCAGCCAGAACGCACAATCAATCAATTGCAACATGAGTTATTAGTCAGGAATCTTTAACTTCATATACCAATAAATGCTATTATCCACAGCCATAATATATTACAAACTCTYTCAACAATCTCAATTAATAAATATAACTGATACAAAATTGCTTTCAGCAAACTGCTTTTTGAAGCAATCGGTAAAGCAGTAGCCTGCATCACAGCAGTCTGCAGGAAATGCAGCTGTGCACTTAATGTTTTTTTAAAAGATAGAAACAAAGCAGTATAAATGACTTTTAGCTAGAAAATTCTGAACCTGAATAATCTGGTTATCCTTAGAAAAGAGATGACATTTTATCTATTTAGTGTTCTACCAAGGCATCAATTATTCTGCTCCTCATATGAAGGGTCATGGTGCAACGGTCAGTGTATGTGGARAAAATTATATATTTTTTAAATTGAATCTTACTATTATTTTGTCAGTAAGATCAATTCTCAGACATTCACTACATGTGAAAGCTTTAGGAGGAGGAAGATTGATAATTCTTAAATGCATGTCCTCTCCCTAAGACTTCAACATTTCTCCTTCAACAGCATCCTTTTCCCTCTCTTCCCTTTCATATGTCCTCAACCACCATTTATTTTGAAGCRTAATAAAAACTCAGACTATTCCCATTAATATATAATAGTCATCAATTATTAGAAGGAATAGCTGTACATATGTCACAGCATGCAAGCACAGTATCCCTACTTTTCAAGGACTGTTTTCTTAGCTAAGACCTGCTCTCTCCCGATCAGTGGCCAGGGCTGCTGCCCGTCATTCTCCCAGACCAATGAAACAGAACAGGCAAAAAATCTGCCTTGATCCTCTGTGCGGAAGAGACCTTAAACATGAAACGAAATTGATGCCTTTGGACTATAGGAAAAGGGATTTCTTCATTACAGGAGACTGGGGCTGCTGGCTTCTCTGAGGTTTGCAACAGATACTATTTCATTTTTCAAATATCGCATACAGACTCTGCCTGAGAAACAAGAAAGCATGAGTCATCCATCACATCAACTACATTAACATTTACTGTCAAATTTTCCACATAAGGGGGGTTGAAATTCAGCTCGGTAACAGGGTTTTTTTCCAAGTAGAAGCCATAATACTGCCAGGTGTTGAGGGCTGTGTCTTTCCACTGTGGAATATTTGGCATTTCACAGAGATTCCCCACATTTTTTTTATAGTATATGACATACCTTATTTTTATGTAACTAGCACAGTTTTGAAAGAGCCCCCTTTGTTTTGAAGTGACAGAGCAAAATTAACAATACTTCATTTAGAATATATGACAAAACAGTCAGTCTGGGATAAATTACTTATTTTCCATACATTCTAAGTAAAGTATAACTAATTTTCTTAATTTCATTCCAGAGTACATAAATGGACATTTCAGGTGTGGGACTACCTGAAGTTAATCAGATGTTGCAACACCTTCCTCAAGCAATGTTTACGAATTGTAAGAGTTTCATAGTGCTCTTCTGTAATCAGACTAAAAGTATTGTATTAAAATTTCCCACAAAAGCATAAACTTGAAATGTGCATGTTTGAAATAGAAGAAAATAGTCTTGGGAAACTTTTTTAATATTTTAAACTAATATTTCTTCATGTGCCTTTGATTTCATGTGAGACTGGAATAGTGCTGCCACTATAAAAATAAACTCTGCTTTGATCAGCTGTGTTGGCTAATGACATAACAATGTGTCTGATTAAGTGAGATCATGGATATCTCAGGAGACGATTTTATAAATCAGATGTTATGACAAAATTACAAATGTAAGGCTATTTGTAGACTAGATCATTACATATAATAGAGATCACAAGAAAAACTAGAGGATCAATAATGAACTCAAGCTGAACAGCAGAGCAAATCGCATACAGAATGCAATTATTTTAGCTTTAAAAAAAATCTCTTCAGGCAACTTATTTTCCACCAAGATGCTGAGAATGAAAACAGCTTATTATAGCTTTTCACCTATTATCCCTGGCAAAAGACTAAAYTGACATTACCCATTGCTTTTTATAAGCATCGTAATAAACGACTGTCCGGTTTGCTTTGCATGCGCCTGTAAGTATTAATGACAATTCTGCAAGGTTGGTTTAACAGCAATGATTAAAACTGCATGTAATTGAATTAAATGAGGTAATGATTCATTGTAATTCATAATCATATGCAGGGACAACTATGAAAATTACGTCTAAGTTAAAAGCATGCTACACAAACAATATTATGAGGAATAGAAATGAAAGAATAATAAAATACAAAGGAATAAAAAGTTGTATTTAAACTTTTTCTTGTTGATTTATGATAATAATAGTGCATCTGTTTARTATTTTGTGTTATACATAACTCACTATTAGAACTATATATAACTATCACTCACTATAACATAATTCATTATTGTACAAACAAAAAAAAAATCAGGTCAAGTATTTMAAAATAAATCTCCCAAAATTATTTGAGGGAAATTCTGATCTCCACTAAAACCTCTGCAACTCTGTGAAACTTGGGTTAACAGACATTCTAAATCTACATTGTCGTAAAAAAGAGCAAAATTTAGTGCTGAGCATCCCTATCTGCTATATACTAATTTGTGTATAATGCACAAACCCTTCCAGTCTGCATAAAGCAATCTGAGAAACTTTCATAAATGGCTTGAGCTTATATTATAATTGGTTTAGCTGATTAGATCAACAGTGACTGAGATGAGGTAATTATTCAGGTCATCAGTCCCATGAGAAGTGGTGTTTATGTGCTACAGAAATTCATCAAGCACATAAGCTTTAATATTATCTGCACAAAATAATTTAGGCTGACCTTTAGAGAAAGGGCTGCAACAGCTTAGTCACACACAAATTTATATTGGGAAAGCAACAAAAAACGAGCTGGGAATTTAAACGAATTTTGTCCGACAGTTGCTTGGACAAAACCCCACATGCCCGGAGCGGGGAGATGCTGATTTTGCCAGGGAAAACAATCAGACAAGTGCAAAAGAGTATTCAAAATTCTCTGCCTCCTCTGCAGAGGAACACAGTAGCCTGAAGCACAATCTTGTATCCAAAAGCAAGCTTAAATGGCACTGCCCCTTCCAGTGCCTGAATACTGAAGGCACAAAATTGCCACCTTTGCTTCACAGCATTATGGACGCTCACAGATTCATTTCCCAGGGTGAACTGCACTCCGCTAGCTAAAAACACGGGCCTGTCCACAGACATGCACATGATAACCCACCATTTGTCCCCTCCATGTCATGGGATACGTTCAACTTCACTTATTTTGTAAACGCCTCTTGTACTAGTCAGGCTACGTCTTTAAGTAAAGGTATAGCTTAGTATATGTATCATCTCTGCAGAAGTCCTTACTTAATCTATTCTAATCCAAATCTCTGTGATCACCTCTAAAAATAGTCSCAGGAAAGTTCATTTTACTATGCCTGCAAAAGCTTGCATTACACAACAAAGAAAACCAGTGCCACTTGTGTAATAAATCAGACAACAAGAAAAGGTAATAAAATGAGCATTACTTTCCTTATTTACTAACATGTATTTTGTTTGAATCGGTTTCAGCATTACCAGTGATATAAGCAGCTGGCAGAAACCTCAGGAAGCTGCTGCCAGGGGCCATAAGGGACACACAAAGCAGACAGATAAACACATGCTGTGTAGCCAGAGATATTCCAGTGGGTGGGATATATATGAAATAAATTGTTTTATCATATGGCAATGCTGAGAGATGCTTGAGGGATTAACCCTTCTCTATTTTTTTTTTAATATCAAGCCACATAATAAAAGCAAATAATTCAATGGGAAATCAAAAMCCCTTGAGCTGATGGGGATTTGGGGGTTGTATACTGTTCCACAGGAGGCTGGAACATATCCCCAGCTCCCGCACTGCCTGACATCTTCTCCCAATGCCAGCCATCCAGCTGCCTCTTGACATGGCTCCCTTGACCAAAGCTGGGRGGAGAGGACGACTGAGAAGTCAGATGATTACATCTTCAACCCATGGRACGCCTGATGGGAGGAAAACTGGAGCGTTACACCAGAAGTAGCAATCCTTTTTTCTCCTCATTCCTGCGGGGAGTTCTCCTCATCTTCCCATGCGGCAAACCCCGGTTGAGACAACAACGCGGTTGCTCGGGAGCCCTTCACCACACCCCGCCCCCCAGGGATGCTCCAGGAGCCRCAGAAGGCGGCTTCTCTCACACACTCTTTCACCCACAGCATCTTCTGCCACCTCTCACCCCGCATGTGCCTCCCCCAAATCACGCYGTGTCCAAAGGGCTGGAGGGCTGCTGAAGTACAGAAGACATTTTTTGACTGTATARCCTGACCAACAGCCAACGCTCGCTGGCACCTCCTCTCCCGACCACTGGAGAAAAGGGCCACTTTGTTCCTCACTGTATCACATCTTCTCGGCCACCYCTTTCGCTGCAGAAGGAGGCCAGAAGCAGAGGGCACTCAGGATTACATCTAGCAGTGGAAACAGCCCTGCAAAAAAATATGAGCTGAGGGAAACTGTGTTGACTGAGTTGCAGGACGCGTGGGCTGCATTGCCACCTGTTTTACTATGAGTTAAGATGACACTTGGCGATAACTTCTTAAAACAGTAGTAACTGGACTTGTATTATCACATGAAAAATGTTTTATTGTTCTTTCCCCTCTGAACCTCAGCTTGAAACAAAGAACTGAAGACCTGAACACGTGGACAAGATCTAGTAGCAGCTACAACTAACTCAGCTGTATTTTAACATTGAGGCGCTTGAGTCAGGAAATTTAATGTGATTCCATTGAAAAAAAATAATATATATATTAAAAATAATATATATATTAAAAAATATATTTGCTCAGGATGTTAGCAGGTATACACGTTCATGCTCAAGATCAATTTTGCTAAAACAATATATCATTTTGCAGTGACAGCCAGTAAGACTATATTAGGAATGTACTTATCAGTCTTAAGTTTCATCAGGAAGGAGAAATGCCTTTACTAGTGACAGCAGAATGTTGTGAAACAAAGCAATATATAGAATGAAGAAGTTTTTACGGAAAGAGAGGAAACCAGGATCACTTTTGCACAACTGAAAACAGAAGTGACATTTGATGTAGTCCAATCAGTCCAAAATTAAGCTTTGCAAAGTGAGATCTCTGGTCACGGCAGAAGTAAACAAGGTATAATTTTAGAAGAGGAATATGTAAGGAATCTTYAAGGAAATACCRTTTAATAAAAATAACACATACTTAAAATGAACTGAAAGGTCACCTAGTGGAGCTTATTGCCATTATCCATACATTAAAAGGACATTACCACTGACTTCAATAACATGGGAAATCAGCCCAGGATACCACTTCTGGGGAAAGGTTCTCTGTTCTGCTTACAGGGTGCCTGACTTGAAAGGACAAAAAATACTGTGGGAAGATGGTAGGGTAAGTGACACAATTTTTATCAGGTTAAATTTCACATTTTCAGTTTATTTAGACTGTCATGTTAGGTACAACTACTAAGTAGTAATGATCCCTGACAAATAATGCGGCCTTACTAATCCTAGCTTTCCTGTTTGTATAGCACATACTAATCAGTGTTAATACTGTCAAATGTTAGCACTAAGTTTTGATAGTGTTGACAGTAATAACACATGATACATGGCAGCCAAATTTATACATCCCTCTTTGCTATGCCTGTTTTTTGATATCTGTGCTAGACGCGAGCCACTCTTCTCTGGCTTAAAAGTAAGGGAAGAGATATTTATAAGAAAAAAGTGAGAGGTCTGACTTCAGAAAACAATATAAATGATGTWCATTTATATTTACATATAAGTGTAAAGTTCAGTACATTTACAATGGGGAGATCCTGATGTAAACCCAGAAGGCAGTTCTACCACAAATCCCATGTCTGCACTTTAGGGTGCTCTAAACATTAGCAACCCAAATCATTAACCGCGGAGGGCTGGGGGAGTGTGGCCGTGCATTCATCCCCCCCTCTCCTGGGCCACTTGTTGATCTCAGAAATTCCCGTGAAACCTCGGCCTCGGTGTACTGAGYCTGATGGTTGAGCGCTCCCTGACCGTATCAGAAATCTGCATAGCTGTGGCTGGGAACGCGCTCCTGCTGCCTGGCCCAGGTGCCATCTTAGCTGAGTCATAGCTCAAGGGGAACAACACTGAAACCTTGAGAATTTTTTAGTAATTACAGCTGGGACTGTGGCCAGGATGGAAATTAATGGATGACGAAAGCCAATCATCTTGCAAACCTATAAACGGTGGTCCTAAGTGAGACCCTTTGAGCTCTCCGGGACCGCAGCGGGCTGCACCCAGCATCTCCCTCTGAGAGGGACGCCTCTCAGAGCTTGCAACATCTTGAGCCAGCAATATTYGGAGGCCCATTGTCCGACGGGACCTGGGCTGAAAGTCTTCACTTCTCAAGGCTCAACCCTCACCTGTTGAGAAATGCTGARACATTTAACGTGAATATTTCTTCACCGAACTCGAGGGGAATTTTTAACAGGTACCTTTTGTACATTTATATATATGTATTTTAGTCTGTGTGTGAACTAATAGTAAGCATAATCTGCAATTAAGTTGTGACTGCAGTAGACTCTACTAACAATTACTTCATAAATATTAAATTAGTTAATGATTAAGTGCTGCTAAAGTTTGTTAATGATTAGTTAATGATTAAGTGCCGCTAAAACTGTGAATGAACCCTAGACTGTTGCTAAACACATGTAATCCCTAAGATATAAACCCTTAGACATAACATGATTTTTCTTTATATGTTTCATCCGTGTAGCAAGTAATAGAGTGAGCCTTGGCATCGACAAAGTTGCATCTTTATAAATCTCTATTAAAATCACTTTCTGCTAATACCTTTGACGGTGATTCTTTGGGCGGCCTCTAAACCACTCATTCGCAACAGGGAGGCAATGTAACAGACCCCYACCGACATCAAGATCATGCCCCAGCAAACAGTGAGCTGATTTTAATTTCATTTCTTTGTCTTTCACTGGCTTGCTATGCCAAGCTAAGCAAGGCTTCCAAGGGCTGTAAACYATCCCATGAACAAGGATAATGTATTTCCGGATCCTTAAACGCACAGCACATTATTAAGCTTTGCTTGGAACAGGTGTTTCTAGCTAGCAATAGATTTAAAACAGTGAAGTGCTGACTGCTTCCTCCTGTGAATATATGAGGCTGGGAGCTCCTGCTGCTCCAGCGAATTGCCGTACAAAGCTGCAGTGGGTTTGAAAACCACTGGAAGAAAGAGAGTTTGTAATAAGGCTCAAACTATACCTTTTGTGGAAATAATTATATGGAAAACATTTTGGAGAATCTCTTGATTGCCAAATTACTTCAAAATCCTATGTTACAATAATAGTCTTCCTATCAATTATATCATTGAAGCATATTTTTTTTTTTCAGAAGGGCAAAACCCTTAAGAGCTAAACGAAATGACAAAGGTGGATCATTTAACAGCATAACCCAAACGTGATGTGTCTTCAGTCCAGTGCACTCTCTCACCGCGTAAGACCTTTAGGAACATTCGGAAACCAGTTTAGATCTGAACTCCAAGTCCTGGGCCTTACAGACACTACTGTTAATTTCTCTCCTGGTCTCTAAATATATACATATATTCACACACATTTAAGATAAAAAAGGAGAGTTTGCAGCCCTTTAAAAACGTATTTTGTAGTGCATTCAGAAGCCATGTGAAATGTATTTTGTGCACTGACATAACTCTGTCAAAAGTACTTCCTTTGGCTTTAAGGCATGTCATTGAACTCCTCTCTATGTGTTTAACAGATACACTTTCCTTTCTGTTATGTTCTGCCAGACACAGGCTGACTGTAACTTAGATCTGTTGCAAGAAGCTAAACATAGTGTTTGAATGCATAGTTTTTTCAGGAGACTGTAACTTAGACCTGTTGCAAGAAGCTAAACATAGTGTTTGAATGCATAGTTTTTTCAGGAGACCTCTCACAAAAGTAATGATTCACAAAATCTTTGTAAACAATAAATTTCAGTTTGACACTTGCTGAGAGATAAATGCACAACCTTCTACTCCCTCATAATCTATCACTGTATCTAGTCTGTCTCTTCTATAAACAACATTTTAAAGGCCCCAGCACATTTTCACTGTGGAGTTGTCTGAAGAGACATAGCCAGTGATGAGCTTGCAAGCACCCTCTTGTGGCAATGAGCTCCTGTAGTTATATTAGGAAAGACCTTCCCAAGAAGTTTCAGTTCCTTTCCTCCAACTTCTGTAAATTGGTTTTGCTTGTGTTTTTCTGAGTCTCCTGGTTGTGGAATCACACCAGACCAAAACCTTGTAAAGAAAGAGCCCAGGAGGAGGTCTGTCCATCAGTGGCTCATCTGCCATTGGAAAAAAAAAAAAAAAGTCTCTTTCCTCAAAAGGAAAGCAACTTGATGAAGAAAAAAACCCATCAGGGTGAAAGCTCTTCCTTGCAGAGGCCCTATACTCACCAAGAAGAGCAACTGCACACTCTTTTTGGGACACCAGAGATGGGGGACTGCCCGCATGCTACACACAACACTGCATAGTACCACACACAAAAGTACCAGCCTATTTCCTCACCCTTTGATCTAAAGAATCTGTAAGAGCAATAAAAGCCCAGTCTCCATCTTAGTCTGCCATTTGACAGTAAGTGTCATAATGACATCAATGGATAAGTAACACCCTCATGGTGTCTTCTTCCCAACCTCCCCTGTGCTGTGGCTTTTGAACCTCATTGCTTCCTTTTCTAACAATAACCCTCCTTATTGATCTTGGATCTTCTAATAATAAGCCTTATTGATCCTGGAACTGACCTGAATGGACCAGGAAACTGCAGTAAACTTTCTCCCCCAGTGAAAACAAAGAGAGGGAAGAAGACCAGCTGCCCTTGTACAGCAGAAGGGCAAGTGATTCTCAGATGACAGAAATGTATTAGTAYTTAGCCTCCAGGATTCACCTTACATACTTCACTCTAGATGTGTTATCACATAGCAACAACCAGCATCCTCTCTTCAACCAAAGGATAACATGGTAACAACAATCAGTAGCTATTGTTCATGAAAACGCAAGCTAAATACTGATATTCAGGAAGAAATGTACGCTGAAATATTATTGGTAGACATGAAGAAGGTTCTCCAGCTGGACCAGGTGTTATTATTTTACTTCTGTCAAGCAAAGAYCCCACTGATGGGATCTCATAGCTTGTCTCTTCAGATTATCATCAATTAGTGCAAGTAGCAATRACTCTTCAGATGTTAAAGCATCCAGGTTCTTGAAAGCCCTTATTATGCTTTCCACAATGAAAGTTTCCTTTATCTAGGATATGSATCTGGTTTTACCTGGACTGGCTTTCGTCTCAGTTGTGCCCCTTCCTGTTTTTTCCCCAACTCCAACAAGGCAAAAGATTTCTTTGAGCATAAATATGAAAAAAAGTCTCTTGYTTCTCCTTAGAAAACAAACTTTAAGCAATAGATGTCGCATCCGTGGTGAATTGATGGGAGGTGTCTATTTTTCACTCAGAGACCTAAAGTGGATTTTGGTATGTATGGATTAGTGTCAACCCTCACGATCCTAAAGGGTTGCAATCCTGTAATCCCACAGCTCCATGCAATGCAGCTACTGTGGAATATCACAGATGACCATGCTGGAGGCCAAAAACTGGATTTTTGTAAGTATTAATTACTCCTTGGATTTAGCCTTGTGAAACTTGGAGGAAAGTGCTATGGTTCCTGACTTCATAAGAACTCTTTCACTCTTTCCCACCTATGCGCTGCTAATTACCAGTGCTCCAGAAATTGCACTGAAAAGTGGATCTCCACAAAGAGCGATGAGRCACTAATAACTGTAACTGTTTAAACACTGCCTTGGTAAAGTCACACTTTCTGAATACTGGAGGTTTTCAGTTCTGGGTGAAAACATTACCTTCAAACAAAGTATGCAATTTTCAAGTAATGCATAGTGAACTAGCATTGCTAATAGTAAGAATATAAATTTTATGCCCAAGTTCCTCATGTTTCATAACTGTTAGAAACACTGATGACTATGATCACATTTTAAATTACAGCAGAACATGTGGATTATGTTTCAGATAGACTTTTCGAGTTTTTATGTAAACATACTTTGGTCAAGGGCAAAGAAGGTTGCGCTCTTGTAGCTTACACCTACACGTACTGACGCCTCCATAATGTTCATGGCTGGTTAGAGAGCAAGAACTAACTCCTGCTATAAAAACCATCAAACTACAGTTCTATTTTAGGATTAAAGTAACTGATAGGCTGCATACAGCCACTGGAGAGGAAATCCAGTGTGCCTCAGACTTCCCATTAAGGAATGGTTCCTTCCTGCAGGTTTAGCATCACCCTGTGAAAAGTGCATCTGTTTTAACAAAAGACAGAATTACTTTTTTGAAAGATCAGAGAATAGCACTTGGCTGTATCAAGAACACTGCTGCTACTGACTTGCAAGTCCTAGCCAGTAGCCTCACATTAATTTAGTGCTGTATTTAGGGAATGGGCTCATTTAGGGAACGGGCTTATCTGCAAGAGGTTCAGCCTGATTTTTTTGTTTGAGAAAACACACACTGTGACATTGAATTAATCTGTTCAGAGGGGACCTTTTTGCCTCTGGTAGCTCGTTATTTTCTGTGGATTCAACTTTCTAAAAATCCTAAAGATAGTTCTAAAGCAGCTTTTTTTTAAGTGTGCATTCCCATCTTAAATTTCTCTCTTTTATTACCTCAATTGGCTAAATAAGGATTTATCATCCACTGCAGCTGTAACAGGTATCAGTGTACGAGCAGACAGTTTGGCAAAGGTGAAAATCGTATTTAGAATATCCAAGTGAGAGGCAGTAGCATCACCATCGTATTTGTCTCAAGTCAACTATAGTACTGCAGCCTGAGTTTAATAAGCAATGCAGCACACACTCATAATGCCATTACCTAGTGGCAAGAGCTGAATGAGGCTCTACCATTTGTGCAGTCGTTCCTCTTATACAGAGCCTGTGACCACCCTGTTTATCTCAGCTGAGTGTCTAGCTCCATGCAATAAAGGCAGGAAGGCATCTCCTGCCTCTGTGTTTGGACCTAAGAATCTCATCTTCCAATGAATACACCCCATTCACCTAAATCATAAAGAAACGTAGGGAGGGATTGAACATTAATATATTGTTGAATTTAGAGTAAAGAAGGTAGAATTAAATATCTGAAAAAAAGAGGGAGGAGTAATTTCCCATTTATATTCAAATGTCTGGAATTACTAGAGATGACCTGCCTTTGTAAAAAGCTGCTAACTCATTAATACAATATATCCACTTTACAGAACAGTTTCAGTCAAACAATCCARAAACTGTTCTTCTTCTACCTCATAAAACTAGAGAACATTTGGGTAAACTGCAAAACAGCTTCTCTTGAGTCAGGACTCCAGGAATTCATATAAGCAATTTACTTTTTAATTTAAGGACCTGTATCTATGAGAGAAATAGTAGACATGCAAAACAGTTTTCTTAACAAAAGAACACCTTTTGCTGAAAAGAAACATGCTACAAAAAAGCAGTATGTATCAAACACATCTGCTGGAGGTTTTTCAGAACTGTTTGCAGTGAGCTTGACATGTCTCCATGCCCCACAGCAGCCAAAGAATTATAAGTCTGGCACAGAGTCCTTTGGTACTTCAGGACATTGCTTGACTGCAGCATGGCATTTTTGTTGATAGAAGCTCACTAATGAGAGCGGTATCTGAACATACTGAGGGACCTTTGAATGATGCTCCAGGCCCCTGGAGAAAAAAAAAGATATCTGGTTTAAAGGGAATTTTCAATGTACAGCTGGAAACTACATCCTAGAAAAAAAAAGGAATTTTTTTTGCTTAACTGGCTGCAAGCCATACAGCTTATAAAAGAAAATAAACATGCTCTTATGCCCAAGACTCATCCCAAAAGCTCTCTAATCTCTCCAGCTGAAGATTTGCAAATAAACACCTTTATATAAAATAAAAGGATACAGAAAAACATTGGCTACCTGACACATTCCATCTCAGTTTGTGACAGCTATTACTGTTCACAAGAAGACTATATCCTATTGCATTCAATGTTGGCCAAACATCATAGCAATTATTGGACTGKCACTTTCACATAACTAAGCATTTAGCTGCAGCCATAGTATTCATGTCTTGAAAAAATTAGGAATTAGCAAATGGGCCTGCATATCCATCAGCTGTCTGTGTTGCTTTCCAGGATTTTCTGTTTTTCTGTTACAGGAGGATACTTCCCATCAGCTCAGTACGGCATCAGGCCGCACAAGCTGTCATGGCTGATCTSTTGCTATTAGAAAGCTCCATCTAAGCAAAAAGGTTGGCAAGATCAGAAAACTGGAAATGTACTTCTACTAAAAGCATAAACAAAGGTACACCAACAACTGCAGAGATTTCTGTATGGTAAATGAGGACCTTTGGTTGAAATACGACTTGGTTGCTTAGAGACACTTGTCCATTAAAATAGTATAGACATGACCTGTAAACACAATTTTCTTCATTTTTGTGGTGCCCAACTCCAAAGCACTGGAATTTGCTAAGAGATGGGAGCAAAGAAACACATTTACCTTGAAGAAATATTGCAAAGAAGATTCCATGAATATTTGTGCAATTTTTCTATTTCATAATGATGCAGAGCATGATAGAGAAGGAGACACTCCAACGATTCGATAAGCATAGGGTGCTTAGCAGTAAACAGGAATAATGAGAATAAAAAGTTAGGATGACATGGTATTTCTGAATTTAAAAGGAAGACAGTATGTGTTGGTGTGACTAAATATTCCATTATAAATTTGGCATTTTGTTATTAGCAACGTATAACATTCTTAATGTAAATTTTCAGCTGTGCAGCCTTATTGTATACATTACACTGAACAAAAATGAGTAACAGTCATTTTAATAAAGTTAGTCCTTGTTCATTTAACAATCACTCACAGGCAACACTCGTGGACAAATTAAGCAGTTTTGCAGGATGCTGAGGCACAGCCAGAAGACTGGCATTTTGAGAGCTGATTGATGATTAAATATACCCAACTACAATCAAGATGCTAAATGGTAAATATTTTACCTACAGCTTTTTGTCATTTGGCTTCTTTTTGTTTCATCATAACTGAGTATGTGGAGCACTAGCTGTCCTCCTTCAGCAGCAGACCCTTAGGAGCATCCTTAAACCCATCTGTGCACGGTCCGAGAACAGTAAATCTCAGCAGCATTAAGCCTCCCAGCTCCCCACAGAGCTCCCCACAGACCTGAGCTGACCCACGCCAGCAGCACAAGACATTGCCAAAGCTTGCTCTTCTGTTGCCCTGTGGATGGACACAGGACTTGGGAGCAAGACACTGTCCTCCATTGCCACCAAATCTACACAGGTGCTGTTTCTTCAGCCATAATCTCCAGAAGCAAATGCACTGAGGTCTACACTTTCTGTTCTGCATTTTTTTAATTCCTCTAATGTGCATTTTATCAGTTCCTCTAATATGCATTTTATCATCCAGTGCTGAAAGTCTCATTTCCTAGGACTGACTCTCCCACCTTTTTCTTTTGCCAAAGAAGTGTACAACTAACACTTTCAGTTCTGAAAAGGTAAGAAGTGATATGCTAACTATGTAGACTTCAAAGCCTCTGAGCCCTTTATTTCACAGAGAACTTTCYGCTTGCTACAGAAGTCCACCAGACTGTGCCCAGCTCTACCAAATGAAAGCCAAAAACCCCTTCTATGCCTCAGGAAGGACACACAGGTCAGATGAAATTGCATCAGCTACGCAACGGCAGTGACTCATACAGGAGCAGTAAACTGAAGGAGATGTGTACCTTAATGATTTCAAAGAAAACTCTTTTTCAGGTTATGATCCTTTCTATTTTTGAGYCAGGTTCCTCATCCCCCCCACCTTAAAAAAGTGTGTGCTAACTCATCCTACTCAGCTGGATATTAGAAAGCACAGGGAGGAAATATCAAGGTCTTGCCTCTATTGGAAGACTGACAACTTATAATTTCCTTCTCTTTTTTAAGCTCATGTACAAGGAAAATAGCTTTTACACCCAGATTTGAAAATTACTGATTTAATAGCATTTTACTTTCCATATATCTTCATTCATTCATATTAAATTGTTTGTGGCGTGAGGAACCTTATCAGTACATGCCTTTCCGTGTCAGGTATCTCTGGCCTAAATATTTGCTTAAGGACAAAAACTCCAGTAAGCTTAGAGAGATTTAAAATAGTTTCAGAGAATATATAATCAATTTTCTAAGTAATTTCTAGTTTCCCTATCACTTCTACTAAAATTTTCATTACTCTTTTGAAATGCCTTGATCTGGAGATATGCAGTGAAGCTGCCGGTTTCCACTGGCTTTTTAATTCAATAGAAATTAAGGTGACTTAGGTCTCTGCAGAAAAGCTGCAGTGTAGTAAAAACAACAGAAGATTTGTTAAGATCTTCATTCACTTGCACCAATGAGAAAGGCAAAATTTTACAGAACTGAAATGAAATGGAAACCAGAAACTGTGAACAAGTATGGTCACTGTCCACTTACAGTTCATCAGGCAAAGCATCTTTCTCATGATCTCAGAAGATACTGGGGATTTTCTTTTCTTCTCTTTTCTTCTCTTTTCTTCTCTTTTCTCCTTTCCTTTCCTTTCCTTTCCTCTCCTCTCCTCTCCTCTTCTCTCCTCTCCTCTCCTCTCCTCTCCTCTCCTCTCCTCTCCTTTCCTTTCCTTTCTTTTTGATGAGGAGTGGAAGCTAACATATTTAGATGGTTTACAATTAATGACCAAATGTTGCAGCTTCTTAAGAACTCCATATCCCTATTAGCTAAAAAGATCACAGAGTAGCAGTGGAAGAATGGTAAAACTTATGTTTTTCTCCCTCAGTTTTCAGGCACCTGGAAGCAGTAACAGGTTTTCCCCTAAAATAGACCTCTACACATTTTCAAATGTTTTGCTAAGCGTTTGGAGTTATTTTTCTATTTCCCTGATACAAAATGAGAGAGTGCTCCTTCATAATACGGCAGTATTTTTAAGAGCAGAAGGCCTGGTCTTTGCATTTCTACCTCAAAATTAYGGGCAGGATGTTTCCTGTTATCTTCAGAGTCCGACTCCTCCAACCCACCTCTGGAAAGACACAAACAATAGCAAATATCCAAAATGAAGGCTTGTTGCAGTTAACTGATGTAACTAACATTAGTAYCAAAACCCTAGAGCCAAAAATCACTTTCTTCCCCTTAACATTTGGAAATCTCATATTGGATATTTGCACAGTAGAACTGTTGTAAAGAAGATGATTATACTAACTGATGTTGCTTTGTAGCAGTAATCTTAAAAGTTCARCCAATACAGGTAGACTTCACAATCGTGTATTTTGGAATGATATTATCAATTGCAGTAGTGCCAATAATGAGGTAAAGTCTTTCCAGATACACTCCCTGAAGACCTTAAATTCTGAAAGTACACAACAGGAGATGGCTGTGGGAAGGAAGAGAAGCAAGTTTGTGAAAACCATGATGACAGTATTTGAACGTTTTTGTTAGTTTTTATATCACATGAACAATCCTCACTTGCCCTTTCCCCTGTGACTGATAAGCTGCCAAATTGTAGAGGCTTTGCTGTGTAATTCTTATTTCCTATAAGACACACACTAACAATTTAGTGATAAACCAGAACTGATGCAACCACTGTACTAGAAATAGAAATTACATGATGAAGTGGAAAATATGGTATTTTTAAACAGGTATTCAAAGTCTGAACTGGGTACCTAAGCGCTATTTTAAAAACTTCCTCCCCAGAGGAATGTGTTTTGTAGATGGCAAGGAGTAAACAGAAAAGTAGGGCCAACATACACATTAAACTCACCAACTGCAATTACAATTACTATTTTGCATTACAGAAACACTAGTACTGATTTTTTAAATTCTCAAAACAATGRATTTATTCTTGCTATTTTAAAATTCTCAAAACACGAATTTTATTCCATTTATTTGATCTAAAATTTCAAACTCTGCAGACTGGCAGATGAATGACAGCAGGCTAGTTTACAAACGATACTAATTACAGAATTGTGAACTGTACTTTTCTGCACACTGAACATGTCCAAATAATAATGGCAGTATAAGAGAGCTAGATGCTGCAATCTTTAAACGCAATGGCTGGTTTTCCCTGTAAGCAGCCCAGCACGAAGCCAGCAGCCCTCATTTCACTCTGCTGGGGGGATGTACTACTTCGGTAAAACATGCGGAAGAGCTCTGCAGAGTGAACTTTCCATGTAACTATTCAATATCCACGAATGTGGCCTCAGGAGCGGGCGTAGCGCGTTACCTGCTGCTCCAGCAGACACAGCAGCCGGGGCCTGAGCTGGCGGCGGCACCGCGAGCGGACACCCGCGGTTCAGTGCCTGGGCCCCGGGTACCGCGCTCCCGCCCCGCACCGCCGCAGCCCGCGGTGGAGTCGCTCTTCCTTCGCACCGGTACCGAAGGAGACCCCGTGGTTTTAAAATCCTTCCTCTCTGCGATATTTATCACACGGATCACACGTATTTATGCCAGTCAGTCGGCAACGTTAATCTGTTTTGCCACACAGTTACTGTCTACGTCTAACAGGGTGACTGATCTGTGGACCTAGCACAAGATGGTAGGAGTTTCTACTGATCCAGCGTCAAGTACTAAAACTCCAAAGAAAGAACATAGTATTTTTTGATGACACGTGATAGCCAGGGGATTTCATAGCTTTAATGACAGCAGAAAAGAGAGTGCTAGACCTGAGATATGAGRCACACTGGGGAACAGCATCACCTTACTAGAAACCTCCAAGTAATTATTTTTTTCTTATTTGAACTCAGATCCTTAGAGGACAATCCGTTCACTGTACGTTTGTAATCTGTGAAATGCACGATAACAACCACATACCTGCACACCAAACTACTGCAGCTCCACCCGCGCCCGTCTGTGAATGGAACCTCTGCTCATAAATCAACTGCACTGACTGTAATAAGCATAAACTAGGTCAAGCTAAAAACGTCCACAGAAAGTTAAAATGACAGTAGCAAGTGAAAGGCGTTTCACAATCTTGCGTCTTAGAGAAAAATAATTTGTGTGATAAATTTTAAGAGAAAGGCTGACATTTATTCACCATGTCTCTATCTTTTTCTTTTTTTTTTGTCCTGGGATGCTTATATTGCTTACTGCTTTTAAAATGTCTCATATGAGTATTAAACATTTCAACGTTTGTTTCATTTCATGTCACTAACAGGATGATTGGGAGGTAATGTACGGTGGGAAAGCACTGCGGTATCTGCTTATATTTTTAAAATTCAAAAGCAACTTTTTCAAAGTCTTCAGGCAACTATATTTATTGCAACAGGTGTAATTTGGTGAGGCAGCTCTTGCCTGTCAGATTTAATTATCTTGCTTTTGCAAGTTTTCTGCATATGTGTGATGGATCCAATACACTTCATGGGAACTTCTATGGAGATAAGCATTGTAAATGCACCAAGACATCTGAATTCAGTAAACTGCATACATGCTATTTTAATTCAAGTAAGGTACTAACAAGATTATCATGTACCTAGAACTCAGTTCAGGTTCCCGTTCCACAGGCAGTTCCGCTCATGAGTATCTTCATGCACAGGCATCCCTGTTGCATCCTCACGAGGAAGAATTTTCCGGGCTGGGAAATGCCCGTGGCCCGTACAGCAGCAGAGCAGTAAAACAAGACAAAGCGCAACCAACAAGAGCCTCCTTTCCATACGTGATAAGTAGGTGGCAAGGAAGATTCACCGTCCCGCTGGCTGGTGCTGGCAGGAGGTTAACAGGGGACCCCAGAGCTGCCCGAGCCTTTCCGCACAGCCACCCCTTGCAGGCTGTGGGACAGCCTCTGCCTGGGGGATTGCACTGATCTTCTGTCCCTGAGGTACGAGGAAGACACTTCCACTCCATTCCCAGGGACCTTTAAATTAAGCGTTTTCTTTCCCTGTCACCCATGAAATGGCAAATGTTTTCACTCCCCCCTCAAACCACGGGCTGGGCTGCCCTCCAGGAGCGGCGTGGGTTCGATCGCAGGCTGGCGTTTCCGCGCGGGGAGCTCTGCTGCAGCGGCGCCGCGGGGCAGCCGCTCTGACGCCGCCACGCCCCCCAGCCTCCCGCGCAGGCAGGACGCACCTAACGCAGCGGTGACGAAGTGCCTGCAGCACGGCAGGGAAAATAACCTGTTGCTTCCCAGCCAAAGGGTTCCTCTGTCTGCCATGCATCTAGGCATTTGCTATGCAGTACAGCTTGTCTCAACATAACCMGAAAACTCTTCTACTGTGTTTGCATTTTTTACTAGCTCAGAAGGGCTCTGTAAGTYTAAACACTAAGGGTTCATTAATATTTGTGGTATTTCATTTTCCAAAACTGGCCAATACTTGTTATTCCATACTCTTTGTCTAACCAGCTATTGCTSTTTCATGCTCTTTGTAGAAAATCTTTCTCTGTAAAAAGAAAAATATTTTAAATTAACTCCTTTATGGACCTCAGCTTTGACTCTGCCTTTTCTTGAAACCTTTATCAAACCCATGTGATACTTCCAGATACGCAGAAGTACCCTACCACCTTCCAAAGAAAGTCTTCCCTTTCCTTTCATCCACACCTAAAGACACTTTTATGAATACATGGCTACCCTTCCCGTGTTTCCCAATCAAATGGTAAACAGGTGTGCCGAGCCTTTTTCCTATGAGCTACAAATAGCAAGATACCAAGGTTTTGTAAAAAAAAAAAAAGAAAAGCCAAATACTCCCTGAAAGGCTGCTTTTATGAACAGATTGAATACGTTCAGTTATCTGCCACTTTTCCACTTCAGAAAACTAATAACAATGGCTTATGTGCAAGCTCCGCCCCCCCAGGAGTAACAGAAACAAGACTTCTAAACTTCCCCGAGGGCCCAGTTCTGMGCTGCGGTGGCTGCTGGCAGCGTCCCTCGTTGTCAGCAGTCRGTCTGCCTACACACAGGCTGTCCCAAAGATGGGGCTTGACGTACTAAGAGGCAAAAGACCGAAACAAAACCCAACCCTGCATATGTAACAGGGTATTACAGGATCAGGCTCAAAACGTTATACATCCGAAACGTGTAAAGCAACAAAAGCCCGACCGTGAGTCACTCCCATTTTGCATCAGCTTATTTTCAAATTGCTCCCCGTGGAATTTAACAGACATAACAGAAAATAATAGAATTGAAAAATGGGAACTATTTCCACATTGTGGGTTTTTCCCACAGTGGATACAATTTGAATTGCTGATTCACTGCCAGATGTGCAACCGCAGACTCTGTGACAACCATCCTCTTCCTACAGTACTCAATTATTTCTTATTGTGACACACTGGGTATGCTACAGGATTATATTTAGCCCAGGTTGGAGGGTTTCTGGTTTTGTYTTTAATGAAAGAACCCTTAGAAATGGGTAAATTCAAACCTACGTGGYTTAACATTTTAAATCATTTAAAAGGGTAACCTTCTGAGAGAAACTTTATTTATAAAAACAYTAAAGGTGAACTCCTGTCTCCAGTAAAGTCTGTGGGAGTTCTTCATTGCTTTCACATCCTCCTGAGATTTTATTTTCTATTTAAAAAAATCTACCAGCAGTTTTTAGTAAGTGGCGGGAGTTCTTCATCGCTTTCACATCCTCCAGAGATTTTCTTTTCTATTTAAAAAATCCAGCAGTTTTTAGTAAGTGGCCTTTGTGCAACTCTACCTCAGTCACAAAAGTTAAACCTAATTCCCAAGTGCAATGACAGATGATACAGGAAGAATATGCAGAAAAATTGTTAGCAGGCAATATACTGTTTATGTCAATTGCTAAAAAACTACCTAGAACAGARTAACTTGTATAAACAAAGTATAAGAACTGGAAAAGGTACCAAAATTAATGACAAAAACACTAATTTGGGAAAAACTGGAACATCATATTATCTATGTCACCCTACTTGAAAGCTATCTTGTCATATCTGAAAGTATACAGCATGTGCAAATAGCTATTATACCAATTTTATTATCAGCATAGTTAATGATTTCCAAAACCGTAACACAACAAATGATGCTAGTTTGGGCACTTTGAATTGAAAAGCCTAAAAAAAAAATGACGAATTAGGAGAACCACTTGGGATTCAGAGAAAACCCCGTCCAAGCACTGGCTGTGTGGACATCATGGGTCCACTCCAGGGAGGCTAACTCTGAGTAGGGCAGACGTGAGCTGAGCCACACGCGTGCTCTCGTGCCAGAGACGGTCTCCTCTGGCARTGCACACACAGCCCGTGCTCATCCAGTGGGATTTTCTACAAGTAAAAGGCTGTTGATGCTTTCCAAATCAATCTTTATTTCAAAATTWACAGTGAATTTTAGTTGGTGATCATGTATCACTTTTCTTTAGAGGAAGAAAAATGTGTTTTAAGGAAACGTAATTGAAAATAAACCTGATGCACATTAGGCTCATCTGGCATGAAGCAACCAACACCTGTAAAGTCATACAAGAGTTACCACTCAGTCTCACTACCAGTCTCCTCTGTGAAGATGAAGTACTACCAACACATAACAGCATTACAATAAATCACCTGATTTTTGTTGGTCTTTCTTACACAGTAATCGTTACCAAAAGGTATAATGGGCTTTGGTTTTTTTAATCTTTCAGTCTATCTCTTCTTGAGTAGTAGAACAGCTTTTGAACGTAATAGTACCTGCTGAAATGTCTGGATAGATCCAAATAGATATTTTGATTATTTGTACTCCTTGTTCAACATTTGTTAGAATTTATTTTCATAGTTTATATTCTTCCCAAGCACACACACAAGACCGTGTGACTAAAATTAATATGACAAGTGGTTCCTGTGCCACACGCAAAAGTGAACGCTAATACATATTTCAAAATCCTTTTTGAAATGTCCCCTGGAACCCAGCAACAAGCCAGACTGAGTGAAAAACAAGCAAGTCTCACATCTCTGAGAAGGGCACTACCCGATGAGGGTCTGGCTGTCCCCATCCCTGCCTTTCCACCTGGCAGCGCTGACCCTGGTCCTCCAARAGCCACAGCCCATGTCACCACTTCCAGCGCTAGCAGGACCAAAGGATGTGAAGGGAACTCAGAGTTAAGCTCTTGATGATGCTGAAAGACGTGGCACTGGGGACCTGCTGTCCCTTGCAGCTGGCACCTGAATCCACCACTCCTGTGGTGCTTCTTAGCACACAGCTCTGAACCCAGTGCTTGAGATGGGAACGTTTATTCTTTCTTCCTCAGAGACCCTGYCTCGAGACCTACAGCCTTGATAGAYGAGGTACAGATGATGCCTTACTGGTACTTAGCTTGGAGCTGAAGAATTCAGGAATTTTGGGGCTTTTGGACCCGCTTCCTTTCCCAGCGTACTTGAAGCATGGTAGCTCCTATAGGCTATTGAAACTCAACAGGACCCATTCTTTCAGAGCATTCAGATGGTTCTTAGCAGTGCTGTCTGTTTCAACTTCCATTTTCTTCCTGAGAAACAGTATTGGCATGCACTTTGTTTCAGGTCAGGCATGAAGGATGAAAAGTGATTTCTACACAGAGTAGTATCCTAATTCAAGGAGCACTCCTTACCCAAAGATTTGAAACACTCCTCAGGCCAAGCATTTGTGCTTCCTTAGGCTCACAGAGAAGTGCTACTGGAAACTAAATTTTTTTTCTGTAGGTTAGAAATCTTAGACCTTGAGGGGGGAAGGTAGAACAACAGTGCCCAGAGATGAATCACTTCCACTAGTGTGTATGTTGGTATGTCAGGTATCAATAGAGTTGCTGGGATCAAAACAACGCAGGCGTTCTCCATATAGTCACACATTCTTTACATATGTTGATGCACACTAAAACATATTGAATGGCTCAAAAATGAAGGCCTGAATACCACCACAAAACAGCATGGAGCTACGGCTTGTTTTAGTTTTGGTCTTATCATATCCTCTTTAAAAAAAGACAAAATCTGCTAATGAATATAGATACAGCATGGAAAACCTAAAGCAGTAAGAACAGCAACTGAAGGCTTTTGCAATTGTGAACCTCTGTGTAGTGTCGTACTAATGGAAGATGCCCTCCATTTCTCAACTTCTGATTCTGAATTTGCAACAGCCTTGCTGCCCACATCCCAGAGATGTGGGGTCTCTAAAATCACCCCTTTTAAACTTATTCATACCCAAAATAGTTTTTGAGCTCCAAGTTTTGTGGTTAGTTTCTGCTTAGGGATTAATTGTAAATACAACCAAAACCTGAACGCCCATCCCTTCAAAGAAGTCCCTGCCTTCTTCTTCTCCAGGAAGAAGTACTGAATACCTCTGACACGTTTCAGGCCACACAGACTCTGCCACAGACATGATTATATTCTGGAAAGAAGCAGCACACTCGGCTCTGCCTTAGAGGACTCTCAGTCCAAAGTCAGGCCAGCTGCAACACCCCTCAATAACCACTGAGCCACATGGGAGCGAGCTGAGAACAGCCCACTTCTCTGAGGCCACCCTGAAGCCACCAAGCAATGTCAACCAGCGGCTACTTCAGCTGTCCCTTACAGTAAGGAGAATTCCCAGATCTTTTTGGAGAGGTCCAGTTTTAAGGCACCTTCGACACTACCAACGCTCTGTGCAAGATACCATTTTATGGAGCTGAAAAGCCAGAACCTCAATGCTTACATTTAGAGCAATAGTAGAGAGGCAAAGTAGAACCAGGAAGAAATTGTTAAAAATTACTCATTTCCTGCTATAAGAAGATACAAGATTGCTGGGATAGATAGCAAAAAGGAAAATAACTTTCTTTTTCATGTCCCAGGATGCTTCTAGAGTTTTCTTATCCTGTATCAGGCAGCGGTTAAAAACCTAAGACTTCTGCATGGGAGTCTTGAGTCTGACCATAAGCAAGGAGGGGAGCAATGTCACTGTCTTTTTCCACCTCCTTTATTGCAGGATTTGACTTTTCTAAAGGCAATTGCTCTTCATTGACTTTTCTAAAGCTCCTTTCTCCCTCTTAAGTTCTTTTAGATCTACTCTTTTTTGCAGCTTCAGCATCAAAAAGAACTTCTGTTGGAAGTTGCCTATTTACAATACCTATGCATTRCTTCCAAATAACCCTTTTAAAATACCACGCTACAAGAAATCCAATTTTATCTAAATCTTGAATTTTGGAGAGCATTTTATGCCTCAATAAAATTTCAGGGGAAGGATCTTAGGAACATTTAAGGGAGAAAATTAGTGCCAATATTCCTTCTTGAGTAATTCCTGCATGAGAATATAAATTTTCATTTCCTAACGGAATGAAGGAATTAGCAGTGTCACATTGTGCACTGTGAAATAAACCTCAAAGATTCTCCTGGAAAAATGCAGTAAGGCACCTCAAGGTCGCATTTCTTACCTGTGTTACAGACATGTTCTAGTAAAGACACCATTATAGATCTGTCATAATTATTGATGACAGATGTCCCAGACAACCAGTCTTGTTAGACTACCATTAGATTTTAAATGCAGCTATATTTTATTACATCTGGAGTCAACCTGTGCTCATCTGGGTAACCAGGATCATCCCTGCATCTCTGAAGAGCTCTGCAAGTCCACATACTTGATTTAAGATACTGACGTGAAACACTGCTTAAACTAGAACAAAAGATTGCTACAACCTTTCCTTCTGGGCTASCATCAAGCTAAAAACATCGTTCCTGTTCCATACAGCTTGCATTAAGCAATTTGTCAAAATTCTTCAAGGAAACTACTCTTCATCTGGTTTCTCTAAAAGCTGCATCACTTGAAAGTAGATTAAACTTGTAGAACTTTCTCTTGTTGATGAGGTCTTCAAATCTGTATCTATCCAGTTCAGTAAGAGTTACCATCTGTTAGCTAATGCTGCTTTTGACACTAAGTACAAATTATATCTTACTACCTGTGTATTATAATATCTTACTACTTGTCTATCTTCCTGCATGGAGGAGGCAGCAAGCCTGGTCACACATTTCCAGTGGTCTGCTAAAGACCTGCATTTTCATTCTTTATGTCTAAGCACCCTCATGGTCCTTATAATTGTTCCCTTTACTCCATATAAATCATGTTCCAGGCATATACTTCTTCTTCAGTTACGTTATTTTAAAGGATATGTTTCTGTGCCAGATTTACAAAGGCATTACTCACCTAACACTTCAAATGAATGCAGACAAGGGCAGACAGGCAGCTAACCTGCCCACACTCTTCTGACAACGCCTCCGAATGCCTACCTGTCTCAATCTGGTCCACGCTCTGGTTAACTCACCGAATTCCCTCTCAGCCAACCAACTTCATATTTTCCATACTCTATCTACTCCTTTCTGATGGCTTCCCTTGAGGCGTAATTACAGTATTTGAAGGGTTCCCAATTTGTTTTGAGCAGCTTCTGTATTTTGACATCTACTATTCCTTGCCTTGCTTTGCTCATTCACTTCCTTTTTAAACACGTATGTATTTCCAGGGWCTTTTTTTAGTGCATTTGGGTATTTCTGTACTTTTTGGAAGGATTTAAATTAGATAATTTTAAAGAGACTCTAAGAGCAAAAGTAATTTCCACCCTAAAAAATTCCCTTTCATGGTTTAGTGTCATGATGTTAAGTGTCATGTGTTTCAACACAACCCCTCCCATGAAAATACCTTGTATGAGAGAATATGAGGGAACAGAAACTGCTTATGAAAATAYGAAAAAAGTTCCCAGCACTGCAGCAGATGACATTCTTCAAATCCTTTTTCTGACATGGGATGACTTACCCTATGYGCAACGACAACTGAAAAGCGGTATGTGACAGGGAGATCTTTATTCCTCACCACAAAATGCTGTACTCCTAGTTTTTTATTTTTGCATGTTAGCATCCTGAAGATAACAAAAATAATAAAAACAGGTTAATGGAGCATTACACAAGCTCTGGCACTTTTAGTGATACATGACTTTCTAGAAAAGCATTWTCCAGCACCTGGGAAGCAGGAATTGAACCACTGGCTCCCTGCYCTTCTCAGCCAGTCACAATTTTAGGAGCATAGCCCTTTGGCAAAGACAAATTCAGGTGTGAACTCCATGGAGGATTCACTGTGCATCTCTCTGTGAAAAACTCTGAAAGGTAATGCTCCCTAAACTATCTGAGCTGCCTAAACCAGTCTTGTAGCGTGGTAGTACGAAGCCTGTGGGCTGCTTTACCTTGCTGAGGAGCAGGGAGACCAGTATGACACGTCTGATGCCTCGAACGCCATCATGGGTCCAATAAGGAGACTGGGTGAGTGATGCCATTCYAAAATGTCCTTTTATAGCCAGCAACACACAAACAAACCTAGGYTGCATTCAGAGAAACATCTCCACTCGATTCAGGGGGTTGCTTGCTGATGCTCTCCAACGCAGTGTGTCCACTTTGGGAGGTATTCRTTGTGCCCAAATGATAAGTCTCGTGTGCCCAGTCTCTGCAAACTCTCTCAAAAGTCAGCAGAGGGAGGCTTTTTGGCAGGGGGTGAGGGGACAGCAGTTAAAGCATGAGCRTAACATAGACTCCTGAATCATCCTCCAGAGAAACCTACTCGTCTCTGCTGAGGAGAGAAGGAARACAGGTAAACCATCTTCCTAATTCATGCACTACACCATGGTGTGAACCCCCGTCTCTGGAAACCTCTCCTGCTCCTACTTCTCTGGGCTTACTTCCACGGTTGGCACAACCCTATATTCTCACAAGCTTTTCAAGTAGGTTTGTAGCCAGGACATCACTACCTTATTTTTGTTTATTCAGTAACAGCAACTTCCAGGCTTTTGATGCCTCGTTGTCCCTCCCCAGGACTAAGCATCATGAGAGGGGAAATCAAAAGAAATTTAGATCAAGAGGAACAATAACAGTCTTCAAAAYCCTGTTTTCTTCCTTCAGCAGAAAAAGGAGAGAGGAACAAACAAACAAATCCAGGCCCACTTGGTGACGGAGCTGTGAAACTATTGTCCCTCAAAGGAAAACTTACTCGAGAGCAGTACCGATCAACAGCATCCTGTATAAAGCATTAAYGGGAAAAGTTAACTGTGCTCATCTATGGATTTAGGAATATTTTCTGAAAGGAGAAGAAAGAGCTTACAAGCTGAGCCACATAGATTATTTTGTCTTCGCACCTTTTAAAGGGGCAAAACGAAGATCACAAATGTACGRTCTCCACTATATAATGGTATACTTACAACAATAAACTGTTTAACTGCAAGTTGGTTCCTAGTTATCTATGGAACTGGATGAAAGACTCATTGAACAATGACATTAAAAATGAAAAGCTGAAAAAGACTGCAACAGAATATTCTCACACGTATATCAACTTTAAAATACAGAGTTACAGAATACCTACTATTGAYTATATCCCATAGATGGTTAACACAAAACCTTTCTGAGGATGAGCTGCAGTGATTATTTTCAATCTGGCATGGGAATGTTCTTTGCCTTCTTTTCTCTCGCTCCCCCATCCCTTATTGCCTTCTCTATTGTCATGGCAAATTTCTAAATTTGCTTTCATTCTGCAGTTAGGTAACACCAGATTTTGAAACCCTGTCTTTCCGAGTATATATAATCCTGGTCTCCAGGCAAGATTTAATAAGTGATGTTAAACTTATGAGATGCAAATATCTGAAATTCTGGAAATGTGGCTAGTAAGGAGGCAAAACCAGTCCCCACAGCATGTGGAGAAAAGCAGCGTCATTATCGGATGACACTCTGGTCTCAGCCAGGTCAGGAGATTTCACTGGAGCCACGATGTTATTTGCTTATATATATTTGCAAATCCCTCTTTATTGCCAGCGTGAGGCAGGTAACTACATCAACGTTAATGAATGAGAGGCCACCCTGCATGATCTACAATTAGCATATTATATGCTGTCATAGTTCTTTTCCAAATATTTTGGTATTAGATTTGGTAAGGAGAGGAAACGAGCAGTACCGAGACAGTCTTCCAGGACTCCACATACAGAGAGCAGCGCAACAGGGACGCAGGGGTCAACCCTTCGGGGATCCTGTGCAGACAGTGATATATAAACTGCTGTTGTCTCAACAGTAATGAAAACGAGACAGGGAAGGTACTGGTCTTCAGGCTACATGTGGTGACTAATAAATCGGATGTTGTTGAGTCTGGTTTACTGCAGGAAGGTGAATTTAATGAAAGCCTGTGCCTGGCGGGTGGTTCTGCACCTGATGCACAGAGCACAGGAAAAATACGCTTCTGCAAAAATGTAATGAAAAGCCAGTATCCAGCCTTGGCAAATTGTCTCAAAACAGAGAGTTAATGTATTTTGATAAAAAAGATCAAGGAARGTAAGTAAGATTACCTCTGGATCTTAGCATTTTTGGAAATAATTCCTTCTGAATCTTAAATTTACATACAGAATTGCTTTAGGGATGAGGTCAACATTTAAACACAAAACAATGGCAAAACTCCAGCTGTTTGCACCCAAATTCATTTAAAGAATTTAACCATCAGGAAGTTTCTTTGTCAYGTTATGCTTTGAGATTTGAGTTTAATTACTTTCAAGATCAAAATATGGCATTGTCTTACTACCATAACCTGKTACATGCTTTGTCTATTTTGAAAAAAAGTAATTTTTAAACATGAAAATGAAACTACTGTACATACTTAACAGAGATTATAAGTTCCATGTTGTGACAACAGTTAATATACTCAGTTGGACAGCCCTCCCTTCACCATCTCACTTCTCAAAAAGCAAGTTATTCTTCYTTCTTTCTCCTGCCTCACAGAAAAGAAACAAGATCTTAGAAAAAACGAAAGCTCATCTTATCGATTCACAGTGTAAGAAGARAAAAAAAAAAGAAAAGAAAAGATGCTTTCCAATATATGCATGCCAGATAGCATTGTAAACAAACATTATCCTGGTGAAAGAAGATGATGAAAGCCAACAGTACAGACTCCAGCAAYTGAAAAATTTATTAGCACAAGTGGTGTATGTAACTCCTTCAGTTACTTTTTGGCAGTAAAACTAAGTTTTGTTTATGGGTAATGCGCAATGATTTTATATGACATGCAAATTAAAGAGCTGCAAAAATTCCACAAAAAGGGCATTAAAAGAGCTGAGTGAAACTTCCCTTTTGTCAGGTAAAGTTCTCTGAAAAATGGTGACTACTCTTTTCAAAATAATGTGAATTGGCCCTGATTTTCTGAATAGCACTGGCTGGGAAAAAAATTAGGACTAGATGCACAAAATCAGAAGAGGAGTCAGTGGGTTTTTTCTACATTTTAGTTAAAGCCCGTGGAGAACAGCCTGCAGTTTAACCAGGCGGCCAGCTCACGGGCCGATCCCCTGCTCCCATCCCAGGAAAGAGGGGATGAGGAGCACGCAGGCTTGCCCGCCCTGCCGCGGGGAYGTTGGGACTGCGGTCACACCTGACCTTTCAGCTTCCTGGCAGAAAGGTTGCTGCCTTCCCATCCACATCTGCCTGGAAAAGTTAGACTGTCCTGCTCTGTACCACTGTGAGGGTTCATATCCCCTCAGGCAGAGAAAGAAACTGAACTCATGTCTCCCGCATCATTAATGAGGCTTCCAGAAGTTGCTGAATTACAGAACTTCTTTGTTTTCATCAAAAATGCAGAAAAAGTAATTTGATGTCAAAGTTTAATTTCAGGTCAAATGGAATATTTGCTTAAGTAGAGAAAAATTTTCTTTTTTTTTTTTTAACAGTATGAACAAGTAAGAGGAACTTTCAGTTTGAATTCAAGCTACAATTCTGTTTCTTTTCCRGGAAGCTGAAAAGATAGAGAGTAACTTGCTTTTTGGGATGTGGGATAGTGAAGGGCGGGCTGTTCAACTAGGTAAATYCACTGTTTTCACAAGCCTGATCTGATCACATCTGCAGAGGGAGCTGCTGGGGGATGAGGGCTCATGCCTACACTGAACTTGTTCATACCCCCTGACTCAGCTCCGCACAACCCCAGCCCTGAGGCGGAGGATGCCTCCAGCTTCCCAGTCATCTGCGTACCCTGTGCTGGGTGGGAAGGCCACCCCTGCAGAAAGGACAGACGTGGGGCACTTGGGCTTTTATGCCACACATATGGTGGGGCCAAACCTTCCCCACCATCACACACCTGAGGCACGCTGCACCAACGGGCCTCAGCAGAGGCGAGTGTCCACGCAATGCCGGGGCTGGGTTTGGGCTCCAGCTCAGGACTAGACCTCATATACCAGATAGATGTTATCTGCAGGATCTTCAGAATCTCCCGTAACATACGTTTGGATCTCACATGTTACCAACTAAGAGTATAACTACACCATATGTTGGCCTGGGCAGAAAAGTTGATTTAAAACATATCTACCCTCTGCTGCTCATTCCCACCCCCATGCCATAGGTTGCTGCCCCCTCAGATATGTTAATACAACTTCTTCTATTTGTACCTTTTGCAGAAGCTTACTGTAACTTAGATCACTAAAAATCTGTATTAAAAACAATCCTTCAGTGGGGAAGTAAAGATATTTTGTAGGAAAAATCCTACAAGTACATACATCTAAGACACAAAAAGAGCCCCTCTCCAAACATTAGACCCAAATTATTGCATTATTTTTGATGCAAAGACCACTTATTTTGCCAGAATGTACAAGTCACTTGCCCAATTAAAATGTCTTGGGCTTTCTTTCAAAACATTCCTGTCACAGACTAGCCATAAAAAGTTTTTTTGAGATTGTTTATGCAAGCTACAAGTAAAAATKTCTTCGTTTTAATATAAATTGTAGTAATACTAGTGAGAGATGTTGCTGTTGCTAATCTTCAATATTGTTGCTCAAACATCCCAGTTACACATTACCCAACAAATCTTCCCCAAGTTTTCACCTTCTGATTTAGTGAAGTATGCTTCTGTTCCTGCAATTAAGTAAGTAACAGGCAAAAACTGAACCACAAACCTTGTACTGACACAAAACCAAACAATAGTTCACCAGCAACAAAACAAATACCAGGAGAACTCCAAACAGTCTGATTTTAGCACAGGAATACCCTGAGCCCTGCTTGGCATTCTAGGAATCGGGAGTGAGGTTACATTTTTTGGGGCGCTAAAGAAAAAAAAAAAAGAAAACACAAACTTTGATCAGTTGTTCAAATTCTGAAGGTGAAAAGTGTTAAGTACTGCAGGGGATGGACTGGCCAGCGGAGAGGAAGGTTTAGCCCTGCTGAACAGAACCGTTACTAGCAAAGCCACTCTCTCTCCCCAGTAAACTGCGTGAAAGCAAGACCCAGCTCAAAACTGATGGCGGGAAAACTGGAATCTCAACCTTTCTCTCTTCCCATAATCCGGACCCTTCCTTTGCCAAAGGTGTCAAGTCACTTCTAGCAGGGCGAAGCTTCACGCCCTTCTCCCGTCCCTGCTGCGTGGGGCTCCTGTCCCTCACGGGACTGCAGACCCGCGCCCCTTCACACGAAAGCGGTGTCGCGCAACCCACGCACGCCTGCMCCCGCCCTCCCCCCCGGCTCTGCTCCACGGGGAGGCTCGGGGGTGGCGCGACAGGGGAGATGCTCTCCCCTCCGCGGGGATGCCCGCGGGTCCGTGGGGCGGGCGGGGTCGCGGCGCGGGATGCTCACCCGGCGGTTGCGGTCGGTCTCCCGCACCTCCTCCTCCTCGGGGCCTTGGCGGATGAGCGCCTTGAGCACCACGGCGTTGTTGGTGCAGCAGGCTCGGAAGAGGCTGAGCGCCTCGGGGCTGTCGCGCCCGCCCTGCTCCAGGGACCAGCGGTCCTCCTCTTCGTCCTCCAGCCCCCCCGGCGGGTAGAAGGAGTCATCCGAGGCGATGCTGCAGGTGTCGGGCAGCTCGGAGAAGTCGTCGTACTCCTCACAGTCCTCCTCCTCCTCCTCGTCCAGCCCCTCGGCGGCAGCCACGGCCGCCCCCTGCTCGGGGCTGCCCTCCGTCTCGGCGCCGGGCACCTCCTTCGCCGCCGCCGGCGCGGGGCAGACCCGCTCCCCGGCCAGCTGCTCCCCGTCCCCCGACAGCAGCACCATGGTGGCCCCGGCGCCGGGACGGGGGAGCTGCCCTCCGCCCCGAGCGGCGCCCGGCCCCGCGGCCAGCGCCCCCGGCACCCCCGCCGGCTCGGCCGGGCGCTGCCCCGCCGGGAGTTGCGGCTCTTCCCTGTGCAAACGCCCGGCGGGCAGGGGATCTCTCTGCCCCCCCTCAGGCAAGTTCCAGGCCCCTCCCGCGGGTCGCCCTGCAGAAGCCCGGCGGCCGGCCGCCCGCGGGCCGGGACATGCTGCCGCTTGGGGTTTCCCCGGGGGCCGGTCCGGGCCCGCTCACCGCCGGCGGCCCGGCAGAGCGGCGGCTGCGGTAAGCGGGGAGAGGCTGCCGGCAGGCAGGGCAGGTCTGGGGAGAGGAGGCAGTTAGCGAACTCCCGTCCCGTAATCCGCTCAGCATCTCTTTGAGGAGATTGGGGCCCCGGCTTAGCGCGCTGACATCAGGGCGCGCTGTAAAAGCGGTTTGCGGGGGGAGCGGGCGGCTGCTCCTTGCGCGCCGCGCAAGCCAACGGCAGCGGGCAGGTGGGAATCCTAAATTTCCAGAGCACCTGCAGGCTCCGCCGTGCCGCTCGGGCAAGCGGCCAGATTTGCACCTCGGCGGTGGTCGCGCTTCTGTGCGGAGAGATCGCCCACCGCAAGCCCACCCGCGGGTGGGAGAGGCAGGGGGAGTGGGGCCGGCGGTACTTGGGGCAGGTGAGGGAGAGGCTGCCACTAGGCTTCCAGCAAAAATTGTGGGGTCCCGAAAGCCGTGATTGCAGCGATGTACGCGAAGCTTTTCAGGAATACAACTAGCCTGTGTAGAATTCGTATTTTCAAATAAATATTGAAACTAAGGAAAATGATTATACAGAATTTGAATGCTATGAGGGAGAGCTTTAAAGCGAATAATTCATTAAATTACATAACACAGCCCCAACAGTTTACCAACTGTAGAGATGTCAGGCGCATACTTTTTACGGAAGACGTGGAGATTACATTGAGAGGAATAATGCATGTATAAATTGAGCTCCTGCTTTGTCACAGTTCTGAAACATTTTTCCCTTTCAAATGCCATGGATTAGCACCGTTCAGTAGCAGGGAAACGGTGGGGGAAAGCCCTTTGGCCAACAAAACAGGATATTTGGTTTCTTCAACAGCACTTTGAAGCAAACCTCATATATATATGTTTCAGCAGGTGAATGYCCAGGGTCTGAGTCCCTGCCTGTCTGTAACGAGCTTGTATTTCTGCATGAGGTGAGGCAGAGTATGATACGCACTTTTTACATTAAAAGAAGGTATGAATGCAAAGTAAAACATAACTGTGAGTAAAGGGGCCTGAGTAGTAGGTGTTTACAGTCTTTCAAGAAAACATTGTGTGAGCCAAATGTCATGGGTGATACAAAGCCCAGTGGCTTCTTGCTGATCTCTAACTGGCAGGGTTAGCCCAGCTCCTGGCAGAAGGATATCTGTAATCAGAATTAGTAATAAATAGCTCCCTGATTTGCTGCTTCTGCAAAGAAGCTAAACTGAGAAGAAAGGAGATTAAACTATTCTCTCACCTCCAGACACCTCTGAGATCACAGCTGACGTATATTACCAGCAATGTTCATGCTGATGCTGCCAGTCTCTGGTTATTTCTTTGTGCAAGGAAAGGCCCTTGCTCTGATACTGCCGTATGTGTCTGTTCCCAAATCAAAAGCTTCCGAGTTGGCTTTACCTGCAGCACAACAGCTCTATAGGATTAACTTTTTACTTTTCTTGACTATCAATTTCTTAAGTATTTGCATTCACAAAGTTTAAGGGCTCCATTCAGTTAATTTTTTTTTTTCCTACTCAGTTAGTGTGGCCACTGATCTGCTCAACAAAATGTTATTTCTTAGAATAGCCCTTGTATTTTGGAAGAACTTCATTTTTCCTTGAGACCCTGGAGCTGGCAGGGAGTATTTGCATTGTTCTCAGCCTGAACTCATCATTAAAGCTCAGGAAGACATTTGCCTCTAGTTACTTTGAACGGCAGAAAAATAAAAAAATTAATTCTAATTAGGGGGAAACAAAATTTGTTGGGATGAAGATTCAGCTCATCTGTAAGAACTGATTCATCAAATATACTTGCTTTGTTTCTGTCACAAGAATAAAGATTTACTTTATTTACCAGATTGAGGTGTTTTTTTTAAAATTTATATGAAATATGTTAACAAACATGCAGGCAGCAGTAACTTTGAATAGCAAAAAAAAAAAAAACCCAAACCTGAAAAACCCTTATTCTAACTAGAGGGAAACAACAGGTATTTCAATATAAGAAAAAATGTTTGATTCTGAAAATTCATGCTTTTTTATCCTCTGTTCACAGTTTACCTTATTGGCTTATTAATGGAGAAGAAATKAATCAGTTTGGTCCCACAGCTGTAGTGGTTCTGTGGGGACCTCAGAGATGAAAACTGTTTTCTCTGGCCTAAGTTTGACGCTTTCATCCTTTCTCTCAAAGAATAGTGTGATATGGCTTGAGCTTTCAAAGCAAGGTGTCAGGCTAGTACAGAGCAGACACTGTGTTTGCCATTGAATTTTTCACTTTTACAACTGCTGTTGAGACTGTAGTTCAAATTATTTAATCTCCGTGCAGCTTGACAATAAGCTACCACAGAAAGGTGCAGCTAATTGGCCATAAACTGTTACATGGTTCCCTAAGATGATGCTGCAGCCATTTATCTTGTCAGCATAGAGGCTCCCACCAAGCCTAGTCTGCTTGGGCATGGTTATAGATTTAAAATAGATTATGCCTGGTTTCTCAGTTCTTTCAATGACACAGCTTGTACGTGGCAAACAGGGTTTCTTGTCATTTATGCTTCAGTGTGCAAATCGAATTAAAACAATGTGAAGAAAAGCCATAGAATAAGCCTGCAAATGCTTTCAAATTATCAAAAAAAAATTTAAAAGCTTTTCTATATTTAAAACAGATACCGTGCAGAAATTTTCTCTTAATATTCCTGTCATGCAATCTCCAAGGAGACAAAAAAAAAAAAAAAAAAAAAAAAGCCATTTTCATGGCATTTGTAAGAGGACAGCCTCAAACCTTTCATCTAGAAGAGATACCAGTTAACATCATTAAAGTTAAATGCTGGTATTTATAAACTTTGTAATAAAAGCAAAGAAATAAAGATCATAATCTTAAAGCAAATAGCCAGAATTATTAGTTCTTATCATCATCAGTATCTCATCAAAATTTATTGCTGTGAATTAGCAAGGCAGGAAATTAAAATATCCAGAGCAGATCCCACCTGTCCCTATGCAGACAGAGCYTCCCTTGAAGAGATCGATTTTTGGAATGACAATAGCATTGGGTGCCCCCAGTTTGCCTCGTTAAGCTTTGTAAGCCATTTCATTTATAAGCAATTCTGAGGCTGAGATTTACTGAGATGCATGTGCAATAGTAAAATTAGTATGAAGATTCAGTGAGTGTTATAKGTCCTTCTCACATTCAGTAATTTAACCTGAGGAAAAAATTCACAACGCACTGGAAGTTATTGCCAGTATTCTTTAAAAATGAAATCTAGTCAGAACAAAACATTGGTTTCCTTAATAAAATAAAATAAAAAAAACATTTAGTTTTGGTTGCTTACATTGTTTAGGTATCTGAAATTTCTGATTAAGAAGCCTGCTTATGTTTATTTTTACCCATCTGACACCTATGCACTCACTTTTGAAATTCTGAGGGTATGTCTCTCTTCCTTAGTTTATCTGCCTGTAAAAATCTACCAGACGAGAATCTGAGGCTTAGTTAGCATTTGTTGGTAAGGCGTTTACGCTGTTTATGCACCTTCCTGGTGTATTCCCACAAATTGGCAACTTAAGCGGTTTCAGTGATTCAAGGGTTTTATAAATTCTTGGCTGCACATCAGATGATAGTTTTTTTTCTGCAGCCATTTGGCTCCTCACACATTGCTTTGTAGGTTTCTGCTGGGAGCACGTGAAAGGATGGAGCAGCATATTGTTACCTGGCAGTACAAGCAGTTGTAGGATACCACGCTGTTAAACATAAGAGCCGTCCCGCTTCCTTCCTTTCTTTCTCTGTTGAATGGCTTGTAAAAGCTCTTTTTTTGAGATGCATAGAGGATGTTTCTGTGGATGCTGGACCGCTCTTTGGCATTTCCACCAGAGCTGCCAAAGGAAGTATTCAGAGCACAAGGAAACCTCCCTCGAGCAATCTGCCCATCCTCACAGACAGGAGAAGAGCTGAAGCCTCCAGAAGACCAACATGGGAATGGGTTTGGTGTCGTGACCTAAGCCAGCATCACCCCAATGCTAACCTGGTCCATGCCATGGGTAACAAGAGGTGCCATGGGGTTGTCTGTGGAGGAACCRTGGGCACTGAGGGAAACAAGGCACTAAAAGAGATGGGGTATTGCTTTTTACTCACAGTGTCTTTTTGATTTTTGGAGACAGACTGATAGCAATTTGTGCTTTCAGCATTACTGCTTCTAAGCCTTGCGTTGGTCCTCAAAACAGACTGGTCACAGCTTCAAAAGCTGTCTGCTTGAATTTAGTCTCAATACAATATTTACACATGAACGTAAGCAAACTGGTTCCTGGAATTGCTGAGTTCTTGGCAGGGCTTGCAGACCAATAAATCCAACCCCGAGTTTATTATGCCAAATAAATTATTTTTTATTTGGATGCTTTGCTAGGGCTGTAGCAGGACTGTACACAGGCTAGCTGCTGTGAGGCATAAAAGTGCAATTAAGCTGGTCAAAAGACATCAGATGATGTACTGTATTTGTGCACTACTGTTGGTGAGATAAGCGTGAAGAAGACATTCAAGGTAAGGATTAAGAATTAAGTTGAAGAAATCACTGAGGAAACATTTCCTGTCAATTAGAAAGAGCCAGAGAGACCGCTTTTGTCTTCATATTTACGCAAATGGGAAGGTAGGTGGGGAAACCATTTACAAATGAATAGATTCAGCAGAACTTGCTAAGACCTCCCCACTTATAAAGTCCTTTGGTAGGACCAGAGTTGGAGCCCCAGTTTTCCTAAGCTCTGGCCAAGATTTGATGTGAAATCCTGCTTAATCTGAGAAGTAACATCTGCTGAGGAGCTAGGCGTAGAAGTTGCATATGTTTCCTAGAAACCAAAGGCTTGAGCTGAATGATAAGAGTGGAGCCAGAGAATAAGAAATATTAGCAATCATCTTGCTAAATGTTAGTGTTTTCTCAGTTGCTGGTATTTTCCAGCCAATGCTTAGTCAGATTAAATGTTCTTTAAAGTATCTGTAATACCAGCCCACTGGTGTCTCTGTGCAGCTAATACAAAAGTGTAAAAATTTGATACTAGTTCTTTTCRTTTACTAGCTATGAAAGAAAATAATCAGTGTTCTGCTTTTAACATGAACCTGTATTTCATTTCTACTTGAAATCTAAAGCACAGCCTATTCTAGAAAAAGATTATTGTCTCAAGGCACAGTATTGGGTCTAGCTGATCTTGGCTTGGCTTGTACTCAAATCTTGCAAGCCCTGCCAGTGCTGAGCTCCCTGAGGATAGCAGCAGTTAGTAGCAGCTAGGTTTCTCAGGATAAATTGTGCTAATCCTAGGCAGGTAGGGCAGTTCCCAGACAGCAAGGAGCACCTGGAAGGTGTGCACCTACCTCCTCTGCACTGGTTGGTGGGGCTCAGCTTCACTGGAGAAAGTTTCGAAGCCACTTAATAACTCTCTTTGGATAATTTCCTCAGGACTGTGAAGAGCAACTGTTGTAGCATTGGTAAGGCACATCAAATATGCTAATGTTGTGCTTTTATATGTTGTTTTGTTATTTTTGAAGGTGGTGGGTAGAAGGCTGAGAGTGGAGGAGCAAATGCAAGTGAAGGGGGAAGAGATGGATAGAGTACCACAGACCTGCTCTTTTCCAATACTTACTGTTGATGGTGAAGATCCTTGAGGCTTCTCAATAATTCTCCAGCGTTGGAATCCTGATTTCATTTTTCTCTTCATTTCCGTCTTAGGGAATTTCTTGGGAGAAAACTCATGAAAATTCATTGTTACTGTTCAGATGTTGCTTTAGTAAAATACTGAGGAAAACAGAAGTTTGAATAAAATCTTTGTCCGGGGCTCTGCCATCTCTGAAGAGTGGATTACAGAAATTTCCACTTAAAAATACTTCTTTCTTCTTTTTACTTTGCACATTATTTCTTAAAATGCTACACAAGCACATAATAATGTGGAAACATGCATTGTTTGAAATGTCAATGGCTGTCTTTTTCATTGGATGAAAGCTAACGAAGATTGAGAGTAGGAGAGCAAAATGTTTCTCAAATGATAAGTTTAATTTTCTTTTCCTGTATTTTGATATCTTTTACCAAAAGAACACAATACTAGAAATTAATACATGTATAAAAATTATTAGGGAAAAAACTGCCATATATATTCCATTGCTAGATTATAATTATTGGATCATCAGGGTTTTTTAACTGGATTAGTGTGCATAAGAATTTATTTGTGAACTGTTATTTTATTTTTGAACTCTGGTGTAGCAGAGGACTCCCCACATACATGTGTGGAAACTTGTCACTTAGCTGGGTATCTAAAACAAATAATTAATGTTATCTTTACACCAAAATCTTTTGTTCCTCCCTAATTTCTTTCCACATACAAAGAATAAACCATGCATTTGCTTCAAATTTTCCTAAAATTATTCCTCTTCCTTTATTGTCAAATTTTGCAACCAAGATTAGGTTGGGTTGATACTAGTGTGAATAAGCCTGCTGATGCTATTCCATATGGAGAAAATGTGTAGCACATCTACCCGTGCACTTCTGAAGCTTAAGATCTTCTACAGATTTCCTGCACGACTGTGGGGGCTTCGAGCCTTTCCATCCCKAAGTTTTTGCTCCTGAGCTACAATAATGGTACATCTCTCTACTCCTGGGATGTTTGGGACCTAAGGACATTACAGTTTTGTAAAGGTGAACCTACACCTGTGTTTGACTTCAAGCCGTGGAAGTACCACAGATAGGTGTCCATCTATCCTTACTGTTGCCCTGCACCAGTGAACTGCGAAGAAGTGAGTGCTGAATTCATCCTAATTCTGATTTTTCTGGCAAACCCCAGAGAAAGCCTTAACATGTGACCCAGTTTCTATTTCTGAAAGACTATGTTTTTAATCCTCTCTCTATTTCAGTTTTGTCTAGTTCAAACTGGGGGTTGGACACTGCTATCTAATTCAATCCAGTACTGGAGAAACATTGATACAAAAGCAGAAACAGAAATAATTTCACAAAATAAAGAAATTAAGGGGAAGGTCTAGAAGTTTTGCTGCCATAATTTATTCTTAAATACCATCTCATTTTGTTATCCGCCCTCCTGTTAGAATTTGGAGTGCTTTAGATTATAACTTGCATCGAGTGGCATGTTTCATTAAAGCGTCTCGGCTCATGTTGTAAAGGTAAATATCATGCTCATTTTATCAGTGCTGAAACTGAATTAGAGACTACTCAAATACAGAAGAGCATTGTGTAATATAACTTCAAACATACGGTTGTCTTATTTTGGCACTACTCAAATACTTGAAATGACTCATGTTTTAAATGGCTTGCCCAAATCTGTATAGCCAGGCAGATGGGGAATAGGGTATAGCTCCTCACTGAGACCATTAGAGAAATCCATCTGCATACATATGGTGTAGCTCCATCAAGGTCTACAAGTGGTCATCTTGGAACTATTTCTCTTCTCAGAACATAATGAATGCAGACCAGCAAATATTATAAATGGCACTTTATGACAAACACAGTTATATTCAGTATATTGGCTTTTTCTCCGACTGTTTCTCCTATGTTCTTAAATATAAACCAGGACACTGAGAAACGAAGTGGTCTCCAGCAAGGCCACATGGATACAAGACCACTTTTTTGCTTCAGTACAGGATTTCAGAGTTTGCATTTGTTTCTTCGTACAGTATCAAAATAATAATACCCTATATTTGGAAATGTGATTCCTTGTATGTGCAATAAATCATGCTCAGAGGATTTCTTGTTTTTCCTCTCCCACCTCTTCCTGAGATAATTGGTCTTTCTGGTGTTAACTGGCATTCACCGGAGTATGCAATCATACGATTAACTAGAGGCTTGTGTTGAAAGGCAAATATGTGTAAATATCCTGGAAAGGCTTTGTGCATGTATTTAAGCAATTTAGAGAATTAGTGCCTCGATAAAGATATGTGTGGTTTGGAAACGTTTTAGAAACTCAGAATAACTGCAGGGCTATTATTATTTTCATATTGTGCACGCTATCTATTAGGTTTCCTTGTCTCTAACAGGATCATACTCATTTTCATCTTTGCAGAAATGCGATGCTCTTCAAGGAGATTATTTATTTAATGTTTTCCTGAAACCATTTAAATTGCCATACTGCCAGGTTAAAATAAATAGATGCTCATCTCACCCAATGGTTCCCTTGTTTCTTTGTGTTTTCATAACGCAATTTTCACAAATCATAAACATCATGGGACTTATCCCAGGAGATGCTCAAGTGAAAGCAGATTATCTGTAAAACACACCTCTTTAGAAACCCTATCTCCCATGTGATCATTATTTAAGCAATTTTAAATATCTTACTCATTCTGTTGCATCTTTTTTTATCAGAATTCTTCCACTTAAGAAAATTTATTCCCATTAATTTGCTACAGAAGAAGTTAGAGGGGTAAGTCAGTAGATAACACTGACTACACTTTTGTGGTAAATTCTATGCAGTTCCATTGGTTTCAGTTATGTTACTATTCATACTCTTCTGTATGGTTATAGTGTGTTAAAATGAAGAGCTGTCACTCTTCAAAGTGTATTATGCCATAGAGGGCATGGAGACGCTTTCTGACCCCCTATACAGAGCTAGTTAACAAGAAATACCAATCGGAGAGTGCAATATCTCCTTCCTGCACTGTTCTCATTGCCTGTATTTTCTTTACAACTCCAAATAAAGTCTGTCACTGATTCAGGAAAGGAAATAGATGCTTCCGTGTGGTTGTATTTTCTTTGGAAACATCCTATGAGTCTAGTGTAATTTCCTTTTGATTGCTTCTTGCATATCCAGCAACAAGAAAGTCTTTAACTTCCTCTGTAAGAAGGCAGCATCAAGGGATGAAATTTCCATAGTCAAACTGCTTCAGAAGTAGCAATTAATAATCAGAAGACACTGAGATAGGTAAATATTGTTATCTCTGCTTTTCAGTTGGTGAAACTGAAATAAAGAGGTCAAGGTCAACATCTTCCAATTTAAAATCTATGGTTGGACTTCAACAGCTAAATTAGTGACATGAATTGCAAACATTTGAAACCTAGTTTCAAGGCCGCACCTCGAATACTGTGTTCAGTTTTGGGCCCCTCACTACAAGAAGGACATTGAGGTGCTGGAGCGTGTCCAGAGAAGAGCAATGAAGCTGGTGAAGGGTCTGGAGCACAAGTCTTATGAGGAGCAGCTGAGGGACTGGGGTTGTTTAGCCTGGAGAAGAGGAGGCTGAGGGGAGACCTCGTCGCTCTCTACAACTACCTGAAAGGAGGCTGTAGAGAGGTGGGTGTTGGTCTCTTCTCCCAAGTAACWAGCGATAGGACKAGAGGAAATGGCCTCAAGTTGCGCCAGGGGAGGTTTAGATTGGATATTAGGAAAAATTTCTTCACCGAAAGGGTTGTCAAGCATTGGAACAGGCTGCCCAGGGAAGTGGTGGAGTCACCATCACTGGAGGTATTTAAAAGACATGTAGGGCACTTCTTACTTAGGGACATGGTTTAGTGGTGGACTTGGCAGTGTTAGATTAACAGTTGGACTCAATGATCTTAAAGCTCTTTTCCAACCTAAACAAGTCTATGATTCTCTAGAATCAAAAGGACTGCATATTCTCAATAATCCTGGAAATCTGAACACTTACTTATATGCCAGAAGTATTGTAACCAAGTTAAACGTTCTTGCTTTAATGATTAGGGCAATATTAGGTTGTGGTCAAAGATATCCTGAATCTCTTTAGGTTTTAGAGTTTTGTCTTATGTTCAGCAGTAGTTATTTGCATTTAAATTACCCCCTTCTATTTATTTGCACTTGTGTAGTACCAAGATCTTAGGAGGAAATTTTCCTTAAATATCTTGGTTGCCCTTAAAGTTAAGTTGTATTTAGATTTCTTCGGTTTCCTTCACTACAGTCTGTCTCACATTGCTGAAGGAACTTGCAAACAAAAGGAAAAAAATGTATCATGTACTCTGTGGGTGGTTGTGGAAAAGATGAAAACGTGCTTCCCTGATGAAGAGAGAAGAGGGAAGAAAGAGCATCTTGCTTTCCCAGAGGACAATAGTAGGGAAGGGACAGGGCCAGACAACGCAGCTCTCTAGAAGAGGGTTTGCACTCAATTCTTTTCTGCATCCATGCAGTCCTGTCTGAAAGGGAGTCCAGAGTATGGTGGCAAGCGGTGATGCAGACCAGGAGCAGCATGACTGGTGTGTTCTCTTTGCTAACGGGTAGTTTGTTAATGAAGTGCTGACTGCATGGCACTCCAAATGCATCACATGAATGCATGGATTTTGTAGGACTGATTGGCTCTCTCCCTCATGCTAAGGCATGTGGCCAAAGCAGAGATTTTTCCATTTTCAGCAGACATGACACAGAAAATATAGTTATGCTGCCTAATTTAGTAATCAGCGGTGGAAGAAGGCAGGCGCTTCCTTTATCTTATCTCTGCATTCACACGATCTGACTCCCCCTCGTGCTGTATATTTCTCTTCCACTGGCAGAGGAGTGAGAGTCAAGTCAGGTATCTCCTTTCTGGTCGTTGCCTGGAGGTGGCATGTCCTGCCTGGAGGCACTGGGCGTCCTGATCGTGTTCTGCCCCACAAGTGGCCAGTCAATAAGGGGGAACGCAAGCTGGGAGCCGCTGCTGAGGCAGGTGATAACTCTYCCATTGGAATCCCAGAGACAGTATTTTGGCAGTCCATGAAAGGTACGTGCTTTGCCTTAATTGCAAATGCAGTTTGTTATATTACTCGTAAAAGTTTCATTACACCAGTTAGCATATTAGCATTACAAGCAACATAATGAAGCGTAATTGGTACAAGGGCTCAGTGTGAACTAATTGATCTGGAAAAAATGCCATTCAGAATGTAAACAGGAAAAATAAACCTTGACTTTTTTCTAGAAATTTCCAGGAGGGATTTTATGTACAAAATAGTAAGAGAGAACTGAGAACTTGCTAGCAAGCTGATTTAATTTTTTTGATGATTGTTTTATAAAAATGGCATCTTGCTTATCACCTAGCAATGAGATTTACCAGCAGGGACTTGTATATCGAGCTGTGTTTGATTGCAAATTCTGCTGAAAATGTTGTTTCGGGAATAATAGGACACAACATATTTAAAAAAGACAGACCGTTGCTAATTTTTGTTGTAAAGGTAAATATCTTCAAGTAAGATTACTGAGATAGGGAAACCTATTCTAGCTATAACAAAACTGTCAGCACTGCTGTAAGATTTTGCATTGTGCTATGCTGTACGGCGTACTCTAAAGTTAAACCACAAGAGAGAAGTTTTTGCCAATCAAAAAGTGATGTGGCCTTCAACTTAAAAACCCTTCTGCTGCACCTCTCTTTTCTTCTTAGCTAAATTAAAATTACCTTTTTCAATACTGTCCTGGTTTCAGCTGCGATAGAGTTAATTTTCTTCCTAGTAGCCGGTGTAGTGCTGTGTTTTGGATTTAGGATGAGAATAATGTTGATAACATTATGAGAATTATGTTGATAACATAATGTTGTTGCTAAGTAGTGCTTACACTAGTCAAGGACTTTTCAGCTTCCCATGCTCTGCCAGGTGCACAAGAAGCTCGGAGGGAGCATAGCCAGGACAGCTGACCCAAACTGGCCAAAGGGGTATTCCATACCATATGACGTCATGCTCAGTATATAGGTGGGGGGTTGGCTGGGGAGGGGTGACTGCTGCTCAGGGACTGGCTGGGCATTGGTCAGCGGGTGGTGAGCAATTGCATTGTGCATCACTTATTTTGTGTATTCTATCATCATTATTATTATTATTATTATCATTGTTATTTTCCCTTCCTTTTCTGTTCTATTAAACTGTCTTTATCTCAATCCATGAATTTTACTTTTTTTTTTTCTGATTCTCTCCCCCATCCCACTGCAGGSGGGGGGCATGGGCGAGTGGCTGTGTGGTGTTTGACTGCCTACCAGGTTAAACCACAACAAATACTGGAAAAAAATAGAGATCTAACATTTAGTTTTACAAACTTGCCTTTTGCTTACCCATATTAAACCTAACTCTGGAACTGTGCTACCTGTAAACCTTGTGTTCTAACACAAACCTACCTTGTGTTAGAACCGAAAACATACCCTGCATTTCTGTAAAAAAAAATGGGKTTTTTTTAAATGATAGTTGTGAAAGATAATGAAATGCCCTTTTAATAGCTAAGAAATGTTGTCATTTAAATGAGGACTTGCTACAGCAATCTGGGTGAGATTCAATTGTTTTTATGTGTGCAAAGCACCACTATCTTTCTACGGAGACAATCCTTTGCTGATGCCATTGGGACAAACTCTGTAGCAAGATGCAATGGTGTAAAATGAGCAGAGTCTTGGATAACAGGTATGTCTTGGTCATATGCATGTTTTCAGTGGGTGTCATTGGTTTTATACCTCACAAGGCATTCCTAAGTATTTGAATAGCGCAGTCAGAAGGCTCCTGACACTCACAAAGAGAGCAGCAGAGTGAGTGAGCTTTCCAGGTGATTTCACAGCCGGGAGAGTGAGGGGCGAGGCCAGCACAGCCCCTCTGGGGTTGGGGAGGAGGGCTGGGGGTTCACCTGGGTGAGGGGGACTGAGAGGAGACAAACACGTTGTGCACCAGGGGGAGAGCCACGTCACCTGGCTTCCCTGTGAGCAGGTCACATCCTCCTTCTCTCCCAGTGACAGCAGTAGCTGTTTATTGAGATTCAGGGTTCCTTCTAGTGGCATCCTCCATGCTCTTCACCCCAGTTGTGTTTACCTCTGTCTAGTAAATCCCTTAGCAGGTAAGACAAATGCATTAATAACACTTTAAAACATGTCAGAATTGCAAGAGAGACAGAGCTGAGTCCTGTGAGAGCCAAGTTCAATTCACACATAATTTCCCCATTTAAATGTTTTGGAGTGAGTCATTTTGGGCTGCGTATGCCAGGTGCGCCGGCACAAGTGCTGCAATAGGTAGTGTTTCTCTTTCTGCATGGTGGTGTGTCAGCTCAGCACAGATGGTGCAAACCCCCATCAATGAAACACCTCGCTTYGTGTGACGAGTGGGTTTGCTTCCTCCAGGGGTGGAGGAAGAGCGGGTGGGATGGGCTGAGTAAGGAGACCTCCCCAGCCCAGCTCCACAGCTCAAAACCACACCAGGCAGGGGCTGCTCAGCAGGGTACACCTGGCCTGTCAGAAGGGATTTGAGAGAAAAGGAATTTTAACCATTCGTTAAGTCAATCAATAACCTGTTTTCTAAATTACAGCATTTGAGCTAATTAGAAATGTGGAGCAGGGCACATTTCTCTGGTGGTGCTCCTCTGGTCTGGTTCGGAAGCGAGGCATGGTGTCGACAATGGTTCCTCATTCCTCCGGTGAGCACAAAGAGGATTGCCTTCTGCATGTCAATACCAATAATGTCCCTAGGCTGGAGACTCTGAAATAGGGATTACCTCCCAGGTCCATGTGGCCAGGGAGGCTGCAGACACAACTGGAGGGTTTCAGCAGAGGTTTTAGTGAAGGCTGATGGTGAAAGACACGTTAATGATCTTTGGAAAGCTTTGAGGTCCACTGGGAGCAACTTCTGAGAACAAGATACATACTAGTGGGAAAACTCCTTGTGAATAATAGGAATGGCCATGGTCCTGTGAAACTGTCTCAGTTTCCAATGGAGTCTCATGATGGTCCTACTTTCCACTCAAAGTCAGAGCTCCTGAAATCACCTGCTTATCTGGAAATCACATTTCTAAACTAGGAAGGTGAGTAGAAGGAACAATAAGTATGCTATTTTAAATACCTGATGATTTTGAAGATCATCTGGTGATTCATGTTGCTGAGTACAGGATCTTTGAAAGCTTGAGTGTGGTGGTTCCTGAAATCTGTGAATCCACTGTGATGCATTTCCTACAAAAGGATGCACAAACTGGGAGTAGTCCCCAAATTCTGATGGCCTGTCTGATTCGTGGCCTAATTCTGCTGCAATCTGGGATACAGATCCCACTTTCCCAATGCTTGCTGATGGTTACAGTACAATAGTACCTCAATGACTTTGCAAGTTAGTTATTAATTAGTAAAAACTTTACATAATTTGAAATTTAGCAGTTAGGAATCAGTGGTTTGGAAGTACTCCTGGCTGACAATTCTGGTGAGGAACATATATTTATGGGTTAGTAGTACAATGGGCACTTCCACACTGTATTGCCCCATTATTCTGCTATATAGGCAGAATAATCTTTCAGAAATAACAGGCAGTCCAGCATCTATAACCCAACAARTTCTTGGCTACTTTTCTGCATCTACCCTTAATTTCCGTTCCTGTATTGCAAGCTTTTCATGCGCGGCCCAAGGACATAATAAAGTGATTTCACATGACTAGCCTTTCATTACTGGGGAGCAGGTTTCATTAGCTATAGATCTGTGCTGGACTTTAAGAGAGAAGTTTCTGCAGTTTGTGATCAATATCAAGCCTTCCATAAGAGAGATTCAGCCTCTTGGGTCCTGATGTAATTAAGGCAGCTTAACACTTTCCCAGAACCCTGTTCTGTTACTTAAAGATTCATCAAGTTTTAAATGCTCAGGCAAAGTTCCTTAGGTTTTAGGAAGGTTGCTTTTATGACTTTGGTTTTTTTTTACCCTAATTTGGTTTGCTACTTTCAAGAAGGGAAAAAAAGAAAGGACAAGTGTGCTGTTCCAGCATGTTAAAAAACCTCCAGTGTCCTCTTTGAAAGTTGACTTTCCGTAAATATTTTGATGACTTCTTTTTCCCAGCAGTGTGGTCTTTCAGCCCTTCAAACCAAGCCAACTAGTGATCACTAGCTGTGTGTTCCTGGTTTTCAGAGGGTCTTGGTTCCTTCTTTTCAAAGTCCTTTATCCATTTTTCAAAAGTAGTGATCATTCACTGCTGCAGCTGAAACATACCTGTGCAAAAGAAAGAAAGCATCCTGTAAATTATTAAGGGAAAGATGAAGGTAATTTGGCATGTGTGTTAAGTATCTAAATGCATTTAAATTGTTTGCCTTATATGCACTGACAAAATCCAGGTGCTAAGCATCTCTAGCAGTGTACTCTAAATTAGTGGGCACTTATGACACCTGTCTCTTTGTGCTTCATCTCCTTTGAAAAAGCTTTTTTAGTGTGTGACAAAATTTGTTTCACAGTGAACCATTCTCTTTGAAAAGTCAGGCTTCGCTTCTCATATTATTCCTTTTTTCTCCTTCTTTTTTACTAGGAGATATAAAAGTTAAGGAGAGATGGGGACTAAAATAGTTTCTGAACTACCTTAAAAAAATCTGAATTTCTGCCAGACTGCCTTCACTTTCAGAAAACTCCTGATTTTACCAGCCCCCCCTTCAAAAGTGTAGCTCAAAACATTTTTAATCGTGATTCSTCACGTGCCTGGCGTTGTGCCGTGGTCCCTAATTAGGCAATGACACGCTATTGTGTTTCCTACCTGTGCCGTGTGGGGCACAGACGGGGTACCGTCAGAGCTCAGCTAGTATGGGACAGGCTAAGTAATCTCTTATCCTCCATGCAAGGCAGCTTCTTTGAGAGGAGGCAACGTATGCACTGCGCCTGCCAGTCCATTACACAAGAATTTGCGAGACATCTGTGGATTACTGGCATGAGGATGCTTGGTTTACGTAACGGTACCCAGCTTCCAGGCAGCACTTCTCATTGGTAGGTATTAAAGTGCTCTACACAAAAAAAGAGGTCAGTGCTACCATCCTCAATTTACATATTCTGTGTCTGGCTTTGAGGAAAGAGCATTTTCTCATGGTCAGAACAGTGGCAAAAGACAAGACAGCTTGTGCAAAGATTTAAAACACTTAAGCAATGTGCCTGAGTGAATGAAGCTTACCTATTTAGTACTTAAGACCTGTGTCTGAATCTGAAACATGCCTGAATTACTTTTGTGTAATCTTCTAGTCATAAAATTAAATACTACTAATCACCTGTCTGTCTCTGACGTCTCGTATTTTGGGCTGCAGAAGTAGCAGTCCCTATAACCCAGTTTGCTTAACACTTTTCATACTCAGACCTTGTCTTTAGTTGCATGTAGTTTGTGTGTGTGTGCACAACTCTGCAGGCTGGGATTCTCAAAACTGTCTCAAGCTGATCTTTAAAAACCTTTTAGAAAAAGCGCTTCTGCAAAAACAAGTCGGCACAAATTGAAGTTCAGGGAARATAATCTTAGGCATATCACAGGGGAGTTTCAGCCTCACCCTGTCACTGGACTCAGGCTTTCAAGTTGCCATTGTTACTTCAGTGTCTGCACACCTCGTATGCCCTGTTCCCATAAGCCTTCTGCTTTAGTTCTGCCCCTATAAAATGGAATAACAACACTTTCTTTCTGCAGTTTTTCACCTTTTTTGCCTATAAGCTCTTTAGACCAGAGTCTCTGTCTTAAACATACTGTCTGGCTTGTTTAGACCACAGTGTTATTCCAGAAACTTGCTGTAGCCTCACTACAAGAAATTGATGCTAATATAATATTATTATAGGCTCTTTGATCATCATTTCACAACATATTGAAAGAAAAATACGTTTAGGAAGAGGAGTGTATCTGGTAGGAATGATCATTTGTTTGACCTTAATCTGTCATTGGCAAAGCTTCCAGGCTGCACTGTATTAGCAAATGGATAATCGGCTCCAGCTGAAATTACTTGCACAGTTAAGTAGTTTATTTTCTCATTTTCCTACAGTGAGAGTCTCTAAGAACAGGGCTGGCGAATAAGCGCTCAYGTATGTTCCTGTATAAACGTATTGGGCTCATCGTTTGGACTGTTTGAGTGAGAAGCCGAGGTGTTACCATCTCTTCCCCAGTGCTTTGTGCAAGGAACAAAAGCTGGAGCCAGGTCACTGTTGATTTTCTTTTGGGGGGAAGTCTGGCACAAAAGTGCAGCACCTACTCTGCCATATTCCAAAGGAGACGGGGAGGGAGGTTTTTCACAAACTTCACTGGATTTTGGATCATCTTCAGGGTTTTTTTCTTAGAATAGCTTGCAAAGCTTCTCTGTATTGAGCTTTTCAGTGGTCTTTGTGCCATGTAGAGAGAAAGTAATTAAAAGAGAAAATTTACTATAGAAGTAAATGAAATTAGAAAATCGCAAGATTCAGAAGAAATGGAATTCAGATGATAAAACCAGAGAAAACAATAGAATGAACTCTCATTTTGCACGTATACAATCTTATTGCCTATAACTTTTGTTAACAGGTTAAGGAGAGCTCTTACAAAGATTTTTATAAAAGTGTAAGCGACATGAAAAACAAAAATTATCAATGCTGCTAATTACACAGCTTCTGATGACTTTAACATCTCTGGAAAGGAATTCCTTGCGCCACAACTGGATCAGATTTGCATGGGTTTTTTTGTCAAGATGACTACTCCCCTAAATGTTTCAAATATTATTAGAGCAGAACTAAGTGGTGTGCAGTTCTTGTCTGTATCCCAAAAATAGTCTCTCATTTGAATACAAAGATGTAGAGGACTATTGATTATCAGCTAAAACAATGTAAAAAAAAAAAATGCACACAAACTAAGTGGCACATCCAAGAGCTTTATTAGGGAAGAATGCATTTATTTACTCAGGAGTGACACAAAGAAATTTGCATCTAATGAATAATAATATAGATGCTTAGTAATGTAGTTACAGAAATGTTGTGGTTTTGGTATGGTAGAAAATTGTCATTTGAAGATGGTTTCTTGCCTTGACATATACGCCTGACATAACTGTTACCAATGACATAGGGTAACTTTAATGAAACATAATTGAAAGAAATTGAAAGGCAGGTTGGATTTGGAACTCCCATCTCAATTATATTAATTCTGCTTATATTAACCACAGACAAAAGAAATTCATTTAACTATGCTGTATTCCTAACAGAGTCATGGGTGAATGACATTCAAAGAAAACTGAAGAAGAAAAGAAGAGCAGTTCCTCTGCTTAAAGTTGTAGGAGCTGAATAGAAAAGTGATTTTTTTTTKAAAATAAGGAAAAGCTGTAGCAACTAGTGAAATAGTCCCAGATTTTGCAGGGGTGTTCAGTCATTCCAGATTCTGTGATATAAAGAAAAATTATTCAGGAACAGACAAGATGAAGCCAACACTGTTGAGACAAATATGAGCTGATGGTGTTAGTCTTCCAAATTATTTTATTTTGTGTATGAGTTGCTATGTTGTGTATATACTTGTTAATATTTAGGTACTATAAAGTTGTTTGGAGAAATCTTCCTCCTTGGAAAGGCTGCTGTCAATGGAATTTGCTTACTCTGTTGCTACTCCATTGTACCCAGTTATTGAGGCACTGGACCTTAGTATTGGCCTGAGATTCCTGCAAGAAGGGATTGCCCCTAAAGCTGTTTGACCATCCCCATTCTACGTTTATAGGTGAGAATAAAGTGTATCCAAGCAGGGAACTGTTCTCTCTTCTCCACTTAAAGATGATCTTCCAGAATCAGTTAGCATCGTAAGTGGTTGCYCGTGTCCGAAGAGGAGGCAGCTCTACTGCCTGATGGGGGAAAACCTTCCAAGAACTGGAGCAGTGAGATTCAGTTTGGTGAAGTATTTTGAAGCTTTGGGTTTGCGTGCATGATGCAGCTGTTCCAGTATGGGGCTAAGACATGCACCATTTTTTTTCCTCTACTCTGTTTTTTTAAGAAAGGAAACTTGGGTGCAAAGGTTGGGTGGGGGTTTAGAGGTATTCCAGCAAGTCCCTGCTGTGGTTAACTGTGGGAGCAGTGTGGTCAGACAACCAGTGGTCAATTTAGAGGCAAGTAAAGAAATACAGGAAGAATTGAATCATCTGGATGTAGAGCAGAAAGGAGCAAGCCATGACATGAAGTCACAAAGAAATACAATGAATGTTGAGTAAAAATGGTATTGGATCAGGAGCCACAGGTATYTCAAAAAGAGACACAGAAAGCTTTGACCGCTTTGGCACCCCTGAAAGAGCTGCTGCCTCTTGTGTGGCAAAGCCTTGCGAACGTAGCCTGCAGTCTCACCTGCCCTCTGGCTTACCCGCAGCTTTGCCATGCAGAACCGGGAGGTGCAGAGGTGAATTACTCCAGCACTGAAGCAGCGTGGTGCTGTGCGTGAGCTAGTTAAATCTACTAAACTGGGCCTGGGAGTCAGGGCTACAGCTGGAATTTAAAGACTTGGGAATTTGCTTTGAGGTTCAATTTTCTCTGATTGCAAATATGCATGTTTTAGTGAGGGGAGGGCATCTGCAGCATTTCTGCTACTGCTATAGAGCACACAGAAATCAGCTCCAACAATAGGTGTGAAAAATCTTTCTAGATTGCTTTGTGGCTATATATGATTGATAAGATCAACAGAGCAGAAGTGGATGGGATTTTGTTTAACTTTAGGGAAGCAACCAGCATAGGTTGTGTCTACATTAAAATGTTTTACATTGTGATAGGAGCAGGTCAGTGATCTAAATGCCACTGAGCTCCCTACATCCTTGTTGCATGAAGCTTGGGATTTTTACATGAGATGATGTGTAGTCAGATATGGCACAGGGCCCACAGCATACCTGTACCTTCCTGGCGCAGCAGCTGGGAGGGAGGTGGGATGCTCTGCTGTGTCCACAAGGGCACGAGGTACCTATATCTACATGTGAGACAGTTATGTGGGCCCCAGCTACGGTCAGTGGAGTCTTGCAAGGACAGTCAGTGGAGACTAGGTGTGACTCTGCTCTCCACCGACAGCATTAGGTGGATCCTACACCTGGCCCAGATAGGTGTGGCCACCCAAAACTAAGGAATAAAAAACTTACTTAACTTTTTAGCAGTCAGCCTGAGTATTGCAGCTCTGCCAGGGCTGCAAACCTCAATGGTATGAAAGAGGGAGAATTGCATATTTCTTGTACAAATTATTATTTGGAGACAGATGTTGGTCTGAACTGTTCAGGATTCATCTAAGGACAGGGAGAAGAGGTGCTAAAGAGTAACCATGTGAACTGTGAGTGAACGCAGTAAGATAGGTGTAACTAGATATTCCCTGTAGAGGCACAAGGAATTAAAAAAAAAAAAAGTCATTTTTTAATCTTCTAGCAACCTTGTAGTGTGAAGTCTGTTGTTCCAGTGTAAATAATTATATTCTTAGTTCAGTGGCTGAATAAAGTAAGAAATCATGAATATTTTTTTGTTTTAGAATAAAGCATCGGAATGACAAAATTACTTGCAAACTATATGAAACTGCATTTTTGGTGGACTTAAAATTTACAGGCAACATTTGCTCTAGTTCTGATGAGTCCCTGGACTTTGCATAAATCAGCAAGCAGTGGCATTTTCTTAATGTCACTAATGACATTTTGGCCCAGAGGGTCTCAGCTGACTTTGTTCACTACAGAATTGTACACGGCATATCCTGAGGGGAATTACTGCATCACTGTGTTTGTTTACATTACTCTTTAAGCTGCCATCCCCAGCAAGCGTAATTAGTTGTCCAGTGAAACAAGATCTTTCATTTACCATCTTTCCTAATACTTAATCTAGGAATAATTCTCTGGGATATTTGTTATATGTGGAGTAAAAAAAATGTTTCCCTCTCAGTGTGATGAATAAAGTTACCGTTGTCATATGCCGAATGATGAAAGACACAGTTTACCCAAAGGCACTGTTTTGGGGGGATAAATGAGGGAAACTGGACATTGATCTGATGCAATGTTGTCAAGGTTATTATATGGCAAATTTAGTGAAGAACATATTATTCCAGGCTCTTACAGAATTATATCAGCCAAGGGGCCAGCTAAGAAAGTAAAAATCTCTTTCCAGGGGAAAGAAGACCACACCGACTATTTGATAACAACTGTGCTGTTACTCAAGTGATGGTAATGGATTAAGCCAAGGTTAATGTAAGCTAGCTGAACCCACAGCTAGTGATGTATAGAGGAGGGAGGTCTGGTAACACCGCTAGCCACCGTACTGCACTCTGGAGAACAAGAGGAGTGTGCTTACTGTAAGAGTCGTACATCTTTATCACCGCATCCAGGCAGACTGAGTGCTTTTGCTGTCAGCATTCAGTGCTTTTGGGACAGGAAGGAAGTAAAAAGTGCTCCCACAGAGTAAGTGAGGTTTTCACAAAGCGTCTAAATCACTTATGAGTCAGACTTGCATTAGGACTTGTGGGCGTAGACGGCTTCAAGGGTGCTGTGACCCTGCACCCGGGATATCTGGCCCCCTACCAGTAGGGCAGGTCAGCCGCAACTCTGAACGTGAGCAGTGTTTTAGGCCAGTGCTATGCTTATCCCACCTTATTTTTTTCCAATGAATGTATATTGCCCTCTTTCTTCTGAAAAGGTCAGTCTCTGCCTAAATGGAGGGGTATGCTGTTACACTGTGTGTGGTGTCTTCAGGCACATCGTACTTCTAAGGTCTTGAAGTCTTGTTTCTTTGTTGTGCGGGCTGTGTTAGGGCAAGGCTGTGTTAATATTAATATCCCATTGGTCTCAGAATAGCATCATTAGAGGGCTCAACATAATAAAGTGTACCAAGGGCCAAGGGATGTAAAAAACTAAGTATCTGACATCGGAGAAAGGCTTCAGTGCATAGGATCTGTGCTTTCCATGCTCCATAGAGGTTAATTATTTTTCGGGCAAAAATATTGTCTCTGAATGGCATGTTCCCCAGGAGGTTAAAATGCTACCCTGTTTAATTGGGTTACTGATTCCCTTACCATTAAGAAAAAATGCATCAGTTTTAGTTGGAGAATAAGGCAGTAAAAGAGGTGACGGAACAGCTCATTAGTTAGGGTACCGTGACCCATGGCTCAGCTTCCATAGGCAGAGAAGGTGGAAGAGACGGTAAAAACTACAGAGGTGGGGCAGGGGAAATGAAGGCAATCCTGACATTCCTTTTGAAATCAAGGTGGTGAGCCAAGTCTTCATGTACGCTATGTTTGATTTGTAAAACATTATAGCCCTGCTAATATTTTCGGGCAAATGAGCAACAGGATTTTTTTTTTAATCTGATCAAAAAGAAATTCATCGAAGAACAAGTAAGCAAAACATGAATTTTATCAGGCTGACACCAAGGCAAAGAAAATGAGCAAGTTTGCATTTAGATTCTGATGCAAACAGGTTAGACCAGTGGAGAGGTAAGCACAGTGCTCATTGCTCCTTCTTTAGAATGCTCTTCCCTTCTTGTCTAAACCTAGCTGCCCAATTTTCTTTTTAATTACACTGYTGAACAACTCTACTGCAGTTGGAGTAGTTTGGAGGAAAGACAAGTCATCCCCTCGCTTGAACTGCTCATCTGTCATGGCAGAACCTATGGAGTAAGGAGATGAAGTCTGGCACGGACAGAGGACAATTTGCCTTGAATTGTGTCCCAAATAAAAGTAATGCAGTCTCTGGACTGCCGGTGTAATGAGGTCCTTCCCCTTAATTAGGTAAAAAAACCKAATCAATTCTAGAGCACACACAGTTCAAACATGCTTTGGGAGTGTTAATTAACGGTAGTCCAGGTATGTACAGATGGAGGCCAGAGGGTCACATCTGAGAGAAATTGTTCCAGCCAAAAAGAGATGAAATGAGTGATTCACAGCCCCACTCACCCCTTCTTTCCCTGACTCCTCTGGCATCTGTGCTGCTTTGCTGCAGGATGAGTATCTCACCTTGAGTAGCGGAGGAGGACCTCAACCTCAGCATATGCATGTTCTTTATGCCCTCTCAGGATCTCCTCTGTCTCAGCTGGGGAGCCTCTTCTGAGGAGAGGCTGGGGATGGTACTAGTCTGGCACCAGGGAACTTGCAGAAGGCTTCAGATGAGCAGTAATCCATCATCCCTCAGAATTACTCGTGTTCCCTCAAGCAACCAGAGTGGAACCTACACGTGGAAGCAACAAAGGTCCACCAAAGGCAGGCAAGTCTCTGCCAGCACTGAACGATGGTTGGATAAGTAATGGCCTTTCACCAGAAGGAGGTTCACACAGTCTGCTCGAGAGACTTGAGAATTTCTACCAGTGCCCAAGATTTCTGAATTCCAACCAGAAGTAACACAGATTTCGGTGCCAAGAGGCATAGCGCAGCTTCTGGGAGCAGCCTGAGGCAGAAGAGACTTCCAGATAGATACTGAATTGCCACAATGACACAGAGGGCTGATGGTGGTGGTGAGGGAGGTTTATTTCCATGTTGTAGTTGATGGCAGCCCAAATTCATCAAGCAGATGTTGCTCTTGCTGAGATTTACTCATGAAGCAAAGTTACCCTTGCAAAAAACGTATCTCAAGTGGAGGGAGATTTGCTACCATTGGAATACACGTACGGAAACAGGCAGAAATACTACCTGGACTGTGTGGCACACCAATGCTTGGTTACTCGCTCTTCCTTGTGATGAGATGGCATCACGGCTGAACAACTTTGGGGAATAACAGGTTTCCAGTAAGTCTCCCAAACCCTGTTTTTTGAGGAGTAGTGTAACAGTAATTTTTAACTGTGCCTGTTGCTCTCTTTGTCCGTTCATGAACTGTGTTTGATAAAGATTATGCTGTAAATACATCATTGCAAACAATGAGATTGGACAAGTACAACTGAAAGTGTTTGGCTTACAAGATCTTATTAAATGGTGATTTGCATTGGAGAATGTTTTTTGAAAGAGCTGTTTCCCACCAAAAAAATGCAGATTTTTTTAGATGCTTTGCAGTAGTGCAGCATGGTTAACAAAATATTAGATGGGAGAAAATCTATACAATGGCTTTCACTATTTCACAAAAATATTTCAATAATGTTAAAAAAACATTAGAAGCAAAACAAGGTACATATTTTCTGACTTTACAATTGTAATTTATTGCATTTTGACTTGTATGTGGTACTAAAATATTGGCATATATAGTTATTAATTTATTTATTATGTATTAAATTGTAATATAAAAATTCAAAGTTGCAAATGCCAGAATTTCATTGCAGAGCAGAAATTCGATTTGTTGAACAGCTCAGTAACCGGGCGTTGCAGTCTGTGAAGATTGTTTGGGCTTTCAGTTGTAACAGCATGTTTTCGGTGACGGTGGGTGGTGAGTCAGGATGTCCCAGTGGTTAGTTAACACGTTAGCTTGAGACTACGATTGAGGTTCGTGCTGTGCAGGCTTTCTGTGTGGCTGTAGATGGATCACTTGCTCCTTCTGGGCTGCATTTCTCTGGCTATAAACATGTGAATAATAGCAATTCACAGATGTGTTAAAGGAGAAATGCATTAATGAATGTGACATGCTGAAGTATCATGGACAAATGACTGAATTGCAAGACAAGTGGAACACCAATAATGCTGTTTCTACCAACACAATTTTTTTGAATTGGATCCTAATGATGATGGGATTTCTCCACAGTGTTCCTTACATGTTTAAGTTAAGTAAGCATAATAAAAATCAAACASACTCTGACATGTATAAGCAATTTGAGTCTTTTTTTTCACTCTGTTTTCAAGAAAGCCACTGACAGTTCAGTATTAACCTGGTCATCACAGCGTTCCATGAGAGACAAGAGCTTAATTTCTGCTTTAATGAAGAAGCAAAACATGGGGGTTTTGTCAAATACTTGTCAAATCATCTTGAAATACTTGAAATACTGAAATATACAGAGGAAAAAGCCATATGCCCAGCTATGGTCCTTTGTTTCTTGGATGAATACCTGGAATGTGAAGGGAAATGGCTTTTATAATAGGAGAACATATTATGGAATAAGTCTTTCCCAACAATTACATTCTTTCACAGTAATGCTTTCATGAAAGATAATCTGATTAAATTCTTTTGGTCAGGAGCCAATTTTTAATTAAATATCCTAAGGATAGCTCTAAAAGATAAAACATTTCCCTCACTTGGTTTTAATGGCTGTYAGTAAACCCTGAATGATTCACCTAGTCAAAGAAACTGAATTTGTGAATAAATCCTAACTCATCCCAGCCTGAATCTGTGGTTGGGCAGAGGGGTTATAAAATGAATTAAGGAGACTCTCTCTGCTGCACAGACCTCTGGAGGCTGGGGAAGTACCTATACCTGCTTGCCTTGCCCCTGTGCTCCCCTGTAGGCATCTGATATAGGACACTTTCAGATGGACCATTGGTCTGACACAGTGCAGCTATTCTTATGCTGCTATGTTTAAACTCCCTAGGGTTTCATCTTTTGCATACTCAACAGTTTTTTTGGGTGCCAAACATAGTGAGAAGTCAAGCACACTCTCCGGGAATGTTTATGGACTAGTGCTGACAATGGGCAGTTGAACGTACTGGAGAGGCCAATCAATGATTTAGGCTGCCTACATCTCAAATAGAAAAGGGGCTTGAAATTTTTATATATATATATGTTAAACTTACATATGTGTATAAAAAATACACTTACACATATATACATAATACATTYGAAGGTTATTCACACAGATTAAATGCATACTTGAGTTAAGACACACAGAGCCCACAAAGTTCTCTAAGAACAAGTGTCTGGAGATTTTAATATGATATTATTAGGCACAGCCAACAGAGGCATCAGAGTCTGGGTTCTGCTTTAGGAGCTTCTGCACCTTCTGGGGACAAGGTCCAGGATCATCAGGGAATGCCTGGGAACCCTCTGAGAAACTGGAGGGCGCCTGCTGCTGCCAGGCAAGGACGAGGGAAGGGGAGCCACCAGGGTGTGGGCCTGAGGAAGCTCTAGCAGCTTCTAATGAGCATGATCAGCTGCCCTTGACCCAGGGTGCCTGGAGCCTTTGTTGCAGCTGCCCCCAATTAGGGATAGTGAACCTTTTAGCTGGTGCTCAGGAGAGGGCTATATAAGAGCCATGGCCCAAAGCACAGTTCTCAGAGGCAACAGTTTATGCAGCAGGGCATAAGGAAAGGGCCCTCTGCTGAATTTGTTCCACTGGCATGGTCTCAGTTATAGTGGTGATGTGCCACTAGGCAGTCTGCCCAGCAGATGTTGGAGCAGCTGTTGCAGCTAGAGTAGAGGCTTTGATGCAGGCTGAAGTCCAGGTGGCAGATGCAGCCCTCCAAGTCCTGGGCTGCAGGGAGTGCCTGGGGCTTCTCTCTGCTGCCCGGAGAGATGGCCTGCTGTCCTGCAGGTTGTGTGCCATCTTGGAGCAACTGTGCTGCCAAGTAGAGGAGTTAGGCGTGAGCAGGCTGTGCAGCATCAGGGAGGATGAAAAGGGAGATAGATGGGGTTTTATGTGAGATGCAGTAGAAGGGCCTGAAGAGCCCCAGACCCCAACTGCAGCAGAGAAGCAGACAGTGTCCACCCTTAATATTAAGGTAAGTGCAACTGCTGGAGAAGGGGAAGGATGGAAGCTGGTGACTTCTGGCACCAAGAGGAAGGCTCCTGCCCCACCTAAGGGCTTACAACTGCAGACTGGGTTCACCATCCTCAAAGTTGAAGAGAAGCCAGGTATGTCTTCAAGCTAAAGGATCTGGTCCACTTGACACTAAACCATGCAAGGCCACCTGGAAGAAATGGTGAGCCCATGTAATGGGTGACTCCCTGCTGCAGGGGACAGAGGCACCTATCTGTCAACCTGACCTGTCATCAAGAAAGGCTTGCTGCCTGGTGGGAGCCAGGATTGGGGACATTGTGGAGGGACTGCTGAAGTTCATCCAGCCATCTGATCACTACCTACTGCTGTTATTCCATGTGGACACAAATGATACTGCCAGGGAAACCTGGCACAAAAGTGACTACAGAGCTCTAGGGGCAGTAGTCAAGGGCATGGGGGCCCAGATGGTGTTTAATATTGTTCCAGTAAGGGTAAAGGGTGTGAAGAGGAAGATGCTGATAGTACAGGTCAATAATTGGCTTCAGAGCTGGTGTTGGTGACTGGGGTTTGGGTTCTACAACCATGGGACCCTGTCTGCAGATCAGCATCTTGTTGGCAGAGATGGGATCCACCTCACTAAGCAAGGCAAAGATATTTTCACCAATAGGMTGGCTGACCTCATAAGGAGGGCTTTAAACTAAAAATGACAGGGGAGGGAGAGAGTAACCAGAAGTCTTGAGGGAGTGCTGGACAGGGTCAATGAGCAAAAAGCATGGGGTGATGTGACAGGAATGGAATACAAAATCAAGAAAATGGGGTTTAAGTGGGGTCACCTCCAGCACTTGCATGTAACCAAAGAAGTGCCTGTAAGGCACCATTATGGGGAAATCCCCCAAACCCTCTCCAGAAACTCAACATGCTGTGGTGTCTCTTTAAAGTGCCTGTATAATGCATATGGTATGGGGCATAAACATGATGAGTTGGAGATCTGTGAGCAGTTGCAGGGCTATGATCTTACTGGAATCATGGAGATGTGGTGGGATGGCTCTTGTGACTGGAGTGTTGTAATGGGGGATCCAGGCTCCTTTAGGAAGGAAAGGCTGGGAAGATGAGGAGGGGGAGGGCAGGGAGCTCTGCCTGGGGATGGATGAGGAGCCAATTCAGAGCTTATGGGTTAGGACTAAACAGAGGAGAGGTAAGGGTGACATCATAGTGGGTGTCTGCTACAGGCTGTCTGACAAGGGAGAACAAATAGATGAGGCCATCCACAGACAGTTAGGAGCAGACTCACATTTGCAGGCCCTGATCCTCATGGGGGACTTCAACCACACCCTGAAACTTGCTGGAGAGACAACAGGACATAAGCAATCAAGAAKGTTCTTGGAGTGCATTGACAGTGACTCCCTCATCCAAGTGACAGAGGAGCCAACAGGGAGAGGTGCTTGGCTGGACCTCATACTCACCAGTGAAGGGCTTGTTGGGAATGTGAAGGTAAAAGGCAGCCTTGTCTGCAGTGGCCATGAGATGGTGGAGATCAGGATTCTGAGGGTAGGGAGAAAGGTRAAARGCAAGCTCACAATYCTGGACTTCAGGAGAGAGGACTTTGCCTCTTCAAAGATCTGCTTGGAAGAGTTCTGTGGGATAAGGCCCTGGAGGAAAAAGGAGCCCAAGAAAGTTGGTTAACATTCAAGGATCAGCTCCAAGCTCAAGAGCAGTCCATGCCAATGAATAGGAAGTCAGATAAAAAAGCCAGGAAGCCTGCATGGATGAAGAAAGAGCTCCTAGCTAAACTCAAACACAAAAAGGAAGCACACAGAGGGTGGAAGCAAGGATGGGTAACCTGGGAGGAATACAGAGACATCATCCAAGCATCTGGGAATGAAGTTAGGAAAGCTAAAGCCCAAATGCAATTGAATTTGGCTGCAGATGTGAAAAACAACACGAAGGGCTTCTATAAGTACATAGGTGTTAAAAGGAAGACTAGGGAAAATCTGGGCCCACTGCTCAACAAGACCGGGGTCTGGGTTACACAGGATGTAGAAAAGGCTGAGGTACTTTGCCTCAGCCTTTTCTAGCAAGACTGGTCTTCAGGAGTCCCAGGGACCAGGAGGAAAGTCTGGAGCAAGTAAGATACACCCTTGGTGGGAGAAGATCAGGTCAGGGAACACTTAAGCAAACTGGTCATCCATAAGTCTATGGGTCCTGAAGGATGCACCCATGAGTGCTGAGATAAATGGTGGATGTTGATCTTTGATCGATCATGGTGACTGGGAGAAGTGCCTGAAGAATGGATGAAAGTAAATGTCCCTACTATCTGCAAGAAGGAGGACCCAGAGAACTACAGGATGGTCAGCCTCACCTCAATCCCTGGGAAGGTGGTGGAAGCAGCTAATCCTGGAAATCATTTCCAGGCACATGAAGGACAAGAAGGTGATAGGAGTAGTCAGCATGGCTTCACCAAGGGGAAGTCAGGCTCTTTTCAGTGGTGCCTAGTGACAGGACCAGAGGCAATGGGTGCAAACTGAAACACAGGAGATGCCAGCTGAACATCAGGAAACACTTTTTTACTATGGGGGTGACCAGGCACTGGCACAGGTTGCCCAGGGAGGTTGTGGGAGTCTCTGTTCCTGGAGATAATCAAAAGCTGTCTGGGCATGGTCCTGGGCAGCCTGCTCTAGATGACTGTGTTTTGATTAGGGGGGTTGGACCAGATTATCTCCAGAGGTCCCTTCAACCTCAACCCTTGTGTGATTCCTCCTGTTACTGCCACAGGGCTTTCTGATAGCAAGACTAGAAATGTCTTATACATTGCTGTTGTGTTTCACATTTTGATTTCACTTCAAATATTTTACTGCATCAGAAGTAAATTTGCAGAGTGCTACCTTGAGACAATACTCTAATGAGAATATGCTCATTACAGATGGAGCTGAGCCCATTAGTTGTACAGAGAAGTGTGTCTGAAAAACAGTCCTTAGACCATTAAAAAAAACAGCTTTGCCTGATTATGGCACAAGCTGAGAGACTAACAAGAGGTGTAGCCTCATAGGTAATGTGCCACAGATGGCCACACTGCATCAAATGGGCAACCACTCAGCAGCCCTAGTGGTTTGGCCTTTGTTAGAAGAGTGATGGACTCCATCTTATGGTGTTATACCTGTCATTTTAACTAATTCAGCAGCTGGAAAGGAGATTTACGTTACGTGTGGTTAACTTAGCATGCTGGCTGTGCGCACACTGATCCTCAAAATAGAGGTGGCCATATTGTCAATGGTACAGTGAGTTTACTTTAATATGGGGCTGACACATGGGGTCAACATCAGCTAGTGGAGCCAAGTCAGGAACATATACTTCACCCAGAAACAAAATTATAAAATTTACTTTGTTTCAAATTTAACTTCATATCATTATGCTCTGAAAAATTTTTAAAGAGGAAAGAAATAGTACTTGGGTCTTATCTTCCATTGAAGATTTGTTGCTTACAAGTATTAATGAAATAATCCCCATGGTAAATAAGAGTAAAAAATGTACTTGGTTTCTTCGAGGAAAGTGAAGCAACCAACAGCATAATGAGTTCCCCCAGCTCATACAATATATTTAGAAATATGGATATGACCTTTCCACTAGCTACAAGCCCTCCTTTCCTGAAAGCTCCTTGAGAAAATAACATCTGGATTAGGAGCCAAGAAATTCCTTAATCTACCAAAGCAAAGTTTGTAGTGCAGAAGCAGGTAAGGTTTGAATGCTGCTAATAAGCAATCAGTGATTCTCCATTTCTCCTGATCTTTGATGTAGTAAAACAATTGGCATGAGGTTTCTGATTAAAGTGAGCATTTTAGCAGGTACTTATTAATCAAGCCCATTTGTCTTTTAGTAAGCTTGAACAAATGGTCTGATCATATGCAGTTAACATGCTTTTAGTTTAAAAACAACATATAAGCCTTAATTCAGGCTTCTATTGAAAATGTAACTATATAATGTATAGGTCCATCTTTAAACGCCTTGTGAGTAACAGTTTATTTTTACTATTCAAGTATGATATTTCTTTACTAGTAACAGATATTAAGAGTGATCAGGATTTAACTACAGTGTTAAGAAAAAAAATAGTGAGTTATTGCAACCAGCCGCATCCTGAAAATGGTCACAACCAGCAGGCTGACAATAGAATTGGACTGTTTGGCTGAACTGCTGCAGTACTGCCATATTGCTAATGACCAGTTTCCACAGCAGTGAGTTTTCTTTCTGGTGCTGTTAATTTTTCCCTTGATTCTTTCATAGGACTCTGGTTGTCTTTTAGRCATAATACTGTCTTGCTAAAGTAGGCTTAATAGTCTATAATGGCCATCTAAAGCATTTTTTTCCCATAATTTTTTCAGTATGTTTAGGAGTAGAATACAGTGCATTGGATTAGAAAATGTGTATGTCCATCTTGGGTATTAATTGCTCCTGGGGGTCTTAATATTTATCTGTTTCAAACCACAGGTTTCTCTTTGAAAGTCAGTCCTTTGCCTAATCTGTTCTTTTACTCTGTGTTGGAACACAAACACCAATGTTCACAGAGCCAACAATGCACTTCCATGGAAAGACAGTTGCTCTAAATATTAGAAAAATGGTCTTTTCCCAGCGAAGTCACAAGATAGGGATCTGCTGAGACTGATCAAGGAAGACTTATGAAAGAGAGGTCTGGGAAAGTAGAAGATAATGCTGATTATTTTTTTTAAATCTTTTAAATCAGAGCAGGTGCTGGAAGGATTAGATGGGAGAGAGGTCAGCAGGTGGGATGCAGTGCTACAATTCCACAAAGAGGGTCCCAGCCCCAGAAAGATGCTTGGGGCTATCGCTGCCCTATTGCTTTATCTGTCCGTTTTGTTGACTGACCTGTATGATGTGGTGTCCCTGCACTGCTCCAAGGGCAGCCCAGGCTCAGGCACCTGCTGAAAGTAGGTTCCTGCTACATACAAACATATTTTCTTGAAGTATTTTTTTTAAATGAGGACAGATGCAATCCCAAACTGGCTGTATGAGGGTCCCTACATCTGTTACTCTACCCTCTTTGAATACTGCACAACTGCATCAGCCAGTGCTAAAAAGGGAAGTTTTCAGCCTCTTAATAAATCCATTCCTGTTAAGGACCGTAGAGCCATCTTGTGTGACGTTACAGCAAGGACTGCTGAGGGTAGATTCAGGTGAGACACATGCAGCCATACCTTTGCCATTTCCTCGATTCTGCAGAGGGGAGCTTGCTTGAATGGTYGTTCAAGGGGACATAGTGCACATGCAAGCTTTCCCTCTGCTGCGCTTGTAGGGGAAAAGCCAAAGCACATGCCTAAATGTAGACTTGTGTCCCAGATCTGGACATCTGGGAAGATGAGGGCTCCAGTTGGGGTAGCAGTGTGCTCAAATACGAAGAGGTGAAAGGAGAGAGACTGAGACCCACAAGCAACATCTGTGGCAGTCACTAAAACAGGTCAGGTCCTGTTTTCTGAGCCGAACTGACATGGTGCAGTGCGTGCGTACAGTTCTTCCCTCCCACCTCCGAAAACCACCTGGCTGCATCCAGACTGTTGATGGGAGCAGTCCCCCACTCACACCTGTCCAGTGCCTGGGAGCTCTTTGGCYGGGTGCTGGCTGCTGCAGGTGAATGACGTGCCAGGGACCATGCAGCAGCTTTGCAGCATGGGTGGCTGCAGGGCTGGTGCCCAGGGCTGGGCGGGTGACAGCCACGGCTCCAGAAGCTGGGGACACCAAGGCTGCGTGGAGCTGGCCGTTTGGGAGCAGGCACAGCAGTCCAGAGCAGCCAGCTGCAGAAGACTAAGCAAAGTGGGTTGATGAGGTGAATTAAATTGCTTGTTAAATAATTAACCTGCCCCTAAGAAAGTGCCTTTTAATAAGAGGATGAAGAAKGCCTGTGTATTGCTTTTTTTTACAGGGTTTTAGTGTTCTGTATTTGTGCCACAGGTTAGGATAGCAAAGGAAAACTTTTTAGTGTCTTCAACAATCCAACTGCTTTTGGGGAAATTTTGGCATAAAGCAAATTGTTGATAATACTATAATATGATCATCAATAATAATGAGTAGACGTAGTAGGCCATTATTATGCTATGCATAGGGCTTTTATTATGCATTGTATATAACTTCTGCTAAAAGGGGTCTCCTGTCCTGAAGGATTTAAAGTCCAAGGCTCTAGTCCTGTAATTTACAGTATACGAGTGCATTTCTTAATTTGTAAGCAATGCCAACACAGTCAGTTGCATGGGAGCAGTCAATCACAGGAATACAGCCATCCTAGAGCAAAAATGAAAATTGCCTGGGAGGACCCAGTGCTCATTTTTTTAAATTTGGCTAATACGCTTTATTTTCTTGTAAAGTCGAAGCAGCTTTCACTTTAGGAAGAGTAGTGCAGCGTAGGGCAGCTCCAATAACTCACTGTGATTGCCAAGTGAATACCGTTGCGATGAGTCTCTGTAAATCCCAGAAGGTTTCCTGGATATACCGTGCCTTTCCCTTAATTTGAAAATGGTTATTTACAGCTGGCAACCGTACTGAGAGTACAGAGAAATGAACAACTTGCCTAAAGTGCCTGTATTTTCTGCCCTGACTGGACAGAGAGAAGCCCCTAAAGCACCGATCTTACTAGTGGTCTAAAAATTGTCATTAGTAAATAATTACCATAATTTAGYAGTACCAACTCTACTGCAGGATAAATGTCTAAGAGAAGTCATGAATTTTGTGCATTCATAGTTGCTAATGTTTTTGAAGACAGAGCACTCTGCRTTCTTTTATGCTAACAGGTTGGTGGTAGTGGAAGGGGAATTTTGCCATGTGTGATCCGATGTTTTATATTTGTCTATTTTTAAATTCATAATTGCCATTCTCTGGACTGTCACCACAGTTTGACACCAGCTGAATGAGGGCTCACTTGGAGGGGAGAAGGGGAGTCACTTGTGAGCCAGTGGGGATGGTACCCTTCAGGGCTCCGAATGGCAGCCGAAACCAAAGCGCTTCCTCTGCAGCTGTATTTATGGCCCAGCCTTGTGGTCCGCTCCCTTCTTTTGCTGCCTGCGTGAAAACCGCACAGTCAAGTCCCACATGCACTGTGAGCACTTTCTTGTGTATTTTGGAACACAGAGCACGTAGGCACAAGAAACTCACTTTCCCAGCTGTGTAGTCAAACAGTTTCTGAAGTGGAAGATCAGAATAATCCCTATTTATTGCTGTTGTTGTAGATAGCACCAATTAAAATAGCCCTTGGGAATCCCCATGTTTCATCACTCAAAAGTCCATTATGACTACATCTTTTCTTAGACTTCTAAAAGAGAGTGCCTGGACTTCCTTCTTTCCCCACTTGAAAAGCTTGACTGGAGTGACTGGTATTTCCACTGTATCAAGCATTTCATGTAGCTATCATGCCAAAATGAAAATAAGCTGTGTGGGTTTTTCCATTAGTTCTGAATGTGCATAGCTTTAAAACATAAGAAAATGAAGCGTGAGGAGGGAAAATAGTGTCTTCATTTGCGACAGAATTTTTTTTTTGATCTATCATGTATTGTAGGGTTTTTTCCTGCTCTAAAGGTGGGTGAGATGTAGCAATACATCTTAGAGCTCCTGACTCTTTCTTTTAACATTGGGTATCATAAGACTTCTTCAAAACTGAATTGCTGCCAGATAACCTAAATTGGGGCTGTGCTTTGAGGAAACCAATTCCCCAGCAAGTGTGGGTGTAGCCTGTTGAGGGATGGCAGTTCTTCCTCTCTGTCCATCTGCCAGCTGCCTCAGCCCACAGTCTGCTGTACTCCCAGCTGGGAAATAATGAGCTTCAAAACAAAATAGCAAAATAGTTGAACATATTTCGAAATAGCAAAACCACTAAAACAGTGATTTTTGAAAAAGCCATCATATTGGCTATCACAGCTTAAAAAGAGCAAAAATCTTTGTATTAGACTTTGTGCTACTTACAGGTGAGATAATCAATTATTCTAGGGCAAGTTTACCTTCCAACATGACCAGTGAAAAGCACGTAAAGCAACACATATAGCAGCTTAAAACTATGTGCATTTAAAAGAAAAGGAATAAAGAGTTAAGGTGAGCATGATGAACAGTAAAATAGTCTGTCCCTCCATAGACTCTTCAATAGAAGTGTAGGTATAAAACCAGTCTGTTTTCTCTGAAAAATCTACGTGTCAACTGCAATTTACTTTGTACTACATGGTGATATGTTTTTTCTCATTCTTTCTATGCATATATATATGAAAGAATATTTTTTGCTCTCATACTAGCACTTAGAAGTTATTTGTACAGCTACATATATAGAAGATGAGATCTGAGAGTACTATTCATACGGTGTAATATTGTACTTCCCCTCTGTATGCTTTTCTCCTTACCCCCAGTCCAGCCCAATGTGCGCAATCGCAGTGCCGCTCGCCACGTCTCATTTTTGCTACCAAAATATCCCCTTTTCAGTGTGAGATAGCCAGAGTGCTGCTCTGCGTGTGGCAGCATGGGAGGAGCAGACATTGACAGCAGTGTAACACAGTATGTGATGCAGAATCTGACTCATTTGCAAAAGTGGTAAGGATATTGATTGTGTTGGTAGTTACAGAGTTGAGCAAGAACTGAAAATAAGTGTGCTTTCTTTATGGATACGTCTGGTGTTTTTACTCACAGCTGCATGGGAGGTGTAACCCACTGCACCTGAAGCAAYGCTCCCCCAGGGGAGTCCCAGTTGGGTCAGATTGAATTCTCATCCTGGCTCTGCCACCCAGCCACATCACTGCCTTCTGCAAGCCCTGCTGTCTCTCTGGCTCCGCTCTCCACTTGTCAAGTAAGATTAATTGCGATCAGATTTTCCTCCCTGCTACCAAGATTAGAAGGGTAAAGCCAAGCATGTCTGTGAGGGACTCGGRTGGCATGTTGTTAAGAAACCATTTTGTGGAAGTCTCTCTTTAGCAGCGCGTGGTCAGGCAGGAAGGTCCCTAATCTCCCATGACCCTTCTCCATTAGGGAAACAAACAGCATAATCTCATTAGCTAATCTGTGCTGCTGCACCTTTGCATTTTTCCTACACGGTGTTTTGCAGAGGAGTGATGAAACCCCTGTCACAGGGGAACACAGGAGAGACCCCTGCCATCAACGCCTGCGCAGAGGAGCAGCACAGCAATCTTCCTTATTGCCTGCACATCACAAAGCGTGAAAATGGAGAAAGGAGAACTGACAGGGGCCTGCCATAGCATGCTTTTACTGTCTAAAGGCTTTCCGTGTAAAAAAACATGCCCAGGTGATTTAAAGTGTTGCTTTCTTTTTCCATAAGGTTCTTTCCTGATGCTGCTCCCAGGTTTCTACGAGATGAGATCTCTGGCAACTGTGCTTTTTCTCCCCCTCTCGGGATTTTTCCCTTGCAGTTAAGGGATTCTCTGACCCCATTAACATGAGCACGGTGATGCTAGTTACCTGGATAATACTGTCTTCTGAAGTTCAAACACATAGCCTCGTTGTCCCGTCAGCGTGTGTTTTATGGCTGGTCACCTCAGAGGTGACATGAACCCCAGGGTGACGTCTGCCTAAGCATAGGAGTAAACATTACTGATGTTGTCAGTTCAGTATTTAGCTAATCTGTAYTTACAAGCTTCCAGCGCTGGAGTTTCCACGGCCTCACTGACATCACTTTATTCCAGAGCTCTCTCATTTTTGAAGGACAGTGCCCAGTCCAGGCATACGACTCCAGGAGGGGCCTTACAAGTGCTCAACAGAGCATAAGAAGTGCTTGCAGGATTACTTGTAGGTCTTGTTTGCTATCCTCCTGTTCATACAATCCTGCACAGTGCTCACCTATTGCACAGCAATCTGCCACAGACTTGTGTTCAGTTTATGGTCTACTGTAATACCCAGAACCTTTTCTCCAACACTTCCTAACTATTTAGTCTCAATTTGTACTCATTAAATTGATTATTCCTGCCCAAGGGTAGTGCTTTGCACTTGTCTTGACAAAATTTAGTCCTCATTTTTTTGCAGTCTGTTTCTCCAATTTGCCAACTTTAAATTCAAACCCTGCCTCTGGCATATTGGGGAAGAAAGTAAAGCAGCAACGTATAGAACATGGTCACCTCAACCTCACATCCTCACGAAACTGGTAAAAAATGCAACAAGAGGAGAATTCAAGCCTTGGCATGTTGCACTGACTCTGATCCACGTTTGCAGAAGGGAAAAGTAATGACTACAAACTTCATTCAAAATCTGAAAGTTCATCCTTCGGCACAGTCAGTTGTAGCCAAGACCTGCTTCTGCCCCTGGCTGCCCATGCAGCCCGATGCTCTCCAGGGACRACCTACAGGCATGTCAGAACATGCAGAATTTGGCAGGCTGCACCCAGACACACTCCAGCACGTGTCTCTTCCCCCTGATTTCAAGTCACTGAAACTATAAGTCAAGGCCTGCTTGAAGCTAAGCGTGCATTCGTGTGCTTTGCTGGATCAGGGCCTTAATCTTTAGATGAGGTGTGAATACAGGAATACAACTAAGATTATTGCAACCAGATTTTCTGACCTCCTAGTAAGAAGGATAAACCAAGCCTTTCTTGGTTTCACACCTGTATTGGGCTGACAGGACAAAGACAAGTATGTTATAAAAGTTCATTATTGGCACTTAAGTGCAGTGCATCGTTTTCATAAAGGCACTTTTAATAAATATGCAGAATAAGGAGGTTGTACTTTTTACAGTCTTGCTTTTGGTAGAAACATTGTCTCATTTACAGGCAGATTTGTATATTTGATAATGATTACAGTATTTAGCAGTGGCTATTTTCACCTATTTGTTTGGAAGCCTCTAATAGCTTAGTCTGAGCTCATTTCAGAGAGCTTCCCCTAACTGTGGGACCATCTGTTACCCACCTCACTTTTTTTCTTTCCTTGGTTGGTTTCACACAGGCCCTTTAGTTTATTCYAAATTAGGGTTGTTTGGAGAAAATCATACTGTAATGTGTAGTGTTCCCCCCGCCGTTAATTAGATGGAAAACAGCCCATGATGAAGAGCACTGTTGAATTTACCAGGCTTAGTGGAAAAAGGRTGTGTGGGGATTTTCTCCAAAGCTGGAAGGTTTCTGCAGGTAAGCCTATAAAACCTGCAGAAGAGGGTAATGATTACAAGCCTTTACTGCCATCCTAGGTGACCTCCAGTATTTTTTCAATTAGACAGAACAGCTAAAAATATTGAGACTCTCTTTACTCATACTGTTGACCTTTTATGCATATAAGCACATACATTCATACATATATATGTGTGTATATATACACACTGTTGACCTTTTAAATATATACATAAATAATATATAATTTATAAATATACATTACATATATGTGTATAATGTAAAAAACCCACCTGTCTCATTTCCTTGGGGATTTTCTCTTTAATTTAAAAATCTCTGACTTCCAACTCATATAGGTTGTGAGTGAGGCTGGAGAAGTATAAGGGAAGTGAAGAGATATTAGAAAATTCCTAGGAGCCTCTTGAAAAATCTCTCCAGATGGATGAACCTGGAGGCCTGTTTTGTTTCTGGAAATTGTTTTGGGGTTTGGTTTTTTTTTTTTATAATTTCAGACCCTGAGCAAGAGCTAGAGAATGCTGGACTGGGGAATTGCTACTATGGGGAAGATTTTTAGAAGTAATAGTTTAGAAACAGAAGAGCAATGCCAAGACGGAACCTTGCCTCGCTTCCATTGTCATTTTGTCATAATGAACAGAGTCCTGTGAAATCCTCTGGGCTTTAAACAATTCACATTTCAAACTGAGGGGAAAAAAAAAGATCAAGAAGTAGCTGACAAGTTCTAATATCCTCTGTGTTGTCTGAAATAGTGTTGCAATAGGCCAAACCATGGACAAGCACAGGAGCGATCTTAATTTGAGAAGTTAATTTTCAAACCAAAAAAAGCCTACTTGCTGGCTGCAGGAAATGTTTTTTTTTTTTTGCAGAATTGCTCATGGCACGTTACTGCTGTGGGATTTGCCCGAGYTCAGTCAGCCATTCTGCCTGTCCCGCGGTGCCTTCACTCTGAGTTTGGCACAAGCTCCTCCAGTTGAAATCTTCTCGTATCTCTRTTTCACAGCCCTGGAGAAGAAAGCAGGCAAAACACAAATGTCAGCCTGGAAGTGTTTCCATTTTGGCTGGGAGTAGGGCACTATACGGCTTGGGCTGGCCGGGGAGCCCCTCGGCAGGGGCTTTGGGGAGCGGCTACGTCTCTCCTATCCACGCTCTTACAGCCAGGTGGTATGTACCTGCCTGCAGCCCCAGCCTCTGCCGTCCTTATCTGCTCCCGGAGCCTGTGCGGGGCCCCTGGGACGGAGGGAGAGGAGAGCACTGAGCTGCTGGTGGGACGGGGAAGGTTTCCAGGGTCCCTCGTGGGGTTGGGAAAGAAAACCCCAATAAAATGGGGAAAGGCAGGGCGAAGGACGTGCTCCAGGTTTACGCCAGGAGGAGGTTGTCTGGTGATGTAAAGACACCAGACCCCTCCAGAAGCTAAGGAAAGGGCTTGCCCAACTGCTTCATTACTGAAACATCACTGCAGCCGTGTTGCTATGCCTTTCCCGGGCAGCGAGCCGTGCGATCCCCGACCGCTGCCTGCAGCAGGCAGGGATGCGACAAAGAAGAGCCAGGGTGGCAAGACAAAGCCCTGGACGTTTTGTTTGAGGAAAGGGAGCGCCTCTGCGAGCCCTGCGCCAGCAGCCGCGGCTCCGGGGCTTCGCTGCAGTTTTCACAGCCCCACCTGCTGTCGGGCCGTGGCAAGGGAAGCGTTCCCAGAGCTGTTCCCGTCCCAAAACTTCCCCCTGCTCTTCTCCTCCCTGTGCTTAACACAAACCGCTTCTTCGTGAAAGCCTCCTGAGGCGCTTGGCGTGTGCCACCGCCCCGTGCCCGGGGCAGCGTTGCCTTTCTTTCCAGGAGGAGCGCTGGTACACCAGATGCTTTCTAACTTCGCAGCTGCTGTGGGCAGCTGGGATTTCTAAGAAAGGATCGATTGGCATTTGGCTCTTATGCCAAGTATCGATTACTGGGGTAAACTGGTGGTGGCCTTCTCGTTTATCAGCGTGACTGGGCCATGAGCAGTGACAAATGCTGGGTGCAACCCGAAGCATGCTTCTGCACCACAGGGTCATGCGGTAAAAAAACCACACCGACCCGGTTAATCAGGCTTGCTTTCTATAAGTGAGAAGGCTTTTTTTTAGTAACTGTGTGTTTCCAACTTGCTGCACTGCTGCCCTTGCAGATCCCAGGGCGAGGAGACAGAGGAGGTAGCCAAGGAGCTCTGCTCTGCCTCCCACCCTGCGGCTGCTGCCTGGGTGATTGCACCTGGGCAATCCCATGAGGAACGAGGGGGAAGCTCAGGTATCAGGGAATGGGACCCTGAATCTTCAGCGCTGAGGTTTATGTCTGCAACCAAAAAAACAGCCTGGTTTGCAGGACCTCACATTTTTCAATGGTACACAGTAGCAGTTGCTTTTTTCCAATACTGAGTGAGGAATTTAAGAGCAGAGACAACGCTACTATACCTTGCAAGAGTATCTGGTTTAAATCAGTGTTTCTACCTGACTCCTCTTCTGGTTTCCTATGTAGGCACCTACAGCCTAGGAAAGGCAAGACTGAGTTTAGGTATCCTGGCTTCCCTGGATGCATCTCTATTCCTGTAAGACATGCAAATATCCTTCCTCTTTCTTCAGCATGATGGGAGTTCCTGCCAGGTTTGGGACGGGAGGTGCGGCTTGCAGAACAGCTCCAAGTAGCCCAGAGGCAGCCACAGAGATTTTCAGAGGGAGCCCTTCCAGCTGTGGGCTCTTGCTTATCCTGCTCGTGATCACGGTCATACCCATTAAGACTCTGCCGCCAGAGCCAGGAATAGACCAGCGTAATCCTGGTGCCCGGCAGCCTCACCGATAGTTTTGTAATTCACAGCCGTGTACGTGACATCTTAATTCAGCTCACTCTGCCRGGGCATTGCCACGTACAATACATACGGGTACGATCTGCCGCCCACCCGCCAAGGCACTGCTGTTCTCCATGTGTGCCGCAGACATGAGAGGCTGCGGCACCGCGCGTGGACCCTCAGCTACAAATCTGGCTTTCCTGACATTTGAGTTTGCAGCTTAAATGGTGCAGTTTTAAAGCAGCTCTTTTAACACAGCTTACGACTATGTATGTATTAGGTGAACCCTGGATTGGGTATTGACATGCTTTTGCTTTGCTAACAGCTTTTGCTGATGTGAATGGAGCTGTTGTCTTAAGATATGTCCTATCAGTGTTTCTATATTGCTTTTGCTGTGTGGGTGAGAGATCGATCTGAGGTGAGACACTTCACTGCACAGTGCATTTGACAGGCACAAAGAACAGCACATGCGAGGTTCTGCCTGAGTGTCTGGAAAGTGGAATAAACAACCGTTAAAAGAAAATAACCTTATTCTTCATGCACACTTGCAGGGAAGCACGTGTGGGGGTGCTATGTGTGCGCACTGGGATGGAAGATGCACCCAGTAAAGTGGGTGAGGGTGGGTGCTATTCCTTTTTACTACAGCCAGGCCACTGCTTGCTTTGCAAGGCTGTGCCTTGTGAGAGACAAGGTGCCTGTGAGGGGACACGCAGCAGGACAGTTCAGAGCTGCAGAAATAATGATGGGCTGAGCAAAATGGGGTGTTTTGCTCAGCTGGGGAACATTCCTTGTTTGGAGGTAATACTGTAACAGCACAGTGGAGCAGTTCCTTCTTTTCAGTGAAGGTTTTGAATATCAATGAACAGCATTAGAAAGACCTGGGAGCGCTCAGCTGCTGACATGATGGGTGGGGATACTGAAGAGGTGGTGATGAATGCAAAACCACGGGCCTGACAGGGGACGAAACGGGGGAAAGCCTGCAAAGAAGTAGCAGAGGATGGAAAGAAGCCTGCACGGAGGAACAGAGGGATGTGGAGACCACAGTGTGTGTGTGGTGAGCATGATACTTTAGCTGCAAACTCGTAATGACTCGTGTATGTGTAGAGTCAAGAGAAACTGGCTAGGACATGGAGTTTGATGCTGTAATTCAGGCACACACAAGTGCCTGAGGGCCATTTCTGACCACAAGCAAGCAGCACTTCTGTTTTGTTTCTCAGCCAAGAGGCTGAGCTTCCAAACATGATGCGGCTGGGGTGCAGTTTTTGTGCTGAGCCTGATGAAATCCCATCACTGATGAGCTCAGCAAATACGGTGATCTTGAATTATGAGTCCCTGTGAGAGCTAAAGCCACACTGTGTTTTCCCCATTGGCAATTATTGAGCAGGATCTCCGTTTCTCCCCTGCGCTCGCTTTCTCCTTCTCCCTGCCCCCACGCGCTTGGGAAGCCCGCGATGGTGTGACCATCTGAGCACACACCAATCTCTTCAAAGGGCATCTGTAATCTCCTGTGCTAATCCTYCCGCAAGAGGAAGGATGCTTGTAGGCAGCACTTGCAAATCCACACCCAGAATATTAAGCTTGTTATAAAACCTGGCCTATCGTTGTGTCTGCTGACTCTTGTTTCCAAAGAAATTGTTGCGGGTAAGTAAGTTTCTCCTTCCTGTGGACTTCCTTTGAAATGTTGCTTCAGCTTAAAGTAATACTGCTTGTTTCACACACCCTCATGAGAAGAAATGGCAACACCTAGGGACAGCTATCATTATTCACTGCACTAAYAGTGCTGAACATGATAGGCCACATTTTCAAAGCAACCTCTAAAGCTGTGCAAGTCTGCAGATGCAGCAAAAGCAGGCGACTCGATCCACATGTGTCTGGACATCACCCGCTGGCCCCATGCAGGCAAGGATCCCCCAGGGCCTGGGGCATACACAGGGTCCCCCATGGAGGAGCTGAAGTTCCCTGTACCAGCACAGAGTGGGGCACACTTAGGACATGCCCACACAGCAAATGCAAGGGGGACTTTAGCACCAGCTGAAACATGTGGTTGACACATGCCTTCTGTGTTGCTCTAAAGCTTTTGAAGTGGTGTTAAGTGCTGAGAGCGCTGTAAGGTCTGTGCTATTTTGGCTCCCCGTTGCCTTGCCCTGTGTGGCAGTTCATCTGCTGGAGTGTGGAAGGGCTCCAGCTGGCTGTGGTGCAGTGATGTAGGGCTGGGACTCAGCTGGCTCGCCTGGCAGCGTGAGATGCTTCAGAGGTTGCAGGTGGCAGAAAGGGAGGGATGGTGTCCCTCCCTGGAAGCCACTTCCACACATCCTGTTGACAAAGGGTTGGGTGGGCAGCAAGGGGACCGCCTGCTCCAGCTGACCTTTGGTGGGCCATCAGCTGGGCAGGTTCCCCGTGCTCAAGAAATACAATCCTATTACTGCACACCAGGCATGGGCAACCGCGACCCAAGGACAAAGGCCTGGCAGAAAGCTGGGACAGTGACACACGGAGCAGCACTCATCTGCTGCTGTAGCCTTAGATGCATTCACAGAGGGAGGGAAATGTAATTTGGACAACTCCTTTCAGCCACATAACAAATTAACAAAAACTTAATTCATTAGCTCTTGCTCTGGGGTGGAGACCTGCTACTGCAGAAAACGAAGCAAAGAGGCAGTAAAGTGTACATTTTCGGAGGTGGCCACATGTTATTGGTGCCTCTGCTGTTCTCTGCCTGTTGGACACTCAGACCCTGCTCTCAGACCTTCCCACAGAAGCAGCACCGGTAAGTGACCACCTCCTGTGAACACACCCAGGACGTTCGTCTGAAGTTCATGACTGACACAGGAGGCCCTGCTCCAGCCTCCCTCGCTCCTCTCCCAAACCCAGTACACCTGTCCTCGCACTGATGCCTTTGGGGCCGCAGCCTGAGGCTACGTGCAATCCAGAGTACCTGTGGGTATTGCCAGACGGGGTGCACACTTATACTGGATTATGACTGATGTCAGGTGTGGTGGGTTGACCCTGGCTGGACACCAGGTGCCCACCAAAGCCACTCTATCACTCCCCTCCTCAACTGGATGGGGAGAAAAAATATAACAAAAGGCTCATGGGTCGAGATAAGGACAGGTAATCACCAATTACCGCCACAGGCAAAACAGACTCAACTCAGGGAAATTAGTTTAATCTATGGCCAATCAAATCAGAGTAGGGTAATGGGAAATAAAAACTAAATCTTAAAACACCTTCCCCTCACCCCTCCCTTCTTCCCGGGCTCAACTTCACTCCTGATTTCTCTACCTCCTCCCCCCGAGCACCGCAGGGGGACGGGGAATGGGGGTTGTGGTCAGTTCATCACACGCTGTCTCTGCCGCTCCTTCCTCCTCAGGGGGAGGGCTCCTCACACTCTTCCCCTGCTCCAGTCTGGGGTCCCTCCCACGGGAGACAGTCCTCCACAAATTTCTCCAATGTGAGTCCTTCCCATGGGCTGCAGTTCTTCATGAGCTGCTCCAGCGTGGGTCCCTTTCATGGGGTGCAGTCCTTCAGGAACAGACTGCTCCAGTGTGGGTCCCCCACGGGGTCACAAGCCCTGCCAGGAAACCTGCTCCAGTGTGGGTTCCTCTCTCCATGGGTCCACAAGGCCCTGCCAGGAGCCTGCTCCAGCACAGGCTTCCCACAGGGTCACAGCCTCCTTTGGGCATCCCACCTGCTCTGGTGTGGGGTCCTCCATGGGCTGCAGGGGGACAGCCTACCTCACCATGGTCTTCACCATGGGCTGCAGGGGAATCTCTGCTCTGGCGCCTGGAGCACCTCCTCCCCCTCCTTCTTCACTGACCCTGGGTGTCTTCAGAGTTGTTTCTCTCACATATTCTCCCTCCTCTCTCTGGCTGCTGTTGCTGTTGCACAGCAACTTTTCCCCTTTCTTAACTATGTTATCCCAGAGGTGCTGCCACTGTCGCTGATGGGCTCAGCCTTGGCCAGCAGCAGGTCCGTCTTGGAGCTGGCTGGCATTGGCTCTATCGGACATGGGGGAAGCTTCTGGCAGCTTCTCACAGAAGCCACCCCTGTAGCCCCCCTGCTACCAAAATGTTGCCACACAAACCAAATACATCAGGCTGCATCTTCATTGGCATCAGCTGGCTGACTTTGGCAGTGGCTTTGTAGCCCTGGTCAGCAGAGCGCAGCAGCTTGCAGCGTGACGCAGGGCTCTGCACAGCATGGGCTCTCTGGCTCAGCCCACAGTCACTAGTGAGGAGCTATTTCCAGGCGAGACAACGCTGCTCAGCAGCTAAGGCAGCACCCGAGCTCCTGGCTGGGACACGTTACACAGCCTCACATCAAGCACAGAGCTGTAAAGCCTCCCCAAGAAGACTGACACACGGAAACAGCAAGTGGATGAGCAAACTGTTATCTCTTAATTTCAAGCAGACATCAGTTGGACAGCAGTTGTGTGCTTTTAAAAGAAAACCACAGGCTCCTCTGTCCTTCCTGGCAAAGAGCAAGAGCAGCCCCGTGCTGGAAGGGTCTCCACGCCTATGGCACGCAGGGCACTGGCACAGCTAAGCACAAGCAGGGGCTGAGTCACTGGCCAGAAGTTGCCAGTTTCCACAGTTACTCAGTCTCGGTCACATTTTGGCTTAGTTGTTTTCCATCTCAGCAGTATTTGTGACAAAAAGTGTGGAAGAGGCTCTCCTTCTTTGCAGGGATTATGCTTAATTATAACAGGTGTTAAATAAATGAATGTGCTGAAAGCAGATGCCAGACTGTGCCCGCCAGGCCATTAACAACTCGGGAGGAAAAGGCAGGTGAGGAACCTTGGCCCCGAGCAGGCAGTGGGTATTGCCTGGTCGGAAAGCTCAGAGAAAAGAAAGGGCAGAGGGAGTAGGCAAAGGATCAAGGATTGCAGTGCAGCAACTGTGAAAGTGCTAGGGCTTAAACAGAAAAACACATGTAAGCTCAAAACCACACATATTAAAACTTCGGTGTGCAAGATGACATTGGATTTACTTCTGGCTGTTTAATGGTGAATTTCCAGCTCTGTCAAGTGAGAATGTTTTCTGTCAACACATCACTATGTTTGAGCACAGATCCTTATGTAGCTTCCATACGAATCTGGCATGTGGGGGCAACACCAAGCTTTCAATTGCTTTATCTTTAAAGATAAGGATGATGATACCAACCTGATAAACACATCTAAATCTGATTAATCCATGAGAGATCACATGGAGATACAGAAAGAGGAATCAATAAGGCATTAATGGATGCTACAGTAGCCACCTGTAAATCAATTTGGAAGTGTCCAGTGTACTGCAGTTTGTAAAATATACTTTAAGCTGTAATTGTGAACTGGACTAAGCTACGAAAGAATTAGCATTAAATTCAGGAGCCAAGGACCTGAGGCAGCCTCTGAGTGGTACACAGCTGAAGGAATAAATCAGCTCCATTCCTCTAGCAGAGGAACCAGTGAGGTCTGAGCAGTCTCTGACTTCTCTGGTTGCCATCAGCACCTGTACTGCTCCACACTGGCACTTTGGGATGAGCTGGAAGGGCAAGAAAACCAGAACTCAGAGAGCAAACAATGAAAATTAGCCCTGGTCAGGGGTCTGGTGAAGGGAATTTTGAAAAATCTGCCTATGCCATGAAGAATATTTCTATAAATTGATTCATGTGTGCTAGAGAAATTCACCTCATGTCCCTGTAGATAATGAAGCTGATTCAGCTGAATCTGTGCTACAGATTTTGAGTGTGGCGTTCTTAGCTGAAGTCTAAGATAGCAGGGAGTAATAGCAGCAATGGCAAAAAATTGAAATTCAAGTGTCTGTGTGCTTCATCTTTACAAAATCTCTCTCTAGTTCAGTAGCTTTTGCTGAGTGACGCCCATGCTATCAGCCTGGATACCACATCTCCTTCCCTGGAGAAAATGAGTTTGACATGTGGGCTCTAGGGGCAAGGGGGAAGAGACAGGATCACTACAAAGGCAAACTAGCAGAGCTGCTCTCAGATGAGTACGGTCAATCTCACCACTGGGGGGCTGGGGCCCCCTGCCTCCCTATCCCACGTCCCCTGTTTCTGCAGCACAACGGGTGAGTAACGAAGCAGCCGTGGTTTAAGCCCCCCTAGGGACGAGGCAGTTTCTGCACGGCGTATGCCCTGGGGGAGCAATCCCCTGCTGCCAAGGACAGATTGCGGTCTGCCAGGCGCTGGCTGCTTACTGCATGCCCTTTGCTAGGCTAGATGCTGAGAACTTGGTTGCAACTTTGCCAGATATGTTGGGGTGGTGCCCAGCAAAAATCTATCATCACAGTTGCAGGTCGAAAGCTGTCTTTTCTTGCATGCCAGGCCTACATGGGCTATCTGGGGCCATAAACCAGGCTGCTTCCAATTTGGCTTTTGAGTAGCCCCAAGAAGCTTCTTTTCGTCCTTCGGCTTGCTTTCCCCCGCTCCCTGGCCCTTTCCCCATCCAGAAATGTGCATGCTGAACATGGCAAGACCTGAGAAAGCTGTTACAAAGCTTATTTTATTTATCTTTACCAGAAGCATGTTTAAAAGAATGAATAATTTAAGCTTTCACATTTTTTTTCCTTGTTTCCAGGAGGAACTGTGAACACAATACAACTCTAACTAATACTTTGTATTTAAGGAATAGAAGGAATGCTAAATACGAAAACTGTCTTCTCTTCCACGCTAAATTTGTTTTATTCAAGGAGTCAATATACTTCTAAATAAGTAAGTGGCTGCAGAAAGCCTGCAAGTTTCTGTTATCAGTGAAGGAAAAAACAAATACAAGCCGTGAGTGAGGGATGCTCCTCCCCATGTGATCTGTGTGGGGAAGGGTTTTGTTGTTCACAATGAGCCTCCCGTTCCTTGTGGATACCTGTCAGAAAGGTCTGGACCCTAAGAGCAGTGTGATTTCAGCATGGTTTCAGCCTGGTGTTCTGGGGGGTACCAAGTGGCTTTGTTGGGTTGGGATCACTGAACCTGTATTAAGGTTCCTGCCTGAGGGTATGGTCCCAAGCTAGGTAATCCCCGATGTGCCAGGAGCTGGATTATCTAGCAGTATAAATTCAATCTGGAGGAGGACACAATGTGGTACGTTTAAGGAGTTCTCCAGGAGTGCTGTATGGTCTTTATATCAGCATAATGTACATGCTATTTCCCTGGTGTGTCTTCTGCTTACCCTGCAGTTTAGGATTGTTCTGCTGCACGGTGAGGATATTTGGGGTTGGTTCCCACAGAGACTTTTTCTCTGGAGCTCAATATTGCCCAGAAGGAGCCTCTAGAAAAGGCTTTACCATGCTACCAGCATACTCAGCATTGCCCTGCAAAGGGACTGGGCCATACTCAAGTACTCCCATTCTGGGAAGCTCCAACCAGGCAGCAGTCCTGCCTGGGGAAATGCAGCTGTGGAGTTTCCTCTCTCCTTCTCAGAAGGGATCATGGAGACCGAGATGTGTTAAACTTGATGGTACATTAGTAACCACATTGTTTGATGACAAAGTCCCAACGTTGCTGGCCTGCAGCCGGCACGGTCCTAGGGTGCAGGAGAAGAGGGTATGCCACAGACTGGAGAGAATCAGCTGGGAAAGATGATATAGTTGAAAGTCTGTGGCGATCCCACCCCTCATTTGATGGGAAACCAACATAAGCGTGCCATTGCCTGGAAGGAAAAGCGGTGCTGTGAACTTTTGTAAGCTGATGGCTTTTGTCTCCCATCAGACAGTTTGCTCCTGGAAAGGTTGCAGCCAGAATACACAGTGGCAAAGCGGCTCACTGAAGGATCTTACTCCTGCTTCATAGTATCTTGCTGTACTAAAGGGTCTTGGTTCATATATTGTCCTTGATTTTCTTGTGAACCTATTTCAGAGGATTAATCTTAGCCCTGTGTTGTTCCAGGCCCCGCTGTGGTCTGCGCTAATGCATCCATCAGACAGTTTTCAAGACCCCGAAGAGGGTTTCTGCTCCTCTCCAGAGCCCAAGTACTGTGAGTACGTCTCTCTGGGTCCCAGACAGTGACCTAGACACTACAAGCTGAGCGCTTGGTTTCCACGTGGCAGCCTTATTTTGATTAGTCAAGGCATGTCTCTGCTGCCCAGTGTGGGTGAGCTGTAATGTCACCCGGACATTGGGATGACCAGACTTCCTAGCACAAGCTGCCTCCTAACTGATGTGCTGTATCACAGGGCTTCTCCCAGAGCTCTAGAATGGAAAACCTTCATCCCGGTGGTTTGTTTCTCAGGCATTTCCCCAAATCCATAAAGGCCAGGGAAAAAAACAGAGAAAAGAGATGGTATTTTTTGATTGTTTCATGATCCCAGGAACTGGTATTTTTAGGGGAAAAGAAACCCCCAAGATCATTTTGACTCATTCAAAATGTTGTTGTTTAGTAGAGCAAAACATCTATTCTGATCTTGATTTTTTAACTATCAATTTATAAGTTAAAAAAATGAAAATGTTGTTTAATCTTTACTCTTAAAAAAATAATCTGCTTGGATACTTTGTCGAACTTGACTTTCATAATTTTGAAGAAACAGTATTTTCCAGTGGAGATGGTCAGAACAATTTTGCCCAGCTGTTCTTATTACTCTTGATAAAATATGCTAACGTTAGCGAGCATACTCTAATACAGTACAGACGAAGTTGCAAGGGCAGCTGGGAAGTCTTCAATTGCAAGTATTCTGTATCGCGTGAAGTCAAAGATCCTCAGGCAAACACAGCTAAAGACAGCAAATCTCTCAAAGGGCTGAAATCCCAGCTGAGTCTCAAATTCACTGTGCAGGAGAAAAAGGGCTGTAATCTGCTAACGAAAGCAGATGTACAAGAGTCATTTTGGCAGCTACATCTGTCATGCTGCCTCTCCCCCACCCCCCACCTTGTTAAACCCACTCTTCCTTCTAGTTGTATGTGCTTTTCTCGTAGATGACAAAAAATAGGCAAGCACAATTGTCAATCATGTGAAATTTATTCCTTAGGACAGGCATTCCTTTTCTCATCCTACGTTAGAGTCTTACTGAGTCCCGATGCTCCCTCAGTCTCTAGGGGAAGGCTCTCGTAATTTTGGCCAGATAGCGGGCAGGACTCTGGGGTATGCTGCAGCCATGCAGCTGCCTCCTGCACTGACCCCTGTGCTGCATGTGCACGGGAGCGGTGCTGGGGAGAAACACGTATCCTGTCCCTGCACTGCGTAGCGTGCTCCTTATGGATCCCTCACGTAGCACGTGGCAGGAGGCTGCTGGGGCGGCCGCCATCTTGCACCGCGTTCCTCCTGTTGCACGAGGGAAACAGGCATCCAGGGCTCGATGGCGTTGAGGAGACTGAAGTTCCTCCTGCCCCATCGCTAACAGGCACGTGCTTTTGGGACTGGCTCCCGCTCTGAAGCGCCCAAGTAGGCACAAGCTGCGCTCAGAAAAGAAACTGGCCCTTGCTAAAGCCGGTAAGCAGCTCACACCTGGGCCTCACGAGGAAAAAGTAGGCTGCTCTCAGTGTTTGCTTTGCTCGTGTATGGCAAAAAGCCCGAAAAGGAGCAGGAAGGTACCAGCGCCCGCACAGAAAACGCGCTACTGCCAGACTCCTCTTCCCCAGAGAGACACCTCCACAGCAGGCTTGGACCCACCCGGCCGCTGCTGCGGCCCGGGCTGTGACCCAGGGGCGGGCACTTTCCTCAGGCTGCCGGCGCAGGCCCGGGCCGCCGGGCTAAGGAGCCCCTTCCGCCAGCGCCGGGCAACCCGCCGCTGCTGGTGCCCGCCGGGCCTTAGCCCYGCACACAGGGGGCTCTTCGAGAGACAGGCAGCGGTCCCCGAAGCACGATTTCGGGCGCAGCGCTTCCCCCGGGCCCCGCGGGCTCCCCGCTCCCCGGCGGCCGCTTCCGGGCACCAGCGGCAGCACCCGCGGCCTCCCCGCTGCCCCCTCCCGCCGGTAGAAGGCGCCCTCTCCCGGCGCTGCGAGCCCTGGCGGCTGCCCGGGGGTGACGGCAGGCGGGCGGATGGGTACCACACCCTGTGCCGCCTCTCCGCCCCAGCTCTCCCTCGGGTCTCCCGCCGGGGCTGCGGCGGCCCCTCCCCGCGCTAGGAAGGCGCGGGGCTGCCGCCCGCAGCGTGCAGGCAGCGCGTCCTCCCCTCCGGAACGGGCCTCCGGGCAAGATGGTGCCGCAGCCCCACCATGCTCTGCGGCGGGAGCGCCCTCAGTAAACATGGCGCCGGCCCCGCCTCTGAGACCGCCCCGCTATGGCGGATCCCTGCGCGGTGTGGCTCGGGGACCCGGTAAGGCGGCGGCGGCGGCAGGGGCTCCGCCGGGGGGGAGTGGGGCGGAGGGGATGGCAGTGCGCGCTGACCCGTGTCCTGCTGGCAGGTGGAGCTGGTGCCGTGCCCTTACGACGTCCATCACCGCGTCCCCCGGGCGTCGCTGGAGAGGCACGCCGCGTCCTGCCGGCTCCGCAAGATGGGCTACTCCGCCGAGGAGGAGGTGGGCGTCCGGGCCGGCTCCGGGCGGGTTACCCGGCGCGGGGGGGGGACACGGCGTTGGCACTTCTGGCCTGGGGGTGCCGCCTGCCCGGCTGAGCGGGCGGCTGTGGCCTGAGGGCGCGGGTAGGGGGTCCCCGCTGGCCGAGGGCGGCTCGGTGGCCGAGCCCGGAGCCGGTGTCGCTGCGGGCGGCCCCGGGGCCTTGACTGAGCCTCTTGGTCCCGCAGGCTGAGATGTACGACTCCAGCTTTTTCTACGAAAACCTGAAGGTTCCCACCGTCGCCATGGGTGAGCGGCAGCAGGGCTTTGCCTGACGGGGCCGTCCGCGCCCCTGGGGCGGGACAGCTGGGGCTGAGGGGAAGCCCGGGCCGGGGGGGGGCGGGCAGAGGATGAGGGGCTGAGGGGAAACCCCGGGGAGGGCTGAGGGGAGACCCGGTGGGGCAGAGGATGAGGGGAGACCCTGAGGAGGGGTGGGGAAGGGGGCTGAGGGGAAACCCCCGCGGGGGGGCAGAGTCCTGGTCCTCGCATTCGCATACCCCGATGCCTTGCAAGCCATAAACTGTCCAAGGCCTCGTAGAAAAACTGAGTGTTACCATCACTAGGTTTTATTTTCTCACCATTGGGCTTTACTGTAATTTACCATAATTACACATCTGTCACTGTGTAATTCTGTTCTGTAGGTCACTTGGCTGTTTTCATCTTAAAATCCAAGGAGGGTCTTTTTTTTTCCCTTCTTAGGTTATTTTCTAGATTCTTCCAGTGTTCATCTTGTATCAAGTGCTGAAAGTGTATTAAAACATATGCTTAGAAGGTCGAAAAACTGACCCTAGAGTTTGGGGATATAGTAATGGTACAGAAGAGAATTGCAATATACATATATTTCTTTTTCCATATCCCTGTATCCTGGAAATCCTTCTTTTTTGTTTTTTTGGGTTGGTTTTGTTTGTTTGTTTTTTGTTTTTTTGTTTTTGTTTTCTTCCCTCAGTTCAAATATGGAATAGATTAAAATGATCTTTTTAGATAGGACTCTCCCTTATGCATAATAAAACTATAATGTTCTGTAACGTACCATAAGTCTCATAATAGAGTTCGGGAATAAAGACTAGCCTTACCAAGTATGTGATGTAAAAGTTCTGTGATATTTTTGTTTTCTCTGTCTGCAGATAAAGATCTACAGTTTCACATTGTTAAGCAAGCTAGAGCTCAAAGTGCGAAAGAAGGTACAGGCTATAGCGAAGGTAAGTAGCAAGCAGATACTGAGACAACTTTATCAGCTCTTATGTGAGAGCTGCTCTTGTCTCCCCCCTTGCAGCTTCCTTTGTTCTACTTGTGAACTGCTGTGAGGAATTTTTTGGACTTATTTTTAACATTCCTTCCCTTGTATATTTTGGAGAATAACTACTTTCTCTATTCGGGGCAATTAGGTAAGAGAATTTGAGTCTGTTGTGCTCACACCTCTAGTTCTCTTCAGGACTGGAAAATCAACACTGCAAAATTCAGGAGTTTCTTAAAGCACTGGTCCTTCACTTCCCATCCCACTATCTACATTTTACTTTCTGCCTGCATTTTCTGATGTTATCCTTCTGCTCTTTGTGGCCCAAACTCTTCTAATGCTGCCTCTAGCCTTGTTCTTCATGTAATGGTTCTTCATGTAATGTTTTGTTTAAGGATCAATTGCTAGGCGTGAGCTGTGTGTGCTTGTCCACCACTCCTCAGATCAAAAACCAAACAACATGCGTATTGTTGTGTTGGATTGTTTCAAGACCATCCTAAGTTGTATAAGAAATATGCTGACACATCTGCAAATATGATGTTGTCCTTTGCCACTGCTCTCAGCTCACTAGATCCTTTATGCTTCATTTTTCAGTGGGTTTTGCGACGAGTCTGGGGATCAGCTTAAGACTGAGCTATGCTTCTCTTTGAGAGTTCAGACCAAGACAGAGTAGAAAAGTAGGGCTACCTATAGAAGCTGCTGTAGAGCTGCAGCATATGGTTTGGAAACTACTGCAACACCTGAAAGATACAGTATTTACTGTCTGTAGTCCTTTAGTTTGGTAAACATATATGTGCAGAAGGAAAAGTGCGCTTGTTCTACTTTCCTGACAGTCAAATACAGCAGCACTTGCTCAGGCATAGTTTTTCATGTTGTTTTTGTTTCTCCAGCATAGCAAATGGAGCCTCAGCAGACAGTTGCTTGGGAGTGAGCTTTCATGTGATGGGCACTGTGTTTGGAGCATGTCAGGTGCATTTTCTCTGGAGGGAAGTGGCAACTCATTAACTTGACACAAGCACATCCAAGTAGAGAAGAAACAGATAAACCCTTTATCAAATGGTGCATCGCAAGGGTACATCAGTGAGCCACTAGGTGCCAGTGTTTCCTATTCCAGTTTTCATGCAAGCTTGCATTTCTCTGAAGATAACACTAAAATTGTATTGGGGTGGTTTTCATTGTGGCATCTTGGCCTATTGTAAGATTTACTGACTTGGAATTGTTTGTTTAATTTAGAGTCTTTGGCAACAGAAACAAATGGAAAGCATTTTTCATTGTAAATTTCCTTTTGACTAACTGTATCAAAGGAATTAATTCTCTTTCTTTGTTTTTAAAAAAATTCTAACCATATTTAGAATATTAGAATAAGTATATAATAGAACAGGATAGCTGGTCTTAATCACAAGTTGTGAAATTCTTGTAAAGTCACAAGTACGTAACTATTAGGGCACTTCTATGGGCTCCCGTGACCCTGTAAGAACAGTGCATTCTAAAAATAAAATTCTAGTGTTCGTGTTTAAATCTGTTCATTCAGATTAGAAAAGTTCTGGTTTAGGCTTCAAGTACAGGAATGAGGAAATCTGGTATTTTAGGTTTGTTGTTATAGTTTATTGTGGCTCTTCTTTGGTGTCTTTAGTGAAAGCAGGATATGAAGGATTGCCTAGCTTCCAGTAAGTGCTGAATAATCTAGAGAAGCAGTAGCTTTGCTGTTGTGAAGGCTCCTGCATATGCCCTGTCTTACGTGTTGGCTCTCCTGTCTGCCTGGAGACGTAGGTCTGTGTAGGAGAAGGTTGCATTGTGGGGAGCAGGATTACGGAGGTCAGGTCAATGGCTCCTGGGAATTTGAATGTTCTCGAGTAAAATGCTTTTCTGCAGGCAATACCCTAGAATACTGCATCCTGTATCTTTAGGGAAGTCGCTTTGCTGCTGTTGCAATGGATTGAGAATGGATTTACTGTGTGTCTGGAGGATGTGTATTTTAAATGGGGAATGGGAAGAGTGAGTAGTGGGCTGATCATTCAGGGAAAGAAGAGTGTGCAGGCAGTGTGTTTGTTTTCGTAACTTTAAAGTTAGTTACCTGAACTAATCTGGAACATCTTGAAAGTGCCTTTGTAGCCCTTTCAGCTGTAAATATCTGTGGCAGTCTGTTATAAAAGCTCTATAGAGAAAGTGACAGTGTGAGTGAGGCTGATTTGCACAGTGCCCAGTTACCTAGTCTCCTAGAAGCTTTCATTCTTGTTGGCTGAACAACAGGTATTTTCCAGCTAGTACTTTACAGAAAATTTTAGGAGTAAGACAAACCCACAAGTTTGTCAAGCTGCAGCCTCCTCTCTCTTGCTTTAGCTTGTAAGCCAAGAGCTGAAATTGATGGGACAATACAGTGTCCTTTTGATCTAATCTAGTACCTTCCCTTCAAAGCATATGAAAACCTGTAACTAACAGCGTAAGCAGTCAATAGAGGTTATACAACCTGCGTGGGGCTGGGGAGGGATTTGGGCCTTTTTTTTCTTTGAGTAATTTTTATCCTTTCAAATTAAGAAGTTTGAAACTTCTTACAGATATGTAGGGGAAGGACGAAAACAGCATGGGTGTTTACTGCATTGTTTGTTTGTTGAGCTTCTCAGTGTTTTCCTGTGTAATTATGCTATTTTACAAATAACAGCTGTCTGTTCAACCTCCAGGATCTTACTCATTACTGCCTGTAGAAGTTCCTCAAAATCACAAGCGTTTCACCTGTGACCTGACTCAAGCTGATCGCCTTGCTCTTTATGATTATGTTGTTGAGGAAACAAAGAAACAGAGGTCTAGATCCCAAATCACGGAAAATGACAGTGACCTCTTTGTGGATTTAGCAGCAAAAATCACCCAAGGTTTGAAGAACAGTCTATTGTTGAATTTATGGCTCAGAACTTTCACTTTGTGTATTTAGATGAGTTGTTGAAAGCCAAACAGAATTGCTTGTGCTATTGTGAAAAGCATACTGTTCTTAAAAGCCACAACGAAGACCTGGCATCGGAACACACTAGTTTGCTATCCTTTATGTTGTTTTCCTTCTGAGAAAGCCTTGGTGCTCTGCTCTTGGCACACGTATTGTGTGTATCTTAGTGGATGGATCTTTTGCTGCAACTGACTTCAGGTTACTTAATGTTGCCAACTTACTGTGCAGCTTGGAACAGTATTTGCTGTAAGAGATGATGAGATTAAAGATCACTTAAGAGTGAAAGCTGAACAAGGAAGATTGGCAGTCGTCCGATGGAGCTCTTGAGCAATATACAAATGGGTGTGTTGGACTGAGGCCTCTCATCCCTGTTGAGTCATGCCAGTTTGTAACTATACCAAGTGCAACATAAGCATCTGTGTTATCCTGTGGGCCCTGCTATGCCTAGGAGGTAGGAGATAGTGTTTGTCATCTACACAGGTAAATGGTATACCTAATCTGGCTTTCTCAATCTTTGTGTCTTAGTGTAATACTGGCTTTGAAAACAAGGCCTGTATTTTGTAGGCGTTTGGCCAAATCACAAGCCCGTATATTGATTTGGATCACTGTCAGGAGCCTGAGATCCCATAGCAACATTTGCTTGGTGGCTTTTTAGTCTTGTGTAAACAGCTGGCAAGAAGGTTGGAGAGGAAGCTTGTGTTAAAGTCATAGTTACTAAATACTGGAGAAACTTCAGAAAGAAAACAATACGTTTTATGTTTCAGACTTATTACTAAAGCACCAGACTTGCATACCTGCAGGTGCTAATGTCCTGCTAACGACCATTTGTTCTACTTCCATTTTTTGCTAGATGATAGTCAGAAAGGTCCAAAGTCCCATCTTGAAATTCTGGCTGAAATGCGAGACTACAAAAGGCGGCGGCAGTCATACAGGGCTAAGAATGTTCATATAACAAAGAAATCTTACACTGAGGTGAGTATCTGAAGAGAAAGCTATGATTTTTTTTGCTCAAAAGTGCTTATTTTATATCAGCATAAACAATGGTATACGCTTTTAGACAAGGAAAATGTCTCTTTTTCTGCTGCCTTATTAGAGTTGCAAACTATAGAGGAATCTTTTTTTGATTTTGGTTTGTTGCAGCAAGTTATAAATAACAGGAGCATTTCTGACTATTAAGTTTTGAATGTGAAAATACCAATAAGATATAGTTTACTGTTGGTTGTAAAATGATGCTATTAAATTTATGCTGAAATGCCTGTTTCTGCAAATAAGACTTTCCATCGAAACATCTGATGTGTAGGGTTTTTTTGGAATTTTTTTTTGAGATGTGTACGTTCTTCTGTCTAGTTGGTAGTTCAGGCCACTACCATGACATACTGCTTTTTTTGTTTGTCTCCAGGTGATTCGGGATGTGATTGGTGTGCATATGGAAGAACTCAGCAATCACTGGCAGGAGGAGAATAGGTTGGATAATGCAGAGATATGTGAAGGAGGGAAGTCAAAATCTTCAGGAAGGTGTGTCACAGTTGGCAAATTCCTCAGGGATGTCAGCAGCCTGATAGCCTGTAATGCTGTCCTGTTACACCAACCTTGGCTGAGACATATACACAGTTTATTTTATATTAATTCTGTTAAGCTCTTGCTTGAGAAGCTCTGTCTGCATGAAGGATGGGGAAAAATGAATTGTTAACTTTCTTTCAGGGGTAAGGAGGTAAGTTGCAAGTGATCCAGGTGAACAGGTAGTTTCTAGTGGAGCTGGGGAATGAATATTGCTTCCTCTGTGTCCAGATGCATATATATGTGACAGCTGGGGACAGAACGACACTTGAAAATACAAGTACACAATTTCTTCCCCTTCCCTACCATGTGACAGGAAATGCTATGGTAGGTATATTATAATATAAAATACCTCAGAGAAAAGGTTTTCATAACTTACTAAATATGGGGACCCTTTACAGTTCTTATCACTGTGAATGCTGCTGTGCTAACTGGGAGTGTGTTCTACGTATACATATTTCCTCCTGCATCAAGGAACACTGCACACTCCTCCAAACATTTGTCGCTGAAATAAAAATGGAATCATGACCTTGTGATAGTGTATTTGTGCTTCTTCAGGAAGTCTTTGAGATGAAAATGTTGTTGAAAAAAACTAAAAGGTGACACTTGAGGTGTTTGTTTTGAGCATTAAAATGCAGGTGAATGAAAAGGCCGTACAGGAGATCAGGCTTGCTGGGTTCTCCAACTGCAGGTAGCAGCTTAAGGCAGGTGGTTGCAGAGTTAGGGATTTAAAGCAAAACAGAGAGAACCCCTTCTACTGACTCCTGTTTCATGAGCAGAGGTGGTAGGACTGAGGGACAGTGTTTATAAGAAATAACTGRATTAAGTAGCATGCCGAGATGTGCACATATTAAGAGCATGGACTTTAGGCCTCTTTTGGGAGGTATTGTATTTCTTAGGGAGATAGAGAGGCTTAATAAAAGATCTGTCCTCTGTCTTACACTGTTAGTAGGTCATTATATTACAAAACTGGTACTGAAAACAGTAGTGACTGTGAAGCTATTTTTATTGAATAAAATCAATGACCTTTTTTTCAGAAAGGAAGACAGGAGGTCAGCTTCAGTGGACTCACGGCAGTCTGGAGGAAGCTGTAAGGATACTGAGCGCACCAGACATAGGAGAGAGACCAGCAGGAGTCCAAGTAAACGAAAAAGGAGTCGCGAAAGAGGCAAAGACAGGGATTCTCGGAGAAAAAGAGAGAGGTGAGCATAAATAGTGTCAGCTGACTGTTGCTTCTGAATCAGGCAGCTGTAGCCATTGGCTATGAGATTTAGTGCAGAGAATTAGAATATCTAGTCCATTTAAAAAGCTAGGCTAATCTCATATACAGTATAGCAAGCCAGTGGCATGAGGCTGCTAATACTAAACAGAACTTGCTGTGAGAACATAAACTGTGATCCAGACTTCAGAATTCACTCTCAAGTCTGAAAGGTGACAGTTCCAACAAGATTAGCACAGTACTGTTGCAGGCTATTTTACTTCTCGATCAACATACGCATAGAGGGACATACTGTCCATTTAACTAATTAAGTGTGCTTGTCATGTCTATTGTTGATTTCTGCTCTAGTTTGCATTGGGACGTAATAAATAGGATTATTTGTTTCACTAATATCATAGAATCATAGAATCATTTAGGTTGGAAAAGACCTCTAAGATCATCAAGTCCAACTGTAAACCTAACACTGCCAAGTCCACCACTAAACCATGTCCCTAAGAGCCACATCTACGCRTCTTTTAAATACCTCCAGTGATGGTGACACCACCACTTCCCTGGGCAGCTGTTCCAATTCTTGACAACCCTTTCGGTGAAGAAATTTTTCCTAATATCCAATCTAAACCTCCCCTGGCGCAACTTGAGGCCATTTCCTCTTGTCCTATCACTTGTTACTTGGGAGAAGAGATCAGCACCCGTCTCTCTACAACCTCCTTTCAGGTAGTTGTAGAGAGCAATAAGGTCTCCCCTCAGCCTCCTCTTCTCCAGGCTAAACAACCCCAGCTCCCTCAGCYGCTCCTCATAAGACCTGTTCTCCAGACCCTTCACCAGCCTCGTCGCCCTTCTCTGTACACGCTCCATCACCTCAATGTCCTTCTTGTAGTGAGGGGCCCAAAACTGAACACAGTATTCGAGGTGCGGCCTCACCAGTGCCGAGTACAGGGGCACGATCACCTCCCTACTCCTGCTGGCCACACTATTCCTGATGCAAGCCAGGATGCTGTTGGCCTTCGTGACCACCTGGGCACTGCTGCTTATATTCAGCTGTATGTATATGTATATACATACAATCACTTGACTAGCTTTTCCATGGTAGATGCTTCAAAACAATGCTGTTGCTCTTCAGTAGTTCTGGACATATTTTTAGGCAAAAGAAAACAAATCTAGGCCACATCTTCTAATATCATCAACAAGGGTACATCTGTATCTGCAAGACCGTGGCGTGTGGGACCTGTGTTTGAGCAAGGACTTAAGCTGTTGTGCAGAAGAAATGCTGCATTGTGCCTAGCGTGTAGGGAAAAAATGCTGTAGATAACTGCATGGATGGGAACGCATGCTTGTCTCAAAATTGGCTTCATTACACAGTGCTGCCATTCATCTTAAAATAATGGCCACTATGGCACCGCATGACAAGACTTTGATTAAAACAGCATGGGAAATAAACTGTCTTAAAGTAGTTTACTTTCTTTCCTTAGAAGAGGATATGATTACATTTAATGGGAGCTTTCCATTTTCCAAGTCTTTTTTTTTTTTCCCTTCAGATTCTGTCAGTCTGAGCCTAACAGCACACATAATGTTTGTGTTTTTGTTTCAGGGATGAAGACAAATATCACAGCCATAAAAGAAGGAAGTAGAAACAAGAACCTGATTATTTTGTTTGTCAGCTGTTCAAAAAATTACTTGCACAGGAACTATTGTTACTGCTATTGTGCGAGGGACAGCAATGCTGTGTATATAATATTGGTGTTGCGTCACAGCTATGCTTGGAGACAAAAATGAAATATTGTTAAGGTTTGTCAGTATGGAAGCAGTATGTATCAGAAAATGTGTACATGTGTAACACTAATACATCTATTAAGAAATTATATTGATGTCTCTCATCTATTTGAGTTTTGTCTGACAAGGCTGAAGAATGAAATCTGCAAGAGGCTGTACTAATTTGCCTTCCCAGCCCACGCACTTAGTGGATATAGAATAGAGCTAATCCCTGAAGTCTAGGATCAATTACAAGTGAAAAGGCATGAAGAGAGCTCCCTTCCTACCCTCCCACCTGACCCTGCCACCTCTGGAAGCAGTGTTCCAGAAAGACAGCACTTACTGCCTTGTTACAGCATGTACCAGAGGTGAGAGGGCAGATTTCAGAGTTTTCCAGCAGGCTAAAGTATCTTCAACTGCAGCTTGTGGTAAAAGGACAATGATGGGAAAGTTACTGTTCCCAAGCTCATGCTCAAATTTAGGATCAATGTCATCTGGCAAAGATGATGACAATATAGCTCTCCACAGAAACTAGTGGGGAGGTACCAAGGACACTTGTAATATTTCTGATTGATTGCCATTTTCAAACACCGAGTGCATACCCATTTCCTTCCAGATATAACCAGAGGAGTTCCCATCCTGTAGATTAACATGTAAGTATTAGTGATAGAGGTTGATAAAACCGTAAGACTTAAGACATGCAGGCACGTAGTAAGGGTGTGCAGGAGGGTTCCACTTAACTTCAGTGATATTTTTATTATATCAATTTCTAGTCCTGTTAATTCCTCACACAATCTGCTACAGCACGGTCAGTCATCATCAGCCAAGCTTGTTACTTCGACGAAGCAAGCAACTGTAAAAGAACAAGGTTGCAGACCCGTCTTTCCTACAATGCTTGCTTCTGTTTGATAGAGTTGCCAGAAGAGGGCACTCCATATGCTCCTGGTTTTGGCCTTCTCTGGTACTGGAATCTCCAGTTTTACTGTAGCCCCTAGTATCCTGACTCGTCTCAATCGTTTCTGCAATTAAGTATTATCTGTCACTAAATACTTAGTCTAGTTCTGATTGATTTAGACTTCTGTACCTACTACTGCTGTTCAACTCAAAACCAAACTGAACTGTGTGTCAGGCATTTCCTCACCTATGTGACAAATGCAGTAGCTTTTCCTGTCAGAAAACAAGACGTATTTTAAAATAGATCTTTAATTAGAAAAGTCCATCTAAGAATGGAAAAGGATATCTACGTTCTGAAAGGATCCTAATTAAGAGGGAAAACAATATGGAATCATTGCCATCCTTCCTCAAGTTGATGTTTCTTCCAGCAGCTCAGCCACAGGGTTCTTCATGTTGAATAAGGCTTGGTAAAACTATGYGTTTAATAGAGCCTGTTCATTCAGACAAGGTAGTCAAAAAGACAAGCTGTATTTGTGCAAGAGTCAAAAAAAGTCAGTGCTATCCAGAAGCGTAATGAGAAATGTACCAATTAGAGCTGTCCAGTCTTCTCTAAACTGAATTTTGTTTTACTTTTCTTACAATCACTTATGAAGTATAGGTAGGAAGATCCATAACAAAATACATTTTACTCAATGTAAGCAAATGAGTGAAGGTATCACTCCCTAGGTGTGAGCATCAGTATTTGAGAGGCAGGAGAACGGTATAACCATGTATTCAATTGACATCCACTGCAGGGCTATTTCAAGACTGGGATAAAGAAAATGAAGTGCCAGAGAAGAAGATCTTCTTGTAATCTGCAAATAACGGTCCTGTGAACACAAATTATTTTCCTGCACATATTTATTCCTTTTTTTTTTTTCTTCCCTCTCACCTGGTGCTGGAGAGTAGGCTTGATCAAAACAGTGTTGAGGGCTGGGTCAGAAAGTTTCTGAGCAGCACCATGCCAGTTTGTTGGTCGCTGGAAAGAAATAAACCAAATATTTTAGAACAACACTTCACATGGTAAATCCTAGTGTGCTGGACAAGATACAATTGAGGGATATATTAACTGCAAGCAAGAGTAGCATGATTAAAAAGTGGTTCTTACTAAAAATTCTCAATCTGGTAACTAATGACAAAACAAATCAGTTCATTTGCGTGCTCGTGCATTTTTGAGCTCACATGTACACGGAGCTGGTAGCAATCTAAGACAGAAAGACCAATTCCAGATAGACAGTAGGAAGAGTCAGTATCCATCTGCAAACGTGCCACGTACGCAGCACTTGGAGGACAAGCCTGTTGTGGATCTTTTAAAATTGGTTAAAAATAAAGTCCATTTTGTGTGACCTATGCACAACTATGGATAAAATGAGTGGGAGTTTATCACTGAGAGCTGGATTGAAGACACTGTCGTTTTCATACATTCCTAATGCTAATTCCATGCAGATTCTAGCAGGATTATATGCAGTATCTTGATGGATCCTTTCCTCCATCTGCTAAAAAGTTACGAGGTTTTGACACTGAATTTTGTGGGCACAAGACTTCACATAACCAATCCAAGTCAATTAGAGATGAGATTTTCGCCTGTAGGCAGTTAGCATGAGTTAGGCCTAGTTAGCAGAGCTGTTAGCACAAGCCTATGAATTCTAAGTTTTTGCTGTTGTAGAAGTTGACAAAAAAATGATAAACCATTTGTCTTAAGCAACAGAATAGTGTTGGTGTGCTCACAAAAAAAGGTAGCCAAACTATGTGAATACCTTGTTGATCAACAGGGCATTCTCTACCCAATCCTGTAAGAAGGACACCTAATAATACTGGGGGAAACCATCATTTGCCAACAAACTACTTGATGAAGTCAAGAGGTGAGAATGGGATTGCCTCTTCATTATGAAGGAAGCCAAAGATTACACAACAGCACAGAAAAGACCTGACGGCAGCTGTCGTCGATAGCAAAATGGATAGCCACACAGTGAGTTTTGCTTAACCTTCAACCTACACATCTCCTGCTGCGTCAGTTCATGGCTTATGGACAAGACTGACACCAAACTATAAAGCCAACCTCAGGGCAAGCAGAAAGAGAAACAACAGACTACAAATGTACCCAACCACCCCAACTTGGTACAAATAGCAAAACAAGATGAACTTTGCAGGTGGGACTATGTCCTGCCTTTGTCCTTTATATCCGCTGAAGGCAACAAACACTTAAGACCATTCTAGGAAGGATAATTTACCATAGATAGTACCACAAAAATTGAAGAGCCAAACCATTTAAGACCAAGCATACACTAAATATTTCTCCAACAAAATTTCTAGGGAGAAGTAATTCAGGAGAAACATGACAGAAACTTCAGACTTCAAGGGGGGACTCCCAGTTTCTCTCTCTGATTTACGGTCTATGTTAAATCAAAAGAGCAGCCCATAAGATGCTGCCAGTTCCAGTACCAGTAATATGCAGATGATGATACAAACCTGTATATAATTGCTTCCTACGGGGAAAATTATACCACCAGGTAGTGACTTCAATATTTCAAAGGAAGATGGATAAATAATAATTTATCATTTAACAGTTCAAGCCCTGATGTTGACCACTTAACAAAAAATAACTGTGTACACTTTCAGTATAACCTTGGTCAACCTTTACTTCTGTCGTCGTGGCTACGCCCAAAGTGAAGATAGACTATTCACCTGAAATTAAAGGTTTATGGAGAACCCAGAGGTGATCCATACATTCAAATTCCATGCATGGATTTTTACTTACGCTTGTTCTTTAATTCTGTGAAGGAATGCTTCAGTTTCCTCCTCTGGTATCTCTCCATCGATACTGGCCAAATAGGAGTAGAGGAACGAGAATGTTTTGAAGGGAATGTGAGCTGCTCCACCTTCTGGGTCCCTTGTTAAGATTTCGCAGGCATGTTTCATTGAACTCAGTAAGGACTGTAGGGGGTTCAGTCAAGAAATGAAAAGAACAGTATCAGAGGCATGAACATCCTTTGCATACCATGACAAAATCCACACTGTAAGCCACTGACAGTGAGTGTAAATGAGATGAAGGCTTTATCATCATTACCTAGCTTTCAACCCCAAATTTACCCTCCAGTGCAGGTCCAGGGATGGAAACAATAATGAAGTTCTAGTAGAAACAGGAGTAAAAGATACCAGAATCCCATGATGTTTTGAGATTGCACAGGGTAGTCTGAGCCTTATCTCCAATATGGCCAAATTGCTCTATTCTGCTACTGTAAAAGTTCAAACATCACTATACCTAAGGAGATATATATGTGCATGTGTGTGTGTGTAGTGTGTATGTATATATACATATGTATGTATATGTATTTCTTATCTCAGTGGATCTAAAGGAATTCTCAGCAGCAGTTAAGACAGACAAATCTGCAAAACCCAGAAAATTCATATGGTTTTGATGATTTTTTTTATTACAACATAATATTAGTATGATATTAATTTTTAGGAACGCTGATACTTACTATTTTCCCTATTTGTATGCAAGTTCCATTTTAGTAGTTAGTAGAAAAAGCATTGAGGCAAAAAGCATTTCAAGAATGTTTCAGTTTTAGTCAAAGCCAAATAATGTCTGAGTTCCCTTTCCAAATATACTTAAAAAAATCCTTTATTCAATAAAATGTCTATAATCCAGTGCCCTATGCATGCTGAGCTATACAGGGAAACGTGTGGAAAAATTCAGCATTGAGCTTCATTGAGTCAAAGACTGGTTGGATGCCATTAAACAAATAAACACCAAAAAAACCCCACACAGGCCTTTTTTAACCCAAGTAGTAATATTCGCTGTAACTTTTTCAAAATTTGTCCCTACCTCTTCATTAATAAGCAAGCAATGACTTTGTAAAAAATACTTATTTCCTAACAGGAGAACAGCAATATTTAAAATAAATGCAGTATCTGTTCAAGATCCAGAACACAGGCCAGAGAAGTGTCATTTTATAATCCCTTAACAGTTTTACTTAAGAAAATTCCTCCCCTGGGAGGAATTCCCCTCTGTGGGGAAGGAGAGGCAGCTGCCTACACGATGGGGGACTCTACCCTCGGCAGTTTGCTACCCCGCCACTGCCGTTCCTGCCCCCGCCACCCCACGCTGCCGCTCGCTCTTGCGCTCCCACAGCGCAGCAAAGTCAGTCGCATCCATTTCCCCACCTGCCAAAGACAGTTTAGCGGGCTGCTTGTGTGGTCGTTTCTCCAAGGCTGTAAATACACATCAGTGCTTTACAGAAAGAAACTTCAGATGACTAGTGTTTTTAAGCAGCTCATACTTGTCTACTCTCGTATCTTATCCGTGACCCTATTCAACTCTGAACACAATTTACAGCTGCAGGAAAATGAACGTAAATTTCTTGTGTGCACCTTCCTCTCTGGTTTAGGAAACTTAAGTTTAGGTTTCAATGTGTTTAGAGCAGAAATCAAATCATTCACAATATCTGAAGGGATGCATAGATGGAGGTAAATTTAGACTGTCTAGCTTCACCGGAATTATGTTCCTGTGACTCTGTTTTTGTGGGTTTTTTTGGGTTTGTTTTTTTTTTTTTTAAATAAGTAACATTGCTGTTACTTTGTTTAAATGAAAAAAAGAACCCAAACTACAAATTCATGTTGGGAGGAGGATTGGAATCAAAAAATACACAGTTGAAATGAATAAATATATATATACATGACTGCATTGCCAGGCCAGGTTAACATTCAGGGCTTCCAGATATTGCAACATTCTCAAAATATTATTTAACAAGTATTTTCTTTTTAGTACCCCTTCGTCCCTTCTGTAAAAGTCATTAAAAATATTATGCTTCATAAGAACATCAGCTTAGTGAATTTTATAATCTCTCATTCTGATGAAATGCTCTGCTGAGATTTTATTACTGACACTAAAAGAATTAAATGTAGATTTAGTAACATTAAGTGCCTCTGTGAAAATTTAATTGACTACACAATCAATTAAAAATTGATGTTTTAATTTCTCCCTCCAGTTCTGCTCCGTGGACATTTACACTGATGCCATAAGCATCTTTCCTCTATCATCCTCTCCCTCATGGTCCAAGCTCCCTGTGGACATGCTTGCTCTTCTACTGCCATCCCAGTAAACTGAGGACTTAGGCCTCTTTCTGGTTAAGCTCCCCTGACCAAAAGCTGCTGGGGAACAGAAGGTTGCCAGCTGCTGCAAAAGCAATCGCCATTCTCCAAAGTCCATTTGCAATAATTGTTCTATGGTCTCCCTCATATACGATCATATACGACCATTTGCATTTGGATATGAGGGCTCCTGCTGTGAACGTACCCCGCCGAGCACGCTGCACCCAAGTGCCAGAAACTTCATCCATTCCACCTCCTCGTCGAAGCTGTCCAACTGCAGGATAGCTTTCAGTTGCTCCTCTGGCAAGCACAAGTGCTTCCATTTTTTCTTCAGTTCTGCAACATTCACCACGCCTTTGGGAGAAAGCTTTAAACGAAATCATGGTACCACAGTAAGAACTCCAAAAACCAGAATGAAACTAAGAACACAGTCCCTCCCTAAAACATATCAAATACTTGACAGTCAGTCTCCCCAACCATGTCCAACACATCAGCATTCCTCGATAGCATTGTGCATTTGATAAAGGCCAGTTTGTACCTGTTTGTGCAAGATTTTAAGGAGTCCCGGGGTCAAACCAGCGTCTGTTTTCTCTGCTGCTAAAGGCATTTCAATCCTCTCCTTCACAGGAAGGGGCTCGCCTTTTGACAACGCTGAAAAATACCTAAGCGAATGGGAAGAGCAACATACTTCAATGCCCATGGCCATTACAAGCTTCACAGAAGTAAACACTCTCACAGTTCAGTGAATGAATCCGCACGCTCCCGCGCAGGAGCGGCAGCACTCGGCAAGCCGCCCGTCCACACAACTCCCATCTGCCGGCGCCCAGATACTACCTTTCTTTTYAGTGGAAACCACAATCTTTAGACTTTACACACTTCTTTTTATGACGCTCTAATAATTCTTAAGGCATTTAACTTATTTTGTGCATGATATACTCAGCCCGTCTTAGCAAAGGCAGAGAGTGATTTATTAACATCAGAGTGGGTTTGCAAACCAAAGCACGGCTTTTCCCATTTGATTGACAAGCACCTTAAGGCTGATTTGTTTAACATTCCCCTCATGCTACCCAAAAAGCATGACTAGCTATTTACATTGCAACTCTCTCATCAGCGTTTCTGCTACTTSTGTCCACTCCAAAATAAAATTTAAGACTAGAGCAGAAAGGAAATTAGATGCACATGCTTTTAATTATAAGGCTACCAGCACCTCAAGAGCAACCACCTCTGCCATAACTGGCCAGCCATCTGAACCGTGCAAAAAACCTTAATTTTCATTCAGTCAATAGCAGGTCTATCTTAAGGGTTTCTCCACTCGCCCTCCCTCATCTGCCCTGGTCACCCATGTCCACCCCCAGGCTATCCCATGCTGTGCAAATACTTGCCAAAAGGCACAGCAAGCAGCACTGCAGAACTGAAGTAGTGTGACTGTATAGAAACAGATGCACGGTATGTATGTACCTGTGCTATAACACCTGGGCTATTTTTCATCCGGATCCTTTTCCCCATCTGATTATTCGCAGGGACAAGCACTACAACACCGGCAGCGCACGTGAAACCACAGCCTTGCTCTGCTTCACGTGGCTCCCAGACCTTGCTTCGCCCCAGGTGCTCTCGCACCACAGCATATTCCAGAAAGGGGTGCGCCATCAGCAGCAGGAGGGATCACCCATCTGCGGGGCTCCTGCGGCCGAGCTGGTGCGATCTTTAGTTTTAATGTTACGCAGAGGTCGGGGTCTGGCCGGCGGGCTGGCTGCGGCAGTCCGCGCTGCCCCTGCTCTCACCAGCCCCACGTCCCAGCAGGCTGAAGCTACCTGGCAGTCACCGCTGCCGACTGCTCGGCTGGGGCGAGCTCCCTGCACACCCATCGCCCAGAGGTACGCGCACCCCACCTCCATCACATTGCTAAGAAACACCACGCCGTTTTAAGATGTTCCTGCTGCCTTTCTCCAACACTGCAATTTTAGTGATTCAGCTTCAGGTTTGTTTCTTTTTCACAGACTAGCCAGACTCCAGCCTGGCTTTGTTAACAGCCTCCCCTCCCTCGCATACACAGCATGGACTTTTTTAATCCCCCCAGTTGAGAACATGTCACAGATACCTTTCAAGAGCTTGTCCACACAAACTGTAGGACAGGAAAAAATGATAGTGAGTGGTTGAGGTAAAAGAGAAAAAAGAAGTTAAAGAAGAAGAAACATTTAAATATCTTGAACCAACTTTATGATACGAGATTTATTATGTGGACTATCACCTAGAAGTCACGACTTTTCAGGCTCTTTTCCTATTTCAGTAACATTTAAGGAGATTCCTTAATTTTGTTCCTGGAAACAACAACAACAACAAAGAAACCTAGGCAAGCTGAAGAATTAGAAAGCTATTTCTAGGATTCCTTTAAATTCCAAGAACTGAATTAAGTCTCACATGAGAATGAAAAAAAAAAAAGATTTGGTCTTTTAAGATCTTAAAGGACCTCTTTGGTCTTGAAGGACAGAGCAATTAACAACAACAACAAAAAAATTAAGATGCATTCTTCTATATGGAAATCAAATTATTCCAGAAATATGCGAGTCCTAAACCTCAATGAAACAGAAAATAAATCAAGTACTACACTATTTTTAAAAGGCTCGCGTGCTGCGTTAATGCACAGAAGTGCATATGCAATACACAGACTGGTTTAATATTCAAGCCAGCTCCACTGTACAATAAACAGGAGCAGCGAGATTTTGTGGGTCCATACACATAGTTCTACATCGTTACGTGAACATCCTACTTACGCAGCTGCCCACTGCAAAACATCACGAGGTTGAGTCCTGATAGCAGCTTTGGTAAATTGCTTCAGGATATCGGGTAGCTCAGGGGGGATTTTGATCTGCTGAGCACAAAACATGGTTTCCGGAAGAGGCATGGTCTGTTCACGTTCAGTGACAAGGACCTGGAAGAAATAATAATAAAACAGCAGTTCACAGATGCAGAATGTGAATGAAAAACTGCGTGCGCATATGGGGGGGAACAATGCTTGTACCCAAACTCCCTCCTGTCCTACTCAACTGCTGAGGCTACTGGAGAACTGACAAACTCAGAAGGGTAAACAGACCAGCACTGCGAGTCTCTGAAAACCTTAAACCTGATGGCAACGCCAAGCAAAAGACTGGAGTCTGGACATCAACCACAGCTCTGGGTGAGAAGAACTACTACTTTAACGGGTATCTTTAGATAGTTTTAAACTGATTTTTCTCCTCAAACCTACCACAATACAACTTTGTAAAGCAGGTAGTCCAGACAAATCACACCACACGTGCCAAGGTGAAAGCTAACTATGTTGACAACTCACTACTGCAAGCCAAGGAGAGTCTTGTCATTTTTGTACAGAAGTTAGCCTATGCGGATTGCCAAGTTTCTACTGTGTTTACGTATTTAAAAAACACTGTAGCAAAAAGTTTTTGTGCTCCTGGCAGACTTTACATCAAAAAAGTTACAGTGATGAACAAAACATTCACGTATTTTGCAATTACGCATTGCAATTTGCTCATACAGCTCTACAGGTAGGTTTGTCTTATTCAGTAACTTACTTGCTGCAAGGAATCCTGTTCCCCAGGATCCAAAAGAAGGGACAAACGTAGGTTATTGTACGGTCCTTACCCCATTATAGCATCCGAGCGCATTTGGTGGGAAATCTGGGCGCTCTCCTCATCATTTAAAGGACAAACTACAGCCTACTTAAGTTGATTTAGCAACAAGAGCTGAAAACATGTCAGCTATTTACAAAAGAGAAAAACAGTGAAAGCAATGGCATCAAGAAAGGAATCAATGTAACAGCATCCTTTATTCCTTTAGATTTTCTTATTTTTAATTTTTAAGATGAAAATAAGAGTGGCAGGTGGCTTTCTCCCCCTATCATGTGAATTTTCCTGTATTGGAAAAAAGATTAAAAGTCAGCGATGGAGGAATGGGACTGCTGTGACTCAAGGCTCCTTTGAGGATCCAACCATACTCAGAACTTCATTTCTGGAGAAATGCAGTCAGGGTACAGCATCTTCATTACTCCAATGCAGCAAATTTGCACTGGGGGCAGACTTCAGAGTGTGCATTTAACTACTACATTGGTCATGCACTTTCAGTAATGATTCAAAAACACAGCTCTAGCCAAGGCACTGAAGCTGAAGGCAAAAAGTTGGGGATTTCAGGATAAGCTAGGGAACAGAAAAACCTTGAGGAAGGAATACATGTGTATGTGCACGTGCCCTTGGGAAGCAGTCAAAGAAAAGAATAAAAAACTAATCAGAAAAGAAAAAGTAGAGAGAAAAAAAAAGCGCGAGACCTGCTTTTCTACAGTAAGCCATCAATCACAGCCTCACAGAAGGGCTGAGGTTGGCAGGGGCCTCTGGAAGTCATCTGGTCCAGCCCCCTGCTCAAGCAGGACTACCTAGAGCCATGTCCAGGCGGGTTTTGAGTATCTCCAAGGAGGGAGACTCCGCAACCTCCCTGGGCAGCCTGTGCGGGTGCTCAGCCACCCTCGCAGTGAGTAAGTGGTTCCTGGCGTTCAGAGGGAACCCCCGGTGCACACACGCTCCCAACGAGCAAAGACAAACGCGGCCGGGTCAGCCAGCCTTCGCAACTGTTCGCCGTCAGCCCCAGCAATGCCTCCCGCTTGTGCCCAACGCGGGTTACTCTCTTGCCCAACACAAAGGCCACGCAACCTCTCTCACCTCCTGTTTGCTCTTATTTGCCATCCCCCCGTTCAGCACCCAGCCCCGGCCCCGGGTCTCTGGGTACAAAGTTAAAACCAGCAAGTCGGTGCACGCAGATTCGACGTGCCCAGCTGCGGCTGACAGCAACCCCCCCGCCCAGGGCCGAGCAGCAGAGCTGTCCGCCAGCCTGCCAGCTCCCCGCCCCGGCCCCGCGCACTGCGGGCCGGCTGCCCCCCCCTCCTCCCGGGCCGCCCCCAGCTACCGCAAGCGCCAATTGTTACGAGCCGTCCGATGCAGCCGCTCGGAGGCCGCCGCCAGGCCCCGGGAGAGCTGCGGCCCGCGGGAGCCCAACCGCCGTCCCGCGGGAGCCCAACCGCCGTCCCACGGGAACCCCCCGGCAACGGCAGCACCCGGCCGAGCCGTCCCCGAGCGGCCTCCCCGCCCCGGCTGGTACCGCCCCCCCTCGCTGCCCCGCGGAGGCCGGGAGGGCGCCTCACCTGCCCCGCCCGGCGGCCTCGCTGCCCGGGCAACGCGGGGGGGGCCGGGCCGGGGCGGGGCGGGGCAGCGGGCCGGCGCGTAGCGGGGGAAGGCGGGGGCAGGCGAGGGAGGGGGTTTGTTGGCTACATTGTTTGAAATGCGAGAGCAGCAACTGCTTCCTCCAAACTTCTGAGAAGACCTGGAACACCTTAGCGCCAAGTTAAGCGGGGAGGTGGGTCTCCGGGGCTGCCTGCGGCCCGCCGGCCCCCTGCGTGTCCCCCCGATCACGACGACGCGCTGCTTGGTTAGCAGCATGGGTGCAGCACGTCCGCCGTGACTTTGGCCGTCTTGTACCTCCCTTCCAGGCCTGGATGAGATGTGAGCACGCAGTGCCGGAGCTGCAAAACAGACATAGGGCAAGATACTCCGTAACACTCCTGTTACTCGCAGTAGCTGCTGCTTCAGATGGCAGCCCAGCTGCCCACGACAGACAGGCAGGCAGGAGGACCTCCACTGGAGTCAGCCTCCAGGCTCCTGGAAATTCAGGAGAACAGGACCACTGACGGAGCAGCACAGTATGGCTCATGCCAGCTGCTTCTCAGCAGCTGCTGCTCCAAACCCGGCACCACGCGTGCTGACAAGGAAGCATGGGCTTTCCCACCGCTCCAGAACACAGGAGCCAAAGCGCCCTCTCCATCCCAAAGTCTTGGAGGAAGACTACAAGACCTCTGCTCTTTCTGCTGCAGGTAAAAACAGCACCCGAGGTAACCCGAGCGGCATCCTCTCTAAAGATGCTAGTGGATCTCCTGTCTTAATGATAAAGCAGTGCCCCTCCTGTTCCTTCTACATGGGCTGTAAGTAGTCTGAGCACTCAGATGAACTTGGTAATAGGATTATTCGCTTCAGAAAGCCTTCACAAGCCATTGCTCCAAAGAAACTCGGGTGCTGCATGCATGAAACGGGCCAAACTGTTACTGAAAAAGAACGCAATCTTGTTTGAAGTCAGCCCTTCCTGATCCACATTATGTCCCTACTGATGAACACGTAAGGCCATGCAGGACAAAGATAAAACGGTGGTCTCTGGAAAACAAAAAGCACACATTTTAACTACTGTTTAATCTTTTCGTAACACAATGAGTACCCTGCATAGGCTACAGGCCAAGTATTTGGCCTGAAAATACTTTGCAGATTCCTGCAACTACATGAAAACAGCAAACCTCTGACATATCATGACGGATCTTTAAATGGGTAGATGCTTTAAAACAATTAAGAAAACTAAAGCAAAAAATACCTGTAGCAAACATTATCCTGCAGGGGTTTACAGAATGGAATTAAAATTAATTTCACAATGCAGTTTCTCAAAGGTGCTTAGGGATAACAGGTAAACAGCAAAAGTTTCATATCCTCTATGATCTGCAGCCCTTTGATGCACTTGGAACTATCCTAAAGGTGCTCAAACAGTAAATGTCATACCCTCAGTTCTTCCAGCTATTTGGTCCAGTGCAGCAAAATCATGCATAAAGCTGCCAGACCATATTATGGGACACAGCAGCACGTAAGTGGAAAGATCTTCTATGTGTATTTAATGAAAAACTGTGTATCCTTAAAACACGTTCTTTTATATGAATTGTAAACTATTGGAAAAAGCAAAAGGCTAAAACTTTCATACAAGAATGAAAAATATTTGGAAAATAAGAGACCAATTAATCACATGCTGCTCCAGAACATGCTTAATCTATAAAGGCGTGACTGTATTCATCTTTGTAGAAATGCTTACATGTAACAAAAATTAACAAGACATACTACATCAAGTAATAAAAAACCTCTGGGGGATATGCTTGTTGATCTTTGCAGAAAGAGGAGCATGGGCACTGCTCTCCTCTTTCCTTTGACCCTGCCTGGCCAGAGATCATCATGTATTTAACTGCAGGGGCACGGATATGATACGGGATGACACACCAAAAACCAGCAGTTACATGAGTTACGATCATCCTTACTACACAGTCTCCTGATTTATAAGCAGAACCAGATGTACTGCTGTGCTGGTTTTGCCTGGGATAGAGTTAATTTTCTTCCCAGTAGCTAGTATGGGGCTATGTTTTGGATTCATGCTGAAAACAGCGTTGATAACACAGGGATGTTTTTGTTACTGCTGAGCAGCGCTTGCACAGAGTCAAGGTCTCTTCTGCTTCCCACCCCACCCCACCAGCGAGTAGGCTGGGGGTGCACAAGAAGCTGGGAGGGGACACAGCCAGGACAGCTGACCCCAACTGACCAAAGGGATATCCCAGACCATATGACGTCATGCTCAGCATATAAAGCTGGGGGAGGAAGGAGGAAGGGGGGGACGTTCAGAGTGATGGCGTTTGTCTTCCCAAGTAACCGTTACGCGTGATGGAGCCCTGCTTTCCTGGAGATGGCTGAACACCTGCCTGCCCACGGGAAGCAGTGAATGAATTCCTTGTTTTGCTTTGCTTGTGTGYGCGGCTTTTGCTTTCCCTATTAAACTGTCTCTATCTCAACCCACGAGTTTTCTCACTTTTACTCTTCCGATTCTCTCCCCCCTCCCACCGGGGGGGAGTGAGCAAGTGGCTGTGTGGGGCTTAGTTGCTGTCTGGGGTTAAACCATGACAGTCTTTTTTGTCGCCCAACATGGGGCTCAAAGAGTTTGAGATAACAACAGATTTGATTGGAATGTGCTAGAYTGAATTTATAGCTGCACATTTTCTACTCATTAACCCTGTGTTAACAATACACAAAGTATGTGCATAATTACTCATGTTTTAAGTTTGGCGTATTGAGATATCACTGAGTCCTTTTTAAGAAGTTATTTCTACTTCAGGGAACTAATATTTTTAGCTAAAAGTACCATGCTTTTCAGATGTAATTATACTAAAACATCTGCTGAAAGATTACTGTAATTCACGGATATAAAAGGAAGACGACTAAGAGTATAACAAATAATAAAGAGTGGAATAACCTCTGAGATAGTTGGTGAGTAAAATTAAGATCAACAGGTAGGCAAGGGAGGGAGGCTTCAGCTTCAGTTTCGAGGATTGGTGGTGTGACGACAGTTGCTAATTACAGGCAGGTTAATACAGCAAGGTTGTTTAAGGAAACTCGGGATTACACAGGTAAGTAATGTGGCTGTTAGGTCAACAAATCCCTTTCAATGAGGAAGAAAAAGAGATCACGGAAAGGCACAGAGAAGGACATTGATGGGTCATGTTGAGAATCTCGGCCCAAAGTTGTAAAGGTAGTAAGGCTTAAACAATTTATGTTAGGAAAAAGCTGATCAAACTCTATGAAAACACAGGTAGTAAATACGCAAGTGTAGCTTCAGTGAAAGAAGTAACTCAGATCCTTCCTAGACACTGAGTACTTCCCCCCCCCCCCCCCCATTTCACTTATTACTCTTTTATATAAAGAGCATTTAAAAGTATATCCATGGTATTATTGTTGCTTTATAGCAGCATTGCCTGATTTCAGCTTTAGAAATTCTGCTGCTGCTTCCTGCTTCCACAACTCCTGGTCACAACTAGCCTAAATATCCCATGTATACTCCATTATAATGCGGCAGTGGTTTTAGATTCAGCACATTCCTTACCGAACTCAGGCCATTTACACAGTTTGCACCTGCTGAACACGGCACAGCAATGCAGATCTTCACTATCTAGGTTCTGATACGTAAGTTCTATTAAATACAAATAAATAATGAGCTTTGCACTGTTCTCTGCTTTTGTAAGCAACAAGGAAGTCTGTTCTCTCTAGGTAAAACTAGTGTCATTGTCCAGGAACAGAAACACGCCTTGAAAACCAAGTGATTTAACATAAATCAGACAGGTAAGGTTAAGTGTCCCCCCCGCCAGCCGGATGTCAGACAACTCCAGGTATGTTTGATTTCTCCTTATACAGGGGGAAAAAAAAAAAGGCGCCTGTGCAGCTTTGTCATTGGCCACTATTCAGCAAGGAAAAGATAACAGCAAGTAAGCATGCAAGCAACAAAACTGATGTGGCAGAGCTGTGAAATAATCTTGTCATTGCTTCATTCCTCAGTATTATATTGAATTCAAAACATTCAGTTTATTTCGGAATAGTATTTGACCTTTGGAAATACCTTCTAAAAATTTACATTATTGAGTAACTTTGATTTTGGCATTTCTCAATTTATGGTGACTTCTAAATGAAGAAATTAAAACCAGAAGCATAGCTTTTCTGAATAATCATAGATTTAATAAAATTGCTGTTAACTATGCAATTCTTTAGTTCCAGTTAATCTAGTTAAGAACTGAAATATCAGAGTAAGAGAGCTCTAACTTACCATTATGTTTTGTAAAAGTCGTTTCCTTATGTTTCAGAAGACAGCTTCCTTTTTTTGCATCCTGAACTTCATTATACTACTAAAATTCAGTTCCCTGTTTAATGTTTTTATTATCTGTATCATCATTTCTGCTATGCTCAGGCTGTACAGTGCCCATTCACAAGGCAACCAGAAGAACACTGACCCTGCCACAAAGAATTTCCAATCTAAACGGACAGATAGCGGAGTATGAGGAAACAAAATGACACCGATCAGCGTGCCAGGCAGCGGAATCAACAAACCACTGTCATTCATGCTTTGTAAGGTAAAGATTCTACAGAGTTCTCTGGAGAATCGTGGGGCTGCTGTGCAAATTTTTATGAAGACGTTTGCTCTTCAAGGAAAGAATTAATGCACTCAGCTGAAAAGTGATGTGAATGCTGTAATTGGTGTTGGAGCTGGCATCTTACTGAGGAAGTTACCGACAGAAAATAGTTACAGGTTCCAGAGGGCCCTCAAAACCAAAACCAAGTAACTTAGGCTTCACCTAGTGGAGAAGGGGGAGTCAGAGAAAGGATGCAGAGTTTTAACTATTTTTAATCAATATAAAATAATCTGTGTAAAACCAGTCAAAGCCATGCTGCAATTAACTTCTTTCAGTATGCAAAAGATAGCTACAGAGCCATCTGACAGTTCTTGGATGAAGGCCTGTAGAACTGCTAACAGCATTAGATACCACAAAGGGGATACAATTAAGCCAGTACGCAACTCCAACCCCTCCATTCAAGCCCCAAGGTCAATACAAGTTGTGGTGAAAGCACACACACACACAATTTTTCCCACTTGAAGAGAAATATAAGACCACTGCATGCTGCATTACTCGAGCACAGATGGAAGCCACTGGTACAGAGCTCATCAACTTACATGCTTACTATCAAGTTTCTATACCAGAGGAGTACACACAGCACAATAAGGCAAACTATTAAAACTTAAAGCAATAAAAAAAGTAATGTTATTTAATTCTTGTTCTATACAACCTCCATCTTCTTTCCCAAAACGCACATGAAAATAAAGAGGTAAGGAGATGAGATTTTTTGAAAGTTCACAATGGATAGTTTCAGAAACAAACTTCACCAGGGATCTGTAAAGCAGTGCAAAAGCAAGCACAACAGTTTGATTTGAAACCAGTTCTCCGTAACAAAGAGCAAATACAGATAATGTAAGCTACATTAAAATAGTTACACTTCACATTACATGACTGGCCCAATTCAGTTTTTTCTGTCATGACTTGTAAAATAACAGTAATAAGAAACAGCACAGAGGCTTTTTCTTAATAAATTTTAATGTTAAGACCAGTTTGGATAAAAACACAAAGTTACAAGAACCACACTACTGCAAATTCTGCATGATGCACAGTAGTGCTCGCAATATTTGAGTGGCAAGACCATTCTGGAACTGTTTACGAAAGATATGTCAAAGACAGAATCTTGGCATAAGTAAGAATGTATGTTACCAGTGAATTTAATCTTGTGAAAATGTATCTGTCCCACAATGTACACCACTGTAGATAGTCAAATGCAATATTTATGCACATCAAAAATACATGGGGCGAATACTTAATTTAGCATTTAGTCAGCAACAGTGAATGAGAGAGAAATATTTTGGTTATTTTTCTGTGATTTCATTTCACTGGAAGTTTCCTAATAAATCACTCCAAAGGGTAATATTTGTGGTTCAAAACCAGCAGGACAACAGTGATTCTGTAAAATATTAGTTTCTGGCCTTCTGGTAGTGACAACCCAATCCTCCTGCCACTAGATTCAGATGCATTTGGCTTGTGCTCACTGCCTTAGAACATGAGTCCAGACACCAAAAAATGCACTACCACCGTCACAGCCTGGAGCACATTAGCTCAAAACACGCCAGATCAGAGATGCAACATCAATGAAAGGAGATGACACTCTCAAAGCACCTGCCAGATGCTCAGGTATTAATTATATACACATACGGTTAAGTACGGAATACTGAAGGACAGTGTACCGAGTAGCAAATTAAATGCTCCATGAATTTTCTGATTACTGCAATGGATACTCACATTTCCCCCATTTAATCTAGGAAAGATACTGCAATCTAAGTATGTGATTTGATGCTGTTTAAAGCTTTGTGATACTGTTATGTATTTTCTTTAAAATATCTACATAAAAAAAACCCCAAACATTACTGCAGAGGAACTCTACCTACATATAGAAATAACACAGACTTGATTTGGTGGCTCTTGTTTGACTGTGTCCTTGCAAAGAAATCTGCTAACTTTTCCTTGCCTATTTAATAGCATACGTATTTCCTTGCCCCACAGGCAATAAATGGTACGTGACGAATCACTTCCTCAGTATTATTCCCATAAAAATTCAGTGACCAATTCTGAAAGAAAAGAGATTTTTTTTGTTGTTGTTGTGGGTCTTTTTTTTTTTTTTTTTTTTGCTTTTAAGTAATTGTGCAATATAAAATTCATACTACAATTTGCAACTTTGGTAACTTACAGAAAAAAGATTTCAAGCTCTTTAATTAAGGACCAGGTCAGAACGTTGCTTACACTATGCTCTTTGTTTCTGTGCAAAACATCAGATAAGGTTCATCCCTTCTCTTGAGGTCCTGAAAAATTCTATCTATTATTGATAAGAAATTGGCTAGTTTTCCTTGGTACCTTTAAATGCTTCCATCACCTAGCCTTAGTAAATTTTTTACTTACTGTTTCAATTCAGAAAATCCTGATTCCCAAAAGCCAACCCCCCGCCCTCAACCAAACAGAAAAACCCAGCTGAGCCTCAACAAGTACATCTGAATTCTCAGAAGAGGAAATATTTTCTTGATTTAACAGCAACTGTACAATATTACAAACTCAGACACATGAAAAACAATCAGGCAATAGAAAATGTACAACAGCTTTGGTGTTATACAAAATAATAAAAAAGACTTGACAGCAAGATACATAGTTCATTATGTTCTCACCACAGCCACTTCATTGCTGACTGTAAGACAGTTATTTACTTTTGATATTCGCTGTGTGGCCTTTTCACTCATGAAAAATCATACTGTATTACTACAATAAGAACTGTTATGAACACCATAAAGTAAGCTCCAAATTTTATAAAAACATCTTGCCTCTTTGCACTATTGCTTTGTGGCACATTGTCAACAGAACAGCAGTCCAAAATAAAGTGACAACTAGATTTAATAAATTAATATACTTTTTTAAAGATGTACAATGCACATTCTTTTTAATCCAAGGTTTTAGGGTGTCAGGATACTTCTATTTACACATATACAGACCTCAGACAGCATTGATAACATCAGAAAATGCAGATAAGGAACAGAGCCTTAACTGCTATCTGGATGCTACTAACAGAAGCCAAAACACTGCTGAGAGTATTACTGGGAGAGATATCCAAAGACTGAAGAAGAGTCTATGAAAAAAGGACATGTAAAGGCAAAGGGAAGGTCAAGATGTTTAATATGACCATCTATTCTTGTGAAGACTGAGGTGGAGTTGTTGATGTGCCTTGTTTACCAGACTTCCGTTCGTAATTCACAAGTCGCTGCCCAACAAGGTACCTGGGATTATAGTAAAAGCAGTGAGAAATTAACAAAAGTTAATACAACTCTGTAACACAAATCCACTCTATCTCCTTTGCTGCAGAAGTAGCTCTCATTTCAGTAAAAGTTATTCTACAAGTAATCCCTCCCCCCTTAATGGTCTTCAACCATCCTCATCTTTTTTCTCAACATTCAGGCATTTCATGATGGAATACAGGCATTACAGGTTTATGTTTACAGCCTTAACTTTGGTAGTCAGACAATTCAGACATATATAAGCTGAATGAAGATACGAAATACAAAGAGTGCGTTTCCATTATTTATATACCCAGCCCCTTTGCTGGATCATACTTTTAAGAGCACCTGCACCATGTCTGTTTGAGCCACTGCCACTTGAACATCTGGAACAACAACTCAGATATCAAACCAAATGAGAGTGCTAATGAGCACTAAGTTCAAAAAAGAATCTGCCACAATGCAGAACATGCATTGGGTAAGAGCAAGAGAGGGTCAAGCTCATCTATCCAATGAAAAACACCCTGGTTGAAAAAACTAAATATTGTAAAGGAAGAACTTTTACTGCAGCTCAACTTTTCTTAAAGGGAGAGAAAAGATCCTAATGCTACTCCATGTCAAGCCTAAGGGCTGCGAGATTCCTTTATTTAAATTCTGTTTCAAGATCTCACCATCTCATCAGCTTCGCAGTTTTCTGACCTTTCACATTATTCCTTGCTTCCTCTATATCATTGTTTCACACTCCTACTTTTTGCCACCTAAACTCCTTTCCGTGCTTCCTATTTGTATGCTGATTCTACATGTAAAAGAGCCATATATACCTACAAATTCTTCCCCTGAAGTCTGCCATTTCCTTTAGAAACTTTTTCACCACCCCTCCTTTTCTCATGGTACCATCACCAAATAGCCATCACATATTTTTTGTACATTTTAGAATGTCACAAAACCTTGTATATGCCTTTGAAATTTCTTACATAAAAGATTTAATTAGGCATATTTCTAAACCATAACTCTCAATTGGCTAGCACGACTATGCTTACTTCCTGAAATGAGATCATTAGCTTAAGTTGTACAAACTTCTTGTCTACAAGGATGGTTATGACATTTAATAAGTTAATTTAATATCAAAGTAATTTTCACTTAGGTATATTTTCACAGCTTTGTACACTGTTTACATGCCTTATTTTCACAAGAAAGCAACTTGTAACATTAATGCAAGTTGCAATTCAATATGCATTTTGCTTGAAAAATACTAATGTTTAGCTCAAAACCTATTTGTAAATATAAATACCAGCTATACATACTACAGTAGGCCAAATACTACAGAACATGTTATGGAGGCAGGTGGTGAACAGGATTTAAATCAGCTGATCAGATAAAAGGTGCTAAAATATAAATTGGTCTGCTAAGAGTTGAATTTTAGTTACAACTCTCTTAATATTTCTAGATACTATTAATTTCACATTTACACCAAACACGTATCAGTCACTTCCTAACATCTAAGATTCAAAGAAGTTTATTTTAGGTTTGACTCCTTTTGTAGTCAGTGGAAAGCAAAACCATTCTAGGGTAACTCAGGACATGAACACAACAAACTCATTTATTCCTTTTCAATACAAAAGAAGCCTAGGAAGACTAGTTGCTGGGGTTAAAAACTTATTTTTCTAAATAACGAACACATACGGTAATTAGGGTAACACAAAAATAAGGTAATGAGGATAACACAAAAAAAGCTTAGAAACTAAGCAGGATACCAGAAAAAACACTGGAAAAATTAATATTTTATCAGGCATCTGAGCAATTCTTCTAACACAGAGTAATAATTACTGAAAACATCAGAAAACAGTATAAAATTTGGTAAGGACAAACTCTATCAAATCAATGGAACGTTCTTTAGCAGATTAATTGGACTAACGAGTAGAAAGAATAAGAAAAACAGTTATGCAGAAAAAGTTGGAGAAATGGTTTTATAAGCAGCAGATTGAGACGTGATTTTACTTCCAGATATGTCATAATTATTACATTCACTTGTCCTTCAAGACTACAGGGAGGGAGACAAACAAGCAATCAGCTTCATTTGTGGTAAAACACATTCAAGTTAGATATAGGGGAGTGTCTTCCATTTATAAAGACAGTCTATTCCTGTGTTTATCTACCTGAACCACAGATAAAACGTTTGCAAAGAACAGTTTGTCTCTCTCTCTCATTTGTCTAAAAGCTTCTTAAAAATCCCTTTTAGCCCTATGTGTCTACAACACCTGAAGTTGTTACCACAATTTAAAGTGGAAAAATTAAAAAATCCACACTATATACTCACTTGTCATTTTTAATATGTTCGTAAAGGCGCTTGAACTGGCGGACTTGGAAGGAAAGAATTCCCATCAAAACCACCACCATAAGCAGAAAAGGATAAATCCGTCGCTGCACTAGGTTTTGCATTTCAGCGGTAACTCCTACAAAACAAGACATAATCTAACATTGCTAAAGTAACACGCGCATTTCTGCTTCTGTACCTGCTTCTATACTTTTTGTTATACCGTAACTTCAGTAGAAGGGCTGTGAAATAAACAACACATCCATTTATCTCAGAGATCCAACATGACAGCTGCTTCTTCATCTGAAGCATTAAAGCTGAAAGTTTTCCATTAACACAGTGAAAATCCACAGTAAAAAAAATTGGGCTTATCAGCTCTTCTTGCTTATTGATTTCTGTATACCTTGTATCTGAAAAAAGTTGACGCTATAAAAGCCTGCATTCAAGTGAGAGGTTGAAGCATAAAATGGGACTTCTTGAACAGGTTGTTAACATCAGAACTAGCTAGCAACAAAGACAACTGTTGATGAAAAAGCACATCTACCCTGCTTCTAATAAAATTATTTCCCTCAATTATAAGGAGATAGGAAAGTCTGAAAAAAAMCCCTCCCGTATTTACAATTTAAGTTTTATTTTAATACTGAATAAAAACCTCAAAACAAAATCAGTATGTTCATCTAAGCTTCCTTTAGCATCTGACAAGTCAGAAAAGGTGTCCTCAACTCAGTACAGCTCTTAAAGAGAAACTAAAATTCAAGGTTGATTGTCCAAAGAAGAAATGAATTAATCATCCCTTTCCCAAACTAGTCAGATACCTACATTTCTGCTGTTAGATATTATGCAGTGCCATACTCTTGAGGTATTCCGCACTTGGTCTATTAAAAAGCCAATCAGAATAATGTATTTCTCAAAAACCACCAAACTTCTAAGATGACACAGCAATCTTTAAGCATTTACATTTTCTGGCAGAATAGTGGTGTTTTTTTGCTTGTTTGTGTGTTTTTTTTTTTTTTTTTAAATAACCTAGAGCTTGAAATTTTATTTCCACAGATATATTTACATTGCTCTCAACCATCAGATGATAAACAGGTATTCTGAATGTATACATACCTAATAGAGGTACAACACCAGAAGCTATGATGTATGGTACACACAGGGAAAGTAACAGAACAGAGATTACAGGTGCTGCCAGTTTACGGATTATGAAGTGTAAATCAATGTTACGAATTCCATTTGCATATACCTAAAAAGAACAAGTTAGAAGTAGAATGGATCAATCAAGAAAGCCATGCTTTGCACTGACAGTAATAATTACAAGGTTTTACACAATTCTCCTTATTAGAGGAAACAGGTGTTCCCAACTTGAAGAAAACCATGATGGCCACAGTCAAAGAAGAAAAAACTCTGTGCCAATCTACATCATGAGGGTTCCAGAAAATCATTTAAATAGTGCCCAGGAGAGCAACTTAATCTGGAATAGTGTTGTGATTTGGTTGCAGGAGTGCAAGAGACCAGCTGAACGATCATTAAATAGAGCTGTGGATGATAGTTTTGTGGGTGAACTGGGATCGCTTTGTGCTGTTAACTTGATGAAAGAGGATCCTGTGTATACTAATAGAGCAAGTCTATTAAATTTGGTAACACAGGCAGAAAATAGGATCTTATTTTGTACTTAGTTGGGCAGACCAGAGCCTCTGCATATGAATTCTGTGCCTGAAGACAGGGCCTCCGCAATTCTTGAGGAGCTAAGATATCAACGTGACTAGACCAATCATGGGAAAAGACAAATTTCAAATGGCTTCTACATGCAGCTAGACGATGGTCCCTGTCCCACAGCCTGGATGTAACTATTTCTAAGGATGGCTCAGGAGAGTGTGTGTATAACAAACAGGCCCAGGGAGAGCATTCAAAATGGAAGGAAGAGCCGTGGTGTGTATCAAAAGCTACTCACAGAACTAAGACTACATCTCTCCAGTGTGACACCTAAAGTGGTCAGTATATGGTTTAATAACTGGGACTATGTGCTAGACTTAATCAAGAGAGGCACCTTTTGTACAGAGGTCAGGACATGCCACCATAGCCATTACATACAGTGCAGGGCTGAAAAGTTACTTTCTGATAAACATTTGAGATACTTCATTGAGACGACAAGCGTAGAACTTAAAGCTTATAAAAATAAAGAAAAAAATACTTCTGCCAAAGAAAGCAACAGGCTATGTGACTCAAAACTGCTCACAGAAACTGTTCTGTCTTGCTTAATAATCAAAGGGGAATGGAAATGCTGTCTTTCATATGCACTCATCTATGACCGAGGGAATCTCTACAGCTCTGGAGAAGGCAGAAATTCTCTGTTCTTGAATGGTGGACATAAATAATGTCCAGTATTTGGACACATGTGAATTCATCTGAAAAAATAATGATGTTTCTCACTTCAATACAAACCTGATAAAAATTGCATATACATATACACAGCATTTTCTTGATTTCAGATTTCTGAGTTTTTTTTTTTTAATTGTTAATTGTACCTTAATGGATTAGGCTATACAATTTAAAAGGATTCTACAAGACTAGTTGAGTCTTACTCAATTACTCAAATTACTCCATTATTACAACAGTAACTCCGTTTTCTGACTCACACATTCAAAAAACATTCAAAATGTATTATACAGATAATTCACATGGACAGTTTTTTCCTACCTGTTCAATAACAGTTTTCAGCCACCACTGGGGACCCATCAGTGTTATGGCAGCAATTATTTTGGCATGCAGAACTCCAAGTGCCCAGTCCTAGTTTTGTAAAAATGGACTGTTAGCATTAACATATTTTTAAATGGTTTGACAACCAAAAGCTTTTAGAGCAACTTGTTAATACTACTTAAAAGTGAAAAGATAATTACTTTTCTATTTACACGGGACATTGTTTACAAGAGGTGACATCTTCTGCAAACTCCTAAGAAAAAGAGAATGCTCTCAAGCTGACATCAATTGACATCTGTAAAATACTCAGCTCCCTGGAACTAGGAAAATCAGCTACTACTATTAAACCAAAGGCAAATACAAAATAAAAGCATTACACACTTAAAGCAACAGACTAATATTCTGGTACAAGCTAATTAAACTGTTAACATTTACCTAGAAATAAGTTATTTTCATTCCTTTAAAAAAAAAAGAGAAACGATACAAAAATGCTCACACAAATCAGGAAACAAGTTTTTTTTTGTTCTTTTAAATTTGAATTGTTCACAAAACCCCACCTGATGTCAGAAAAGCTAAACAAAGCAAGGCAATGCTTTTCACAAGAGAACATCATATATTCAGAGGAAAATTTATGCTTTAACATATACCGCAATTATTATGGCATGGAATTAAAAGAACACAATATAACTACAGGCTTCTAGTAAACACTGCACATCATGAGCCAATCCTTTCTGGATTACAGTTATTTGTAAGAGATTCTTCAATAAAAACCACCAAAAATAGAATGCAAAGTATAGGTTGACAAGGCAGAATAAACAGCTACAGAACTGGTAAGACTTAAGACATCATAGGTTAATTAACTTTCTTAAAATGCTGGGGAAATATATTTTCTTTAACCAAATATTTGAAAAGACAGCTTTTGTTAACGTCTATTACCCCAGATACATTAAAACATTAAAAACTTCTTACAAAAAAAGTCAGTGTTAAAGTTGCTTTGTGTTTGCTCAAGCATGTGACCTTTATATAACACTTATCTTTTTCTAAAAATGGAAATTATTCTCAATTTCAATAACTCCTTGTTAATTTAGAACAAGTCTCAAATCCCTCTAATCCGATATTTTGAGGAAGCTCTGCCACATGAAAATAAAATCTTTCAGTATATTTAATTACAAACTTTTAAAGAACTAACATGCAAAAATTAAGATTTTTTTAGAATCTCTATCATTATGAATTTTGTTTCTAAAAATTTATTTGGAAAAAAATTTCTGTTTGGAAACCATGATCATCTACCACTGCAATCATATAATGTCCTGACTTACTAGTCATTTACTTAAACAGACACCTCCAAAGTACACTTGTATTACAAAATAATGGAATATTTAAATAAGCAGTTAAATTCTTCTTTGTATTATGGCTTTCAAACATTTGGATACTGAAAGTAAATGAAAGCTTGTTTGTGAACAGCTTAGAAAAATCACTATCCCTGAACACTTTCTTGTTATTTAGTAATATGCATTCTAGATCTTTTGAGTTATGGTTCCCTCAGTTCGGGTTTCCTTGAGCTACAAGTTCTTTCATAATTCAGCCTAGGTAATGCAAGCATTTGTCACTCAGTCCACTGTACCTTCATTTCTTCTACCAACTTGCAGGAAAAACCTTTGCACTCCCTTAACCTGTGAGTCTTGACTGAAGAAAAACAAACTACTGCAGAATCTTGTATTAATGATTTGACATCTCAATCTAAAACCAGAATGATCTTAAAGCATATCAAAATTTCATTCACAGTGTGTATCATCACTGAATTAAAACCTTGTATGGAAAAAAAAGATCAGCTGAATCTCTTGCTGCCTAACTGTAGGCAGAAAGCTTTCCAGAAAGGTCAGACAGAGTATGTATGTCTGTGCATACGTACATACAGCTATACTAACTTCTGTACGTAACTTTACAGTTATGATACTGAAAGAAAGTGTCTATCCTCTGATGTCATCCCACAAAGTTCAGCTTTTCATACTTAAAATTCCTAACTGTATCCTTTTGGTTTAAATAATCCTCACATCCAGACTGGCTGTCTTTTCTCTTGCCACATAGAAACATACTTATGGGAAATGCTCTGAAGCACCGAATCAACATGAAACAAGAATTCCATACCCCGTACTTCTAAGTAAAGAAATGCATCAACAGCAGAAGAAGAATGGGAGCAACTGACCTGCCAAGGATAGAAGAGAGGTGTTTGATCCAAAGGAACTCTCAAAGGTGCAACGATGACCAGTTCAAACAGAAGACCAAGCAAAAGTGGAACCACACCAGCTAGCAGTATAGCCACTATTAATGTCTTCATTATCTAAAAAACCAAGACATCTAATTAATATGTTTATCAGGATTCTTTTTGTTTAAACTTCAAAATATAACTTAAACTACACAAATAGATAAAGCTGGAGAGAAAAAAAACCGACACAGACCTTTAATTCATACGTATACACCCCTCGAAATAATTTTTATTACATACATAGTTTTGCAACGCAAGTTCTCAAGACTGGGTCCTATTCCATGCCCCCTCCAGAAAAAGGCCCCACTGTGCCTACTGGTGTCCATATAGTTTTAAACCATAAAATAACCTTTGACTGTTATCAGTAGGGAATACTATCCAATGGCACTTCATTACATTGAGTATTCTTATATGTTGGAAAATTAGAGAAGAATCTTTCCAAAACTGCCAATTTTTCTCCAGTGAAAACCAAACCTTAAAAATTCACTCATTATGCAGTATTTCTGACTTAAAAATGAAAGGCTCAGTTAGAATACCATACTTGAATCTTTCTTTAGTCTAGAATTCTCTTAATTTACAGCACCATCCAAAAATCAGATAGAAAACTAGTCTGACTTAATTAACATGATCAGGAGAAGGGTCAAGGGACAAGTAGAGAATTACATGTTAGTTCTGAATTTTCTTAAACAAGCTTAAGATTTTCTAAATGAAAATGATGGATATTTGGGAAACATGGTAATACACATGAAATGCATACTTACACTGCTCTTCTGTCTGTAATAGTCCAATAAGCACACAAGCATGTCCATCACAATATGCCATTTATGCTATGAACGTTTAAAATTACTATACTTAGGCAAGAAATCTACTACAGAAATCCTCAAAACCAAAACCAAGATAAAAAGGTGGGATATAAATTTGTTGCCATGGTGAGAATCTTAACTCCTAGTAGTAAAAAAGGATAGTTTCTTTAAAAATATTAATTTGAACAACACAAAGATCTGACAAAGATCTTTCTGAAAATATGCATCAAGCTGCTTTGTAGAGATACATTTTTTTAATTTGATAATGTCAAGTTGCTAATTGAGTAATAGTTGAGCTTCCAGATGTATGTGAAAACGTAAATGTATTTGAGGACACATGACATATGGGATAAAATAATGCAACATACTCACTTTTAAAGGAAAACAGAAAAACATACATGTATATATAAACATATATATGCAAACTATTTACACTGATTGCTTAGCTTTGTGCTAAATGACTTCCAAAAATACAGATACCCTATGCAATGGGAATGTAAGCTGCAAAAACTTCAAAATGGTCTGAAAAGGAACATGTAGTATACATTACAGAGTAAAACCTGCAAGTAAAAATGAAACAACAAGTTTTGTTAGCTACTTTTTCAATAATTCAGTAAAAATTTTTCTCAAGACTCACCATGAGAGACCATTCTTTGACCTTCTGAAAAATCACTCTACGACCCTGTGGCATCCAGGCGACCAGCACTGTCACCGCTCGGATAGTTAGCCAACAGACATAAAGACCACAAGCAGCTGTGTATAGTTCATGGATTTTGGCAGTTCCCGTCCAAAATGACATTAACCATCGGCCAGCAAATACTGAAAACACAAACACTGTTAAATAGAGTAATGCTTTTTGATGTATTAAGGAAGGATGCCTATTAAAAAAATACGTATCAAATTTATTGTTAAATATCAATACACAGATAGTATTCAGCATAAAACAGTATTTTGATACTATACGCATAAGGCACGAATGTGTGAAGCACTATGTAAATAGTTACATAGATGATGCCAAATACATAAGTAGATTTTTTTTTTTCCTAAAATTTCATTACACCAGCAATGTGATCTAAACTACAGCAAAACAAAGCACTGAATACTGTAGTATTCAGAGCCTAAACACTGATCTTCAGCACTGCAAAGGCAATAATGGATTAGTGCATAAGCTTGAATTTAAATCTTATGAGCTATGTTTGAGTTATTTCACTGCCTCATATAATTTTTTAAGACTTACTGATAGGGCTTCTGAAGCTCCCCGACAAAAATGGGAGACTCATTTACTACATTTAATTTTTTAATAGTGTTTCTATTCACTAGTATTATAGAGGGATTATTTTATTAAAATCATCACAAAATTAATAATTCTGATCTCAACACGTTATTGACTTTAGGATCATTAATACAAGGAGGTAAAAATGACATGGTACTATGGTAGCCAGGTTATGAAATTCAAATGAGTTTACATGTCTTAATTTGTTCCAAATTATTAAAAAAACCTACAAAATGCTTTTGATTTGGTTAAAATACTTATTCATACATACTTAGGAAAGGGCATGTATCACTTCAAAGTCTCCTAGTGTCTGTCATGATGACACCTTCAGAATATTTAATTAAAGAAGATACTGTAGAAGACCTGGTAACAACCTCTATATTTTCCTTCTCTAAACGGTAAAGCAGGTGCAAGAGTATCAATTATCTTTTTTTCTATACTACTACAGAGATTGAGCACTGGGAGTCCTGCCCTTAAAATTATTCTACAACAAAACAAAGGAAATACAAATCTCTGTCATTTAAATACAGGTATTATCTCTATAATTTAGATTTTAGACTATTACAACTTGATGATGTACCATTAAAAATGAGACAGTTTTCCATGTTTTCTCCTTTTAACTTTAAACAATGGTTTCAAAACATCTGCCATTGTTGAGCATGGCAACATGCTCAGTTGTTTTTAATCACAGTTTTACAATAATAGACTTACCTGGTAAGGTAAGGCAGATAAGACTAGCAATCAGTAATGTTATGCACATGAAAACAATCAAAAGAAATATCTGAAAGAGGAAAAAGAGAGAAACAGTTTAGAAAGTTACTTAACCAAAGCCAAAAAAAATATATAAAAAGATGTATCATCCTAGAAAGGCAGCTAAACTAGAATGTTCAAATACCAACTGATGTTTCACTGTATAAATAAATCAGTGATAAGAAAACTACCCACAGTACATGCAGCACACCTACCGTGTTGTGTATTTCTTTTAAGAGTTTGCATCAGTTGTCACAACAGTAAAAAATTAACATTTGAAACCCGAATGACTGAAGTCCTTTGTTATGTTACATTAAAAAATAATCTCTCTATTTCTGCAGACCAGCACAGCAACTCTCAGTTAACCCTGAAAGGTTTCTAGCTCTGTATGCCAGATAAGCAAGACAGTGGTTTATAATAAGGAAAACCTTGCTGAGAAAGTTCTTCCAGATGCCCTCCGGTTTATGTGACCAGCATCTGACAGCAAAGCTGGTGGCTCCTTAGTCAGGTTCACATCTTATCAGAGAATTCTCATGTACTTGAATTCTTTAAATACTTGAATGTCTCAAGCACCATGTGCTATGAAGTTCTGCTTCACTAATCATCAAAGCCACACAACAAGCAAGCTTACTATGGGAAAAATAACACCTTATCACAACAGACTACTAAGAGAAAGTTAAATCTGTAACACGCGTTTTCCTTGATGAGACTTTTGGGGACAATGTAGATCAGTCTCATCTCTAGGTTAGGATCTTCAGCACTGCTTCAAGGAAAGAAAATCTTGTGATTTTGTAGACATTAGCCTGTGTGAAGAAGGATGATTCCACAAAACCCAATTACTTGCCAGGTGACAGCCACATAACCTTTTTCACACAGAATACTCTCTTTAGGGTTAGGGATCCCAAATGACAGAAAGAAGAAACCAGAATAGCTGACAACTGGACTGCAGGCAAAAAAACTTCTCAATGGTGAGGAACACAGGGTGTGACTTGCTTGGCATCAATACTGTCTGTTACTTAGAGAATGCTGGGGAAAAGTCAGTCCATGTGGGAATAAACAACACATAGAGGACTAAAGCTGATATGAAGCTTTTAAAAGCTATATACATCTGCTTCTTGGATCAGTGAGCAAGAGAATGTACAAGAGGAAGAGTAACTCTTGACTTGGACCTAAACAATGCACAGGCAGCTAGTCACTCTTATCACAGAAGAAGCACTGACAGTGACAGCAATATATTCAGGCTCAAAGATGTTGCAAGGACAGTCCTCCTCTCTCCAAAGTCCCCCACAATAATATTATTTCAAAAAAAGCAAACTAGCTAAAATGAGGACATTTATTAAAAGAATCTTGAAAATAGTAGTCAAAAGGAAGAATGCTCAGAGGTGATGCATTTAGATATACTGAAGTGAAGGTTTGGCACAAACTCACACTACTAATCATAAGATTTAAAAAAAAAAAAGTCTCTCTAAAGTTGTCACAGTAAACAGTAAAATAAAAAAGATTCCAGAAGTTGGAAATAAATCCACAGGGGAAAAAACAGAAAATGGATGAACTCTGGTAAGTGAATTCAAAACTACAGTACGACAAGCCAAAAGGGATTTTAGAAATAATAAACTAAGTCTATGAAAAGTAATCATAAATTTATTATTACAGTGTTTTTTTAAAGGATCAACAATAAAGTAATAAAATCTAAAAATCCTCAGAATAAAGCTTGCCAGAGAGTTTGCAGGCTCTGCTTACACAGAATCATATCAGTGAGCTACCATGTGTTGTGCAAGTGCTTGTCGTATCTCTTAATGGAAACAATGGAAAGAAATTAAGTTAAGTCAGATTTTCTTTTTATTTCTACATTCTGTAGAAGTCTCATAGATTATGAAAGGAAGGCTAAAGAAAGACAAGGCAATAGGAGGAAAATTCAACGAATTCTACACATCAGCATTTGTTCCGGAGAGGCTTTGGGAGGTCCCCGCAAGAGAACCTTTGTTTAAAAAAAGGAATGAGTTGGAAGACTTATCTAGATTGCCTGATAAAACTGATGACAGGCTTTTATGTAGAATAATTTAAAAAAAAAAAAAAACAAACTGATCTTTTTATTTTGTTTGAAATTAACAGTATGTACTTAAATAAATAAATAAATTAAATCAAACCCATAGTTTTACAGGCTTATTTGTAACTGAAATAATATGAAGGATCAGTTCTTATTGCTTGCTCAATCCATATGGATAAGATAGGTGAGTTCTAGTGGAAAACATTCATACATAATAAAAACTGAATATAAACCACCTTCTTCTAGGTTCTTATAATTTGGTTAAAATGAAAAAAATTAGTGAAAGCATAGAAAAGATCAGATGTTTACACTGTCCTTTTTCTTCTCAAATGCTTAAAATCCAAATTGAGAAAGTAATTAAAATACAGTGTTGTTCCATGGTGGAAGTCTGTGTGGGAGACATTTTTCTTAAGATGAACTTATCCAAGCAGAACCAAGGTCAATATACCAAAAATCACAACTGAAGCACCTGCAGTTACCCTGAATGGTTAATTATTTAAATATTTCAAACAAGCAGAACCAAAACATAGAATCGTATCAGTGAGCTACCATGTGTTGTGCAAGTGAAATGCAATGTGCAATGCTACAGGCTTGGGGAAGAGTGGCTGGAAAGCTGCCCAGAGGAAAAGGACCTGGGGGTGCTGGTCGACAGCCGGCTGAACATGAGCCAGCAGTGTGCCCAGGTGGCCAAGAAGGCCAACGGCATCCTGGCCTGTGTCAGAAATAGTGTGGCCAGCAGGAGTAGGGAGGTGATCGTGCCCCTGTACTCAGCACTGGTGAGGCCGCACCTCGAATACTGTGTTCAGTTTTGGGCCCCTCACTACAAGGACATTGAGGTGCTGGAGCGTGTCCAGAGAAGGGCAACGAGGCTGGTGAAGGGTCTGGAGAACAGGTCTTATGAGGAGCGGCTGAGGGAGCTGGGGTTGTTTAGCCTGGAGAAGAGGAGGCTGAGAGGAGACCTTATTGCTCTCTACAACTACCTGAAAGGAGGCTGTAGAGAGACGGGTGTCAGTCTCTTCTCCCAAGTAACAAGTGATAGGACGAGAGGAAATGGCCTCAAGTTGCGCCAGGGGAGGTTTAGGTTGGATATTAGGAAAAATTTCTTCACTGAAAGGGTAGTCAGGCATTGGAACAGGCTGGCCAGGGAAGTGGTGGAGTCACCATCCCTGGAGGTGTTCAAAAAACGTGTGGATGTGGCGCTTCGGGACATGGTTTAGTGGGCACGGGTATTGGGTTGATGGTTGGACACGATGATCTTAGAGGTCTTTTCCAACCTTAATGATTCTATGATTCTATAAGTGCTTGTCGTATCTCTTAATGGAAACAATGGAAAGAAATTAAGTTAAATCAGATTTTCTTTTTATTTCTACATTCTGTAGAAGTCTCCAAAGAACAACTTAAAATGTCTAGATAAACGTAAGTAGACCAGAAAAAACAGTCTTTGACAGCTGAATATGAAACTGCTTAGTTATTATCACCAGTTCAAGGTCAGCACCCCAAATTACTGAAAGCTTATACTATGCAGTGGTTTGAGAGGGGGAGATGATTTCAGCACATGTCCTTATCCAGAGGCATTCACAAAAATAACATAACCCATGCAAAGGTAGTACTAGAAAGGATTTAATGAGTCCCCAGGTTAACACATCCCTTCCTTGAAAGCAGCATGTCCATATTACAGTTGTTATATATTGCCAGGTCACAGTAAGTGAGAATTCACTTTAATTACCTCCTTAGCAGCCAAACAGGGAACTAGTTTCAATTAACCTGTGTCTAACTAATGCATTCTGCATATTACCTCAGTTTTCAGCTGGACCAGTTTCCTGATCCAGCTCATCGTGTGTATGTTCTAGCACAGGCATTCATGCTAAGAAGGGAAGAAAGGAGCAATTGCCATGGAAAGACGACTGGCACCACTCCTTTCAGCAGTAAGTGCATATTTATGCGAGATTAAATTGGTCTCAGTCAGAGCATGCTTTGACTTCCTGTTATGACCAAACTGAGATAGCAGCAGCTGCTATGAGAGGGGCAAATTCTGCTTCCCTAGCCTTTTCATCCCTGAGCGACTTCCTCCCACTGTTTCCTCTACAACAGTGTCGCCGCTCATGCATTCCTGTGGAGAACCATTTTAGTGTGTAAGAACAGCAGTGGAGGGAATTAACTCTGCCCCCACCCCACCTTCCCACCCTCCCCCAAAAAAAGCCTCAACTTCAAACACCCAGAAGCTCAACAGTTGTGAAATCCTAAAATACTTTCAAATTCACTTTCAGTTCTACTAGGTTGAGATTTATAGGAAAAAACCCACTTTATTTTGTACTTTGTTATGAGAATTCTGGTAGATTCAGCATTTTAAGGAAACTTCAGAAGTGGTACTACAGTGTTCTAACTTTAGCCATTACTTCCATTCTCGAGCTATACCTGAAACCACAGTAAATGAGCTGTGTTTAGGTTTATATTTGATTAACTCACAGTTCTGGTAACAACAAAACAATTTCTCTAGTTTGACCTATATATTATTTTAGAAAGTTAAGTATTTGCCAACAACATTTCCTTTCTAATTGTAGGGATTTATAACTTTCAAGTATTGTAACACCTTTCTATGTTTCATATAGATGCAACGGAAGTTCTCCATTTAATTTCTTACTAAAGCAAAAAAGTTTAAAATGCACTTCAGCTACAAGACCGAAGTATGTCCTCTTGAAAGCCATGCCTTGTTAGAGATGCTCCTGAACTGTTTGCTGGGGGTTATTATATTTCTCTCCATTACTAGCTGTTAGGAAAATAAGTCGTGAACTAATAGACAATACATAACATGTATGGGATCTATAAGTAAAATGATAATTGAAGTTACAGGCTGGAAAAAGCTGTATGTGAGAATAATTGTAAGTCTACTTTTTAGAAAGATGCAAACTGTACAAAACACAAAACAACATGACCCACCACTTGACTTCTGATAACACGTGGGCCAAATCTTTCTTACAAAAAAAAAATTATACCCATTTTTCAAAGGCCTTTCCCTTTTCTCTTAATGCGTTAGATATACCTACCCTGAGTGGAAATTTTAAAGGCCTACGATAAGGCTGGAAACCCACAGGTCCTCCTTGTTGAAGTATGGCTTGATGGGCTGCATGAAGACCTTCTCCCACAACTGGAATGGCATTATTATTGCGAGCATGTTGGTTGTTAGGCTGCTGGTTTGCATTGTTTTCATTCTCTTCCTGGTCACCAAGTAGGTAAGAATGGAGATCCCTGTAACAATCAAAATTTCAGTTTTCTTCTATTTGATATAAATGAGAATCTTACAGAAAGGTGGACCTACTCAGAATGAGTACAAGTTGTACAAAACTTATACAGGAGTACTGCAGAATCTTGATAAAGTAAAATAAACCATTTTCTGATAAAGTACTCAATGTCATCATAAATGCAGAATTTAGAAGAAAAATGCTAGTGTGGCTGCAGATTAGAGCAGTGGGAATACAGCTACAAATAAAGATCACTTATCTGTTTGCTTTAAAAGCAACATCTGGTATTAAAATTGTTGTGCATATAAAAGGAAAATTGCATCGATATTTCAGTTCGTGTAAGCAGGCAGCTCAACTGACAGCTTTCATTTTATCGCTACTAAGCTCTATTGGAAACAATTGCCTTCAAACCTAAACTGTACAAGGACATTACTGTATAGCTATAGACATGTTTTAAAAAGTACAGAGTCAGGCAAAGTCTTTCAAGAAGATTCTAAATTGCTCAAAAACTGTTCACAACTTTAAGAACATCAGTCCTAGAAAGAGTCAATCCACTTTAAAAAGTATTCCATTGATATTTCCTGCATACATCATTAGCAAAAAGATATTTATTTGAGTCTGATTAAAAAACCCCAAAACTCAACATGGACATTTATCAGTTAATTTTCCTCAGCTTTAGCAGAATTTTTATTAGCAGTAAGATGCATGCAAATATTCTATTGGCAGACAATGAAAAATTTTTCACAGCAGTTTGCTTTTTAAGAAAAGCAGAGGAAAAGATTTTCATCTTTGCTCAACTAAAATTGCTGAAGAGATATTTCACAATTGTTCTTAGCAGTGCAACAGTGGAGAAAGCAAAGCCATTTCTATCGTCAACTCCAAAATTCTCTTCTTGTGGCATACTTAAACACTATCAAAACATGAACAAATTAATTAAAAAAACTTTCCAAAATGCAAACTAAGAGATCAGGGGTGGAGAGAGTTTCCTTATGAGAAGCTAAAATAAACATTTTGGATTGCAGTGGAACACAAAAGTCTTTCATTCATTTTCTCAGAGTCTGAGACATAACAAAGAATAAATCTTCATCCTAATAGGGCTGCATTGCCATGACCCACAATGAGCCAGACATGGTGGGAGAATGCCAATATACTTTGAAGTTAAATTTAAAACTTTATAGAAACAAAATTAACCTTAATTTTTCTTGACTAATTTGGCAAACAACATATGAACTAAAAAATAATTTCAAGTGCTAGAACTCTGCCTGGCAGTCTAAATTAAAAAACCTCACTTTGTATAATCATTTATTTTAGCTGACAAACATACAGTTTTATCCTTCTTTAGAGTCCGAACTTTTAACTTTAAAATCCCCAATTTAAAGGTATTCACTTCTTCAGTTTAATGTTCTAAACAATTTTTCCATTTCTTTTTTCCTTCTTATAGTAAGAAACACAAGACGTGCACATGAATTTTACTTCTGTGACTCATGGAAATGCTCCGCTGACACTTAACCTCCTTAATTTTTCCATATAATAGGAAGTTAACAAGCTGTTAGTCATACTTTCATAGATTTTTTACTAAGCAAATGCTGTAATAGTGTACTAAAAGAATTACTTGTCAAAGACTAGTCCAGAAGTAGGTACAAGTACTGCTTAGAAGAAGGTACTTCCATAGGAAATCACTATAGAAGCTTTTCATCACATATTTATCTGTAAAATAGCTATTAAAGCTACTTGTCGGGATAACTCTCTTGAAAGCATGCTGCTTTCACGTTAAAAGGCTAAGCTGGACACAATGCTTGTAGTTGATTTTGGCTTTCTGTACTTACAGCAAGTATCCAGCAGTAACAGTCCATGCTCGTACAAGACCTTTCAACCACTGTCTTGTATGTCCTTGTTCTAGCAAAGCTGGAAGCACCACCTGAAGCAAAAGTAGCTCTAGGGAAAGTTCACTTACTGGAGCATCACTAGAAACAATGGCAAGAGCAGAAAGTCAAACATAAGGAACATTCTGATAGTAATGTTTTACACTGAGTCAAATTAACACCACCACAATAAAAAATACATTGGATGCCAACAGGAACAATTCTTAGGTTTTTGCAGACATTTTTCCTTATATACTACTCTGAGCACAGGTTAAGTCTTCATGAATGTTTAGGCACTTAGGCACACAAGAAATTTAAGAAAAAATGTTGAGAAAGATTATATCAGAGAATATGACTTGCTCTTCTATTTGCTTCTATCATTGCTGTTTCAATTGTTATTTAGAAACAAAAATACTGCTATCATTAAGAAGAAATGCAGTTACAGATATTCTTTTATTCTTGAAGCAATGATAATCAGGAACAAATATGAAAAACAAACAAGGCAGCAACTTCACTATCAAAAAGTTGAAGGGGAAAGTGTTTTGAGGGCATATAAAAACCAAGTAGTTATCATTACGGAAGTAATACAAAATGCCTTTTATTTTTCTTAGTAGCTTTTTATTTGGCAAATTGTATGATGTATCCACGTCCTTTATCTTTTTACTCTTCTAGAACAATGAAGTTTAGATTAATTGAAAACAAACAAAACATACCAATGTCACATTAATGCTCAAAGAGCAAATACACATTTGTCTAGCTATAGGGAGACCGAAAAACCATCTTTTTTTAAATTAAATGCTTACCTGTACAGCATAACATTATATGGAAGAAAGTTAGGCAGGAGATACTTAATAATGCGTATAGGAAGCCAGAGCATGAGCAGTACAATTGATCCAAAGACAATCTGCAACAAGGAAGACAAACAAGTTAGTCTGAATAGCAGAAACACCCAAACCTAGTTTCCCCACTTATCTCTCTGACATGTTTCCTGTGTGTGGTGGGTTAGCCCTGGCTAACAGCCAAACATCTACCCAGCTGCTCGCTCATTCCTCTCTCCAGCTGAATGGGGAGAAAATAGAAGGAAGGCAAGAAGACTCGTGGATTGAGATGATGACATTTTAATAGAGAAAGCAAAAGCTGTGCATGCAAGCAAAAGAAAAAGAGGAATTCAGTCACTACTTCCCATCAGCAGACAGATGATTAGCGACTTCCTGGAAAGCAGGGCCTCAGCACATATTAACAGTTGCTCAGGAAGACAAATGCCATAACCATGAACATCCCTCCCTTCCTCCTCCTTTCCCACAGCTTTTACTGCTGATCACAACGTCATATGGTATGGAATACCCCTTTGGTCAGTTTGGGTCAGCTGTCCCAGGTATACTGCCCTCCCAGCCCCAGCTAATTTGCTGGAGGGGTGAGGGAGCAGGGCAGAACAGGAAAGAGGAAAAGCCTTGATGCTGTGCAAGCACTGTTCAGCCATAGCCAAAACACCTGTGTGTCAGCAACACTGTTTCAGCCACTAATCCAAAGGGCAGAAGGACACGGGCCGCTATGAAGAAAATTAACTCCATCCCAGGCAGACCAGTAAGGTATGATGCCCTCACCAAACAGGACTGCAGCTGAATAAGCACTGACTGGCCAGCTGACACTTAGGATAATGTCAGACAGTTCTACTTTCTTCCCCCTCCCCCAGCACTGGGATCAGTAATTTTGGATTCCTCTCTTTTCTTAGTGGCTGAGTTTTCAAGCAACTTGTAGAAGCCTCAAAAGATCTTTCCGTTTCTATTTCCTCACATTTTAAATTGGCTGAAAGATCAAAATTTAGTAGGGGAGATCAGGTGCATGAGACCATGCACTTTTATAAATCCCGTTTCCTTAAGGAACCAGATTAAAAATCAAGTACATTTTAAACACATTCTTATACTTCATATAAATGCACCACTAGAGACTAAAAATGCAAAAAAATTGTGTTTAACTATGTAAAAAAGAAAAATCAAATATCCGATTCTTCTTGAAACTTAATAGTTTACGTTCTGCAAAAGAAACTTCTTAAAAATATTGAGAAAGAAACACAACTTGAAAAGCGTGACGTTTTTTGAAATGGTAAGCTGTAAATGATCACCACTCTGGGTCCCATATTCTAGCATGAGGCTGGTAAAAGTTCTGAATTAATTAGCTAAGCAAATCAAAAGGTGAAGTTCAAGTAACTGCCAGTCCAACACAGTCTGAGAACGTATCTCTAAGACCTTTAGTAACAAGGAGATCACTGCTTATATTTGGGCCACTTGCTGTGACACAAAGTTTCAGGCAGCTAAAGCATTACGATTATCTAGGGAGAAAATACTCTGAAAGGTGGACAGGTCAGCTCCTCTTATGTACTGAAGGGCTCTCTAATAGAACTAAGATCTCTCTATGAGCTTTCACTGCTCAAAGCACTTTAGGTGTATTAATACAGTATGTCAAATAATAATGTTTCTGGTATATCAGTTTTCACAGTTGACGTGACATTTATGTCATAGCCTGAGACCCTTCCCTTACTGCATGCTAGGTAAACTTCAAACAAACAAGCAAAAGGAAAACAACTTTCACTGTTTTCAATATCTTACAATGATAATCTGGAAACAGACACCACTGGCTAGATCAGCATCATCCAATCCAAAACTTAACTAGAAAGTTACTCTACCCCTGCTGCACTACTTTAGCTGAATTGAACACACAATGTTTACCGCAATAACTAAGAGCATCATGAAAGAGTTACATATTTACAATATCCATAATAATAAACACTTGTCTGAATACACAAACATTTCCTGTGATTTTGCATAAGGAGAAGATATCACAGAAAAAATTGTTTTGGAAGGGATCTCTAGAGGTAAACCACCCCAACCCCCTGCTCTGAGCAGACCCAGTTACATCAGATTGCTCAGAATCTTATCCAGTTGAGTTTTGAGCATCTTAAAAGATGTAGATCCTGTTGGCAACCTGTTCCAGTGTCTAATCGCCTTCATGGTGAAAATGTTTTTCCTTAAATACGCAGTTGTATTTAAGCTAATGTATCGGAGCTAACGTATGAAATTTTTTTTCCAAATAAAGAAATTTTTGAGAAAAGTCCTTACCACTGATAAGATAAACCTCCTGAGATGTCTATAAATGGGCAAGTGAATCATTTCCTGCACAGGATTAAAGTCTGGATCATTCAAATTCCTGAGAAACCATAAGACACCAGGTCTCAATACCTGAAGTAGGAAATAGAAAACAATATATGAAGAGAAAATTATGTTTGTATTCTTTGTTTTTCATTTTGGATAACACTGCTGCAGCAAATAAGTTTTAAACATAATAGGGGTATTTGTTGAACAAGGTTCAATGAAATAGTACAGAAATAGAACAAAGGAAGCATTATCACAGAGAAGCAGAGAACCAATAACAAGCTTAATTTTCAAGTATTAAATCAATCTTAAACAACTGAAATGTATTTAGATTCATTTGAAGGCAACACCCATGTTTAAGGACTCTCTGTAAACTAAAAATCTCTAAGTAAAATATACTCTAAATCATAATTTTCCACTGCAGTAAGTACCAGTGTGACCCTTTTTACTTAAGGCTGAAATCCAGTATACACACACAAAACACAGTAGCAGCAATACCCACACGTGAAAGATTTAACTAACAGTTCAACATGCAAGCTTCTTGTTCTTATAGACTTACCTCTCTCAGTAAAAGAATGAAAGATGCAAAATAAAAGACGTAAACCATTCCAACTAACCAGTGCAGAAACATCGTGGTACCTGGGGCAGACTGAAAGCTCAATTCTCTATCTTTCAAAGTGGCATCAAACATCTCCTAGAAGGTAAGTAGTAAACAAATACGAATAAAGTTTTGCAAACCTCCACAGTTACTCATTTTGTTTACCCTAGTTCATTAGTTCATTTTGTTTACCCTAGTTCATAAATGCCTACCAGGCATTTAATTTAAATGTCTGCCTCGTGCTAACACATAAATAATTATAGCATTTAATTAGGAAAAAAGGGAATAATTTACAGTAAGAACAGCAAATAAAGATCAGTTTCTGATCAATTTCTTTCTTCTGACAGAAAGAAGTCAACTCAAACACTAACATACACTACCTAAGTTATGAATCAGTTCAAACAAAATGGCCCTGTGATRGAACCAAATACTTACTCTCTTAAGTAAAATTCTATTTCTACTAAGGCTAGAAAAAATTAATTTTCTCTGTTAGAAATTAATCACTCAATTGTTTTTCAGGACAGAAAAAAACTGTCCTTCTCAATTCCAAGCAAACACAGCATGTATCTTGTTCAAAACAGAAGGAGGTTGGACAACTATTAAAATATGAAGTCATTACCATTTCACATAAGATGGCTACACAAAGAAGTTTATTCAGTACACAAGTTTGCCTGTAAGTTCATTATCACAGTGGCCTTGTAAATACAGTAAAAAGGATTAGGATCTTATTATTTTAATAATAGCATGTTAATTTGGATTTAGTAACATAAAGGAAAACAAAATTAGCATTAAGCAGTACCTAAAAAATCCTTTCCTTCTGCAAACACTATGTTTATAAAAACAGAAGAGTGCTGTCAAACTCGTATCAACAACTCTCTTATCATCAGAACTTTTTTCCTTTAAATATAAACACCATTAAAAAAGATTTTATCCCATTCATTTCCATTCTTACCAAAGAGCATATATCCAGCCACCAGCCACAGATGAGAGGAAACACACCAATTTCAACCACCACTAACAAGGAAACCTTTAGGAAAAAAAAGAAAAGAACATCTCACTAGTTTAACAGAAATTGCTAAGAAAATTGTAACATAAGCTTAAACTGAGAGGGTTTTTTGCTACACACAAAAAAATAGGATTACCTTGACAACAATATAGCAAACTCCTAATAAACGACGTGATCGCTGGAACTTAACAAGTGCTGCCAAGCCCTGAATAGTTTTGTCAAGAAAATAATATTGAAAAATACTTTATAACATAGTTTGATTAATATGAAACACTATATTATGTGGCTTTTAGCAACAGGAAATTTTATAAAAGACAAAAGTGAAATAGGAAGTATGTATTTTATCAGGGCTCTATTTTCAAAAATGGCTGTGACTCCAGAAGTCACAATCTGATGTGCTGGATAACCCCCACAAACATGCATCTAAAATAAATGAATGATAATAGTACTACCACCCTTCTTAAATTAAGCATCCAAAAGTTTTCTCAAGAAATAAACAGTTGCCTTTAAAAATGTCTGCCACAGGTAAGCAAGTTTCAAAACTGAAGCCCTACCTTAAATGGTAGCTTTCCTTTTCATGCAGTCTGAAACAAATTCTCACCTCTTCCAAGAAAAGCTGGATGCATATTACAGTTTGGGGGTTTGTTTTGTTTCCTTTTAGGAGGCAAAACAGAGAAACGCCAATCAACTGTTTTATCACACTTGCACTGCACATTGATACGCTGTGGTCTAAAGTTGATGTTAGCTTTGTGTACTCTTGAACAGAGAACTGCTAACGAATGTTTATTCTTTCAGATTGAAGTTGGTGTTGTCCCTTTAAAAATATGCAGCTAGAATGCAGACTTTTTACTTGTGACCAAATCCTTGTAGCTTTCAGGACTCTGCCATTACTTAATTTTCTCTGTAATAATGAGTGTTATCACCTGAAACAAATCCTTGCTGCAAACTCTCATTGGTTCAGAGATATAGAAACTAAGAGAAAAGAGAAATTAAACCAAACCAAGCCACACTCTAAAGATCTGGCAAGATSAAAAAGATGTGACTAAATTTCCCATTGTACCCTACGTATTTTCATAATCCCATTTCTCTTTCTGCTGCAACTACATAGCCCACAGCAATAGTGTAAGGACAGTGATGAAAAAACAATGGTTCTACACTCAACTTCTCAGACAGACCTTCAATGTTTAGTTGGAGGCCTTCAAGCAAGCATAAAAGCCTATGATTTTGTGTTGTTAAACATGTGCAAGTGTTCTAAGAATAGAGCCACACTGACAAATTTTAAATGTCCAAGAGAACAGAAGAGACCTTTTCTTCTAATTTCACCAAAAGAGCAGAGCAAAATGGTAAATTAATTGCATTTGCATCATGTCTGTGTCTCCTCAAAACACAGCCAGAAAAACGATTTACATGTAAAATCTGAACCAGGTAACTACTGACAAAAGGATACATGACAAATAATTAGAGTCACTGCTAGTAGAACATAGCCGACTATAGTTGTAATCAGGCCTTCGAAGTGAGATGCTTGAACCTGGAGGGGAGGCAAAAAAAGGGAAAGTTTATCAGTCTCTTAAAAGATTACATCTCCTTTTTATGTAATTAAGATAAATTCCAAATCTCAACTCTTCAAGAAGAATGACAAGTTTCTCTTTAGTTTTTACATATTTTAATGATTTACTACTTTTTTGGTATCTCCATCAAGAGTAGAAAATGTTTACATTTACTGGAAAAGTCTAACAACTACTTTCTTCAAACATGAAACAACCTCTATATATGAAACAAAAAGTGTCACCTTATACTATCTCACTACCTCCTAGCTTTCACTACCTATTATAATCCCCTGTGAAAATTACTCAATGCACAAATTAAAATTGAACATGAGGAACAAGAGGCTGCTGAAAAAAAAGAAATATATGCATTTTTCTGTAAAAGGAGGAAACCTCACTTGAAATGTAAATGATGGAGGAAGTGGGAAAGAGTGAGAGAACGTTTTTAATCACAGATTGAAAAAGGTTTGAGGAGAAAAAAAAAGAGACACACTCCAGGTTACTTTTGCAATCACAAATAAAAGTGGGAGGATGCTACAAAAATACTGTGATTAAATAAACAGCGGTATTTTTTTCATTTTGAAATTATAAAACAGTACTTACATATTCCTCAAAGCCCAGGCCAACAATGGAGAAGTGACCAATGTGGTACGGACAAAATGCTGCATAACATAACAGAAAGAAGGGGAAAAAAAGGCCATGAAAACTGCTAAATGGTGCCTTATTTGCAGGTTGTGTGTTGTAACATGTTAATTATTCTACTTCTCATCAATTTTCTGAAAACAACTAAAAAAAAATTACTTTCTGTGCAAATATTTGCAAGTGTTACATTTCTATAATTTTACAAACACTGAAAATCAGATCAGAATTCACACTGAAAGACTACAAACAATATTAAACTACACAGAATAAAAGGACAGTCTTTTCCATCTTATTTCATCTTGCTGTGTGTAAATTATTAATTTTCTGAGTCTTATGTACTAGGGTGGTATCAGTCTCAGAGACTGCTGTAGGAACCTGTTCTGTATATTCACTCTTTCCCATGCACTAGAAGACTTAAGTAGCCATTTTACATCTTGGTCAGATGGGACTTGCTTTAGCAAGGTTTCAGTTTTAGTGCTTATTCTCAAGAATACTGTGAAAAATACAAGCCCTGCAGAAATCTGCAAAGGGAAAAGATGAGGGGGAGAAAGACGATGCTCCAGGGAAGGGATGAGGAGCAACTGAGAAGTCTTTTACCTTGAATTAATGTACTAAGAACTGTCATCATTCCCGAGAACTCACTCTTGCCAATTCTGAGGTCTCAGGAGTAATGAATTAAGAAACAGAGCACTTCCCCATTTTTGGACACCTGTGTATTTGCTACAGGATCAAGCAGCTTTTTTAGCTCACACTGTGGTCTTCAACATCAGAACAGAATTCAACATCACTTTCCTAGAGGAGCAGAGGGAATCAATAGGAAGTAAAGGGGCTGCAGTAACTGCAAGGTTTTATTTTCACCTATATTGCCTTCAATACATTATGATAATCCACTCTGGGGACTACTGTAGACTAAACATACCCTCAAATGAAAAGCCTGATGATTTTCTCTCTCTTCCTCATTTCCATATGACCAACAGGTAAAAAAACCCCAGGAAAACATTTAGCAGGACTTGTGTTACCCTAATCAATGATCAGAAAGTTTTAATTTATGTCCCTTTCAGAGAAATCAACAGTTACTGGGAATAGCAAAAATGTAAAAGATAAAGGGAGGACTTGAGCTCTTCCTGCCCAGTAAGAGCAAGAGAAAGAAAAATGAGATTTAAAAAAAAAAAAAAAAAAAAATCACACTCATAACTCCTATAGACATTAGACAGATGACTTAAAAGTCCTATCTTTTGGACAGTGTTTTACGAGATTATAGTGCACAGTTTATAATGTTTTTTAAATAACTTTCTTTAAAAGAGAATTTCTAATAGATCCCTTCTAGTAAAAAGCGTGAAGGAGTAGAAACTTCTCTGCGAGTACTGAAATGAGCTATAGAAAATATGAATTATGTCGAACTTAATTAACTTGTCCAAGAGAACATCATAGGAGAATTTCTGGACCAGTAATTAAGGTTCCAAATGCTTTCCTTCTGTTTTATCTTCTAGAAAGTACCTCCTGTGACATTTGAACTCATCAGGACTGTAATTACAAATAACTAGAGATTTGGCAGTTGTAAATTAGGCAGTATTACTCAGTGGGAAAGATACTAAAAATAGGCTTGAGAGGCACAAATTAAGTTCCCAGATCTCCTGCTCACTTGCTTGGGAAAGTCATTCCCCTTCTATTCTCTACTTGTTAGTTTCCTGCTTGTTAAAGCACACTTAGAGCTACTGAAAACACATCTATATGACAATCTTATTAATTATTCTTATTACTCACTTATTATTGAATTTAAATCAAGGATTTAGAAATTTCATAGTTATTATCTACTTATCGAAAAAGCCTAAATTTTATAGCAACTAAAAAACCTAATTAACTTCTGATAACTACAGATTAAAATAGATGAATTCTCAGAAAGAAAATTCAAGTATTTTCCAACTCTTCTTAGAACAGTTATAGTTTTTTGTGAATTAAATATACATGATAATTCTTTTTATTTTCTTTCGATCTTCTGATTCATTTCAGTAACTAGAAGCTCAGATCACTGGTTCAATATTGTGAGCTTTACTTTGCCAGCAAAAATTTCTTATCTACAGTATGATGTCAGTTTTTAAAGCTCAAACTCTTCTGCCAAGAAAGACCCCCCAAAAAACAAAGCAACATAACCAATCCCTTTCTAAACTGATAATTCAGAGCAAGTGAAATTTTGTGTTCGGTATCTCTTCAAGTGTATAAAATGCTCTATCTTGTCACTAAAATGCTGGTGCTTCTGTTAGCAGCAAAACAGGCAAAATGGAGGCACAGGGAAGAGCTGTTATTCTCCCATGTCACTCAACAGGGGTAAGGTACCAAAAAAAAAAAAAAAAAAAAAATCTGCATCACAGTCTAACATCTCTCAGGAGGGTCTTAAAAAAACCAATATCTATATTTCTAAATTTGTTACCCCCCATTTCTGCAGTAAAAGCAGAGTGGAAGTACAAATTTACCCTATGTATTATAAGCAGTAAATATAAAATAGGAATTCCAGAAACTCTCAAGGGGGAGCTTACTGAAGTTTACAATAAGGCAGGCATTTTACCTTTTTCTTTTAGGGTTCAAATGATTGAGAAATATACACCTACGACTTCATTTTTATTTATTTATTTATTTTTAAAGCTGTGACAAGTTTACATCCAAGAAATTTTCCTAGCAGTAGCTATACATGCAATCAGAACACTGAAATACTCCTATCTTGAACTAGAAATAGAAAGAGTCTTGCAAACATTTAAAGTTGCAGTTCAGCTTCAGCATCTACAGGAAGGAGATACGAAAATAAAGTAAAATACACCACTGATTAGAACTGACTATTTTCTAAAATTTAAGTCAGTCTAATTTGTATGAACTAAGGAAAGTTGTTCCGTAGTAATTTTGGACACAAAATGAAAGTATATTTGACAACTCTACACAGTCAGCTACATTCTTGTGTGCCCCCTCCCTCCCAATTGAGCTCTAAAGATGGATTATTGATGGAAAAAGAGATTTAACTATATCTAGCTAAAACTATAAGACGAAAAAATATCCTAGCCATTCCTAGAAGTACTGCATTCGCTCATAAATTAAATTCCAGGAGGTTCCTCCTTTAATTTAACAGTAAGAAATACTATTTTCTGTGCTTTGGTTGACATCATTAAGCTTTTGGTAGATTTCCTATTTTAAACCTATTCACTTAAAGGAATTAAAGTGACAAAATGAGAAGCAATAAAGATTTATTATTCATATTCCCCATTAGTTTGTGGTTCTATTTTTAGATGTCACAACTTCCATTTATTCTGAGAGAACAGCCTTAAAATTAACCTGCATTATCACTTCACAAAGAAGGATCTTTTTAAAACCTTAGAGCAAATGATACTTACCAAACACAAGTATGAACAACGTATTTAAAGATACCACCCAAAAGACATGTTCCTGCAAGGAGTATGGGGGAAGGAGGGAGGAAGACGACAAGGAAACAGTACATAAATACCAGCTATTTAAATGAGCGACTTTACTTTTATATCTAAACTTCTTATTTCAACTGCCTATTATTACCAGAACTTGCACATCTCACGTTAGAGCCAAGAAATTTGCTCTAACACAAAGTCCAAAACGTGCAGGACAGATCATGAAAGCATCTATTCACATTCATGGACATTTACTTAGATAAGAGCACTTACGTTTTAACACTCTTATTTTGTAAAAATAAGCTTTTATTTTAAAAATCAATATGAATTGTTCCACCCTTAAAAACAATTGCATTAAATATATGTGGATATTTGTTTTATAAATGAGAAAATGTTCATCTGAACTTTTAACAATTGGACTTTGGCACAAGAAACCCATTAACATAACTGATGGCTCTCACTCTAGAAATAACAGCACGTCTCTATTTTTTAATATTACTTTTAGTGAAGACATGAATTCAGCCATAAGTACACTGGCATTGTAATTATTTTTATATTCATATTTAAGGTCAATCACTAATGATATAATAAGCTATATAATTTTAAACATGAGACATTACATTAAAATATGAGACATTTTATTTCAAACATGAGACATTTATCCACTGCAGTATCTAATAAACACATTCATATTTAAGAATTATACTTCTTCCATACATTAAGTAAAGTAAAATTTATACTGCTGGAAGACAGCAGATATTTTTTCCCTTTAAAATATAAATGACTTCTCTTTTTAAAATAAGTGGTCTGGCAAATGATACCCAATGAATGGGTTAAAGTTTTGTTGCCATCGACTGCACTCTCTCTGCCCTGACCCTGAAGTCAGAGCTAGACATCTCCAACAGTCAGGTACGATGGGCAGCAGAGAGAGCCCTTCAAATAAATTATAACAAAGCCCACTAGAAGATATGCATTATGTATGTAAGAGAGTGTCAGGGAGATAATCAACATGGGTTCATCCACAGAGAAGTGTTAAAAAGCCTTGTTAGGAGCGCTTTGCTAAATTATCATAAAGATTTTTGGAACCAATTTAAAAGATACGTGCTCCACAAGACAGACTGACTATTGTGAAGATTTTAAAAAAAGATTCGATACTGATATCAATTAAAATAATATTAAAGAGGGGAAAAATGCTAGGGAGGAACAAAAAAAACCCCAAACCCAAATAAAGTCAAGAAACATAACTTGAGGATCTTGAATTCTAAAATCTAGTCTACACTAGAATTTCACTAGTGGTGTTCCGGTGGTATTAGGGCAAATCAGAGAAGTCTGAATGAGGACACTATTTTAATCATAACATAAAGAGCAAAACTTAAGGCTAGAACAGATATGTATTTCAGTGTATGCATTTTTAAAGGGTCTAATTTTTAGTTACAGTGGAGTACGTGATCCAAAGTTACCTATGTCTTTTAAGAAATCCCACTTTTACGCCACACACACACACAACTCCACTCTGTGAAACTCCTAAAAAAGACAGTTTGCTTGAACATGACATCATATGAAAGTCTCTTTATGAAAACAGGGACTTCAAACAGAATGATGTAATTTTAAAAAATACAGTTTACTTAAAAAAAAAAAAAAAAGCCTTCTATAGATATTCTTGAAATGCAGGATTTCACTTACTAAAAAAACCAGAGATCCATCAAGTCCAAGCATCTGTGAAGGTAAGAAAGTTAATTTTATTTACTCATCAGAAAAACTAAGCAACACACATCTAAAATAAGCCTTATAGTATCCTCTTTCACACCAACTTCTAATGTCCAATACTGTCAAAAGCTTTTTTATTGCTCAACCAACAGAACCTGGACATAAATTCTTAAAGATAAAGATAGAAACTAAGTTCTCGTTCAACACAAGATAGTGATAGGCAGTGATATACATGTGGAATATCTTAATACACATGTATTTATATATGGCAAACCAAACATACAATCAATAAATTTATAGGCTATTTGTCTCCAAGACTTTGAAGATTCTGACAAAGATTTTAGTGATTAAATCGCTATTTAAAAACATGTTTAAACAACTCAATATTAAAATACAAGAGCAAATTTTTTTTTCTTCCTAATTGCGAAGTATCAGTTTATGTTGCACTGAGAAAAGTCAAAGGTTAATATTTTATCTTCAATGTATAAAAGCAACTAGCAACAGGGTAATGTTGCTACACTGTATGTTATTAAGTTTAGAACAGAACTGGTTTACAGCTAGGGAAGACAGGAAACAAATCCTCCATCACTCTGCACAGCTGTTACAGGAAGCATCCACAGAACAGCCAAAAATAAAGCATCTATTAAAAAAAGAAAAAATAAATCTCTCCTTTCCCCCCCCCTTCAAGGATTTCTTACTATTTCAATCCAGACGCTCCTACTCTGCAATTACTACTGTAAAGTACCAGGTTCAAGGCTATTTTGTACCACGATTTTGCATTAAGTTCCAAGATATTAAAGTTGCACGAGCTTGCATACTATTTTCACAAGATGAAATAGCAGAAAAGCCTACTTCACTTTTGATACTAAATGCCAACTAGATGTCTATTGCTTATGCCAGCACATAGGATTGGAAATGGTTATGAGAGTTTGCTGAAACTGATTTCTATATTCATGGAGAGGCATCAAAATACTTTCAATTAGGAGTACATCAACATTTCCCAGCACATAAATTGGGTTCAGAAATATAACACTTTCACCTTGAGATACACAGTAGAATGGTTCAGAAACCTGAATTTATGTATGCCTTTTTTCACTAAATATCTTTCAAAACAAACTAAGAAGTTTTCATTAGATACAAAACAAAAATCAAGACCTCTCCCTCGTGATGAAAACTGGATTTCTACTACACTGCCATCAAGGCCTCAACTATATCACAGCCTAGGAATACAGTGACTAGCTTTACAACTGTCTGCCATAGGCAGTAGTGACACTGGTAAACCACATGAAGCTGCTGTATCTACCTTCAGGTAGATTTTGCTGCATATGGTGAGCTTTGAACTCAGATGTTGGTTACTTCTAAACCAGCTACAAAAAACTAGTTCTTGAGTCTCTACACCACTCAGTGTACATGCATCTAATGCTCTAATTACAAAACAGAAACAATGTTACATCAAAACGCTCCATCATTTTTTAAGAAATACATTTGTCTTTTGCAAATATGTAAATAAAGTAAATTAACAAAAATTTCCGGTTCTCTCTTTTCTTTAGTTTAATGCTTTCATGAATACAAAAATTAAGCATTAAACTACATATAACGCAACACCTATGTTCTCCTAATCTGGCCTGGCATCCTCAGTGCAAGCTGCTATTCATTTTGAAACCTGACCAAGTTGAAGAGTTCAGAAAAGTCTGTGCTAAAACATGTTTTAAGCTGCTACTTGTTGTGGTTTAACCCCAGCCAGCAACCAAGCACCACACAGCCGCTCGCTCAGCCTCCCCCTGCCCCAGTGGGATGGGGGAGAGAATTGGAAGGGCAAAAGTAACAAAACTCGTGGGTTCAGGTACGAACAGTTTAATAATTGAAATAATAATAATAATAATAATAAATTGTAATCAAAAGGAAAACAACAAAAAAAGAGAGGAACAAAACCCGCTCACCACCTGCCGACTGATGCCCAGCGAGTCCCCGAACAGCGGTCACTGCCCCCCAGCCAACTCCCCCCAGTTTATATACTGAGCATGTCATATGGTATGGAATACCCCTTTGGCCAGTTTGGGTCAGCTGTCCTGGCTATGCCCCCTCCCAGCTTCTTGTGCACCTCGTCGCTGGCACAGCATGGGAAGCTGAAAAGTCCTTGACTAGTGTAAACACTACTTAGCAACAATTAAAACATCGGTGTGTTATCAACATCATTCTCACACTAAATCCAAAACACAGCACTATACCAGCTACTAGGAGGAAAATTAACTCTACACCAGCCGGAACCAGGAGGACACCACTATATTGCAAATCAAAGCAATGCCTTTTTGTTAGTTAGCAAGTAGCATAATAACATTTTGTTTTTAATACAATGACTTTTTTAGGTCGCTAAAGACTCTTACTGATAGTTTTCACATTAGACAATGGTATCCAAATTGATCCCAATGGATTTTAACACAGCAATACTACAAATAATTTCAAGTATGAGTCTGAGTTATTCAATTCAAGAAAATGATTCTTACTCACTCGCTCCCAAGTAAGCTCTTCTGCTGCTCGATCCCATTCCAAAGCATTCCAGTTCATGTCATCTGAGGAGACAATGGCCATTTTTACAGCTGTTAGACTCACCCAAAATAAGATGCAACCACTCCATGCTATGTTTTAAATGAACAAAAAGACTTAAGTGCATAACATTCAACTCCTAAGTGCTGATAGCTTTTCAGCAAGCAAATGCTTCAGCACTCAAGAAATACATGAAATTTGCAAAACCAAGATAAATAAGCTGAAGGGGGAATTCACACAGCTTCCTTGAATTATGACAGTTCTATTTTCAATGGCTTCATTTATATTTAAAAAGAACTAGAACGTTACTGTTTTGAGTCACCTGTTACCTTGTGCTCCATTGTTTCCATCTGCTGCATCTTCTACTACAGCATCTTCTTCATCTTCATTATCCTCCTCCTCTTCATCTACTTGTTCTTCTTGAATTTCAGGGTTCTCACCTACAACTACATTCTCCGCAGCCGGGTTAGCAGGTTGATCAAGCACAGCATTTTCAACACCTCCATTTACAACAGCCTGAGCCTGCAGAAACAGGATTTAGTATTCAGTTAAACTGATCAACCTCTCTCCGTACTTTTATCCTGTATATAGAAAAAGCGAATATTAATAAAAAAATGCTAATAACATTTTTTTTTTTTTTTTTTAGCTAAGCATTAAATTTGGGACCACTAAACCTTTTAAAAGAGGAAGAGAAACATTCAGACTTCTTCACAGAGTAGCTGAGGTTGGAAAGGGCCTCTAGAGGTCATCTAGTCAACCCACCCACTCAAAGCAGGGTCAGCTACAGCAGGTTGCTCAGTACTGTTTCCAGTTGGCTTTTGAGTAACTCCGGAGGTGGAGACTTCACAACCTCTCCGAGCAACCTGTTCCAGTAGTTGATCGCACTTACAGTAAACAAAAAACCAAATCCCACATATGTTTTTTTGGTTTGGTTTGGGGGGGTTTTTTGGTGGGGTGTTTGTTTGTTTGTTTGTGGTTTGTTTTTTTTTTTTTTGTGTAAATGGAATTGCCTGTATTTTAATTTGAGCCTACTGTTCGTTGTCCTGTCACTCAATACTACCAAGACGACTCTGGCTCTGTCTTATTTACATCCTCCCATCAGGCATTTATACACACTGATATGGTCACCCTGAGCCTTCTCATCTCCAGGCTGAACAGTTCCAGCTCTCTCAGCCTCTCATCATATGTCAGATGCATATGTCAGATGCTCCAGTCCTTTAATCATTTTTGTTGGCTCTTCACTGCATTCACTCCAGTACGTCCATGTCCCTTTTGTACTGGGGGAGCCTAGAAGTGGATATAGCACTCCAGATGTAGTCTCACCAGTACTCAATAGAGGGGAGCTCTCTTGATCTTATGAAAACTACCATTGTATTAGAAAGATGATAATTCAAGGACAACCCAAGTCAGTCATCAAGCTGAGGGTCTCTACCTCAGTCTTTAAAAAAAATTGACATTTATTACAAAAGAAAACAAAATTTTAATTATTTCCCCCTATGTACATAGTGCTTATATCAGATCATCTCTTCTCCTGCCCAAGCAGCTCCTGTAAGCACCAAAGGGGTGCATGTGTGTGTTGGTGGGTGGGGGGAGGGCAGAGAATCTCCAACATCAGAAGTTTCAACAAAACCTCCAACTGCTTTAAGAACAGTGAATTGTTACCTCATGAACTACTAAAATACTTATGAAAAAGACAAAATAAAAGCAAGATGCATCTTCATTGACTATGGCTGACAATTCGGCTTTATATGCACAAAATTATCTTAAGTGTGAAGATACAGACATAAGAATCTAAACAATGTTAAAGTTACTTTACAAAAATTATACTATAACAGATCCATAAACATTCCATTTTACAGAACTTCAAAAATGTAACAGTGGTGTCATTGAGTTTATATAGGAACACATGCTCAACTTCTGCTAATGTACAAATAAAGAAATCCTGCAGTAAAATAACATTATTGTTGGGTTCTGATAATGTATTTATTAACAAAAACACATTTTCTAAATTTATCATGAACTACTGAGCAGTTAAGTTTTACCTCATTTTGTTGACCAACACCATTGAGTGGCTGTTGCTGATTTTGTTCCAACCACTGTGGTGCTCCTCCATGGACGATCTGTTCACGTAACCAAACAAGGCTGATAAATGCACACAGAGTGCATGTTACCACAAAACAGCCCTGCAAACAGTCAGCCAGTAAGTTCTCCCTGTTAAAGAAAGAAAAAAAACCCCAAAAAACCAAAGAAACAACAAACACATTAATGACAAATACATTTTGCTAACAAGACTAAGTTTAGTCATTGTTAACTACCATAGACAGATCTTCCTAGTCCAAATCAACAAATAAACTGGTATTTGTGCAAAAAGCTGAGTTTATTTGTGTGTCTGTGTGACAAAAGTATCTAGATGTAATTTTTATTTAATTTTAAAAAATCTGTTCAAAGAAGGTTTCTTTTAGGAAGGCTGTATGTGCCTGTGTACAAGTGGTTTTAAGTGCCAAGATAAGCACTGATTTTGGAAAAGGTTTTATCTTCCTCTAGTTTGGTTTGTGAAATTACTACTGTTTAAACACAAATATTCCTGCAAAACAGGATCTGACTCAATATGAAGAAAAGCTTCAAGAGTAGTTCAAGAAAAACAATCTTCAAGAATAGCAAAGAAAACACAATAGTCGCTAAGTAAATTATTTGCTACAGTAAAAGTCTTTTTAAATGGCTAGATACATAATATCCAGTCCACTGAAACATTTTATCTGCTGAGCTACCCTAACCAAAAGAATGGAACTGCAGGGTTTGCCTTTGGCTGCTCTACATTTTGGTTAGTTTTTTACCCCAGGTATTACCTCTATATTTTAAAAATCCTAATCTATCAAGTCATGCACAATTGTAAAGCAGCAGCAAAACAAAGTTCAGTTAACCAACTGAAACTAGGGCTTCACGCAATGCAAGAGGTACTTAAATTGGCTTAAGCAACCCTCATCCTAATTCCAGATACCCCCTCCTTCTTGTTTCCACCCTTGCACTACTCCTTGACCACAGTGAATTTGCTCAGAAACTAACCAATGGCAACACCTTCTTTAAAATAAGTAAGGAATACACCACCACAGTACTCTGCCATCCCTAAAGAAGTATCAGTCTGGCTCTCCATGCAGCCGCACAAACACTTGTGCCTGCACAGCACAGTGAATACCATGGAGAAAAGAAATCCAAAATGAAAAGATGACACAGGATGCTATTGAAATTGATTCTGCCAAAGAAATATATGTCAAAACACAGCTTCACATGCCATTAAAATCTGACACATATTTGAGTCCTTTATTTTCTCCCTAGACCATAAAAGACTCGAGAACAGGTGCTGTAGGTTCAGTTGTTTCAGATTCTTCTCAGAAAAACAAAAATTAAATCCACACTTACTGGGAGATAACAGGAAAAATACTGTTACTAGTCTCAAGCAAGCACCTCCTTCCATTAATAAAAATTAATTAAACGTAACATGTCCTGATGTCTCAAATCAAATAGCCTAACTGAGATGACTTAGCTGAACCGCACAGGACATTCATTCAAAATTTGCTTTCTCATTTGCAACTGATTCTACTCAAACTGAGTTTCAGTTCTTCAGGTTCAAGATAATGAAAAAAGTAAGAACCAGCCTGAAACTCTGTTGTGTTGGTACTTACTGATTCTTTAAGTAATATTGATTTAAAAAAAGAAAAGATAGATAATATTCAATAGCATATGGTGATTGAAGCATTAAAATCTAAGCGTCAGCTAGAAGGCAATCCGATAAAAAAAAAAAATCCCTATCACATAAGAGACTCAGAATGGATAAAATAAAATTCAAAATATAAAAATGTAACAAAGCAAACAGAATGTGACATTAATATTATTAGCAATATATATTAATATTCTACTATGTGGTGTCTGATTTAAACTGTAGGAAATTAATGTTTTAAATTATTAAGTGTCAGTTTGCAGTGTAGGTTTTCTTGACATCAAATATAAATCTTCATTAACCAGGGCACATTTGTAAAGCCAGTTTTCCATCTCCAAAGATCTTGAATAGCAGAACTTAAAAGTGAAATGATTTCTACTGTAATACTGTTGGCCATACATCTTGTTATACAAAGGGTAACAGGCAGCTGCTCGCATAACACGATGGAAGATAACAAGCATAACTGGAAGAAAGGGACACTAAGTTCCAAAGCAACCATTTTCACGGTAATCTGACTAGAGAAGTTATTTGTATCAAACTGTTTAAGTACTTACGTTGACAGAATATCTAATGGCAGTGTCAGTAGTGAGCTCACAGAGCCAGTAAACAAGCACTTGTAGATACGACCTGCATGAAGAAACAGAAGCGTGGTATAAATTTGATTTTGGTTATAGCCTCACTTGGGAAGGACCATAGGTACTCTCTTTTCACCTGGTGTCCTAACTAAATTTATGACAAGGAAAAAATCTCAACTTTCAGTGAACTAACAGAACTCAAGACCACATACAACCACATGGAACAAAGCTGTATTTACTTTAGCTGAACATTCTTGATAAAATATACATTCAAAGTGTAAGAATTACCGTACTAGGTTAGACCCAAGATTCATGTAGACCTCTCTCCAGCACTGGTCACACCAACACATGCTTAAGGAAGACTATGGAAACAGGTTAAAGATGCTTGCAGCAATATTTCCTCAGTAYGTTCTCATATGCTTCACACAAAGCAGCTCAGCTCCTGTGCCATAATATCTCAGTGCTAATTAATCCTTGATGGATTTCCCCCCCCCCATTAATTTGTTCAATCATATTTTGCACCTGTATAAACTTTTAGTATTATGATATCTTGTAGCAAGGAATCTCACTATTTCATTATCTGTTTTAAATAACTGTTTTATGAATTAATACTTGATGTTAGTTAATGTTAGCTTTTTACCACGATTCTTCAGTCACAAAATCTTCAAAGTAGGTTATCAGTGTACATAGTCTACTTCAGAAAATCAGGTTCAGGTCCATAGGAGGATGACACAGATGCTCAGAACAGGATGAGGGAAGAATTAAGGCACCCTTATCCAGAAATTTAATTCTTAAGATTCTCATTCCACCCTTAGGCAAGCATAGGTACCCAAGTATATACTGGCACACTGTAGTTTCCGTGAACGAGAATACATAGCTCAGTTATCACCTATTGGTTAAACCTGTTCGGAACTTACAGAAAGTTTATGCTTCTATATCTCTCATGAATCTATCTACCAAAAATGCCCAAAAGGTCTACTGTTTATGTTCACCTTTTATGTAAGACATAATATAGCACCTGGAGGAAGTTAACACTTACATCCCCAGTGCAATCCACTCCTCCTGCTGAAGTTCTGACATTGGACAGAAAATAATACAAAATAATAATACAAAATTCAAAGGTCTAGAGTAAGAACACAAAAAAAGACAATGGCTGTAGCTGATCTAATGAAAATGTTCAGTCTCATTGTAGCCAGTACTACTTACATATTTTATACTGAACAGTCACTGAATCAAAGTTAGCAAGATGATACTGATCCTCTGATGCCAGTGAGTTTCAATAGTTTGCCTCTGCCTACTATTTAGCTACATGGTGGGGGAACTTCAAAGGGGCAAGATACTGCTGTGAACTCTGCCAGGCTGAAAATGTCAAAGAACACAAGCCTTTTAACTCCCGATTACACCACACTGGTAGGAAACCAGCGTAACAAAGATTTTGTGAGATTTTATGGCATAGGAAGGGGATTTTATTACACAAAACCTTTAAGGAAACTGATCTCTAAGCAAGCTATTTTTCTCACAGATTTCTTTTGTTCTCTCTCATACAAGCACCAAGACATGTACGCCTAAGTGGCCTGGACAGGATCACTTGTGGGCAACACTGAAGACAAAGGACACCAGCTAGTAAATCCTCGTCATATCTCTTGGATTATTCTTGATTGGCATTTATGAACTGATTTTAGACTTGCCTTTCATACTCTTCATGAGTGGATGCCATTTGGGATCTTTGCCTCATTGTTTTGTTTCATCCCTCTTGAGCCTGAGGCAAAATTCACAGTTCTCCTATATTCCTTATCTGTATATCTTAGAACTGCAGTCCTGTTCTTCATCTTCTTGACACCTTATCTTTAGTCTGTTTGTTTTCCCTCTTGATTTGAATGAAACCACATATACAGTGCTCTTCAGCAAACAGCAAACACTCCTTTTAGCCCTTCTGCTGGTTCTTCCAGTGCTCACATACACAATTCCATTCATACTTTACTCATGCCAATTTAAGTAGTTCTGTTACACACCTCTACAATTTTAACCACTACACAATCATAAGAAACATGTACAACCATTCTATTTCGTTACATTGTTTTTTTAAAAAAATGGCAACCGAATCACTCCAGAAAAATACATTCATGTGCCATTTCAGTGTGTGAACAGTGATTTCTAAAATTCGAGATAACTCCCACTCTAGCATTTCCTACTGCCTTAGTGTACACATTCACTTTACTCAGTGTGTACACCTCTTTCTTACCCCACGTACTGTATAGGTTCCTTGGGTATTTCACTCTAGGAACCAGGCAGCTAAATACAATTATCTCAGAAAATAAAACCACTTTGGATTAAATTGGCCCACTTAATCCTACTTCTCTGAACAGATCATAGCAAATTGTATAACTGTTTTTTTTCATCCACTAATGTAAATGTGCTTTGTGCTAACAGAACAGCAACAGCATATCGGAGCCTGCTGGGATTAGGCTGAGGGTATGCACAGAGAGATAAATTCCTTTTACCCAACCATATAAAATGGGTATACAATAAAGAAGTGAAGTTACCAAAAAAGAATGCAGAATTTATCCCACAATGGGACAACTGCATGACTAGCACGTTAATCTAGAAGACAGATTTGTTCAACCATACATCTGCTTTGGTATGTTTGACAAGTTTTTTATGCTGCACCTTTTTCTTCTAGATACAAAATAATTGGAAGAATACTTCCTTGTGAAACCAGCCACACATAATTACATGAGCCATATGACAGAAACTGTGAAGGTGAGAGATTACATTAAAAAGTATTTAAATATTACAGAAAATTAAAGATTGTTAAAAGCATTTAATGTAAGACGACAAGACCTATACAAAATCACATCCACGAGACAGATCCTGACAAATTTCAAAAGTAAATGGATTTTTCAAGTTTCTTAGACTGAATGGCTCTATCATGTTGGATATCTTCCTGTGCAAATATGTTACCCTTCACGGTACATTAATTCTTAAAGGAATCCATAAACAGGGGTACATGTACGGTGTTAGAAACAGAAATTAAGACAAAGTAAAAAGAATGCTCACTTGTAAATCAAAATCGTAAGTCAGTTATGTTGGCTTAGTAAATGAGTATTAAAAAGCAAAGATGACATCTGTAAAAAAAAACAAAAAACCAACCAAACAAAAACAAAACCAAAACTATATAACCAAGTTGTAGGTGGTGAGTTTTGGTAACATTTCAGTATTACTGAAGAGCCAGCATCAGGTTTTCAGACAGTTCTGAAACATAACTACCTTAACTAAATCTATTGAATATGATTTTGCTGTCCTTTAGAAGTTTATGAAGAAAGGTGTACAAAATTTGCATTTTGAAAGACAATGGTAGAAAACCAAGATTTGCCTAAAAACCCAAGGAAGAAATTTGAAATATTTTTTAGTTTCAATGTAAATCTTCTTTACTCCATGTCCAGAAAAGCTCTTTTTCTTGCACAGGAAGGACAGGCTGCAGAAACAGGATCACTCTTTTATAGCKGATGCCAGTATCGTGCTATTCTCAAACTAAGCCAGTGCCAGTTACAAATAAAAGCAGAGAGCATTACTGACAAACTGGCTAGGGAGACCCATTTACTGGCTCCCTACTCTTTTGTTCAAGGGATACATTACTGTTTGTAAAGATGCACTTCCAATCATTTCCTTGACTGAATACTATATCCCTTTTGCCTTTTTTCGTCTTGTCTATATTTTTAGCTTGTTGAAACATCAATAGTCCTCTTTCCATTTGTATTTGAAAAGTGAATTTCAAACTGGATACTACAGTAATTTAAATGTGCTCTCTTTTTCTGATCAATTCCTTTACTACTTAGTAGAGTTTTACTAATCAATTTATGCATGACTATAAAGGAATTACACTTTTCATACTAAAAAACAATATTGCACTTCATTTATAGATGGTTAGAAAAACCAGGACAATTCTTCTAATCTAATATTAATATATGGTATCAAATAAAAACTTCCATGTAGATTTTAAAGATAATTGAAAAGAGGCATTTTATTGGAATAAGAAGGCTAAAAGCCCTTTTATGTATTTTCTCCTATCTCTTAACACCTTCCTGCATTGCACTACTGGCTGAAGAGTCAAATAGCTAGAACTTCTGAGTGAAAATAAGTGAAATAATGTCTTTGAATTTATGATTTATTTTATCTAAATAAACCAACAATGGTCTCACAAAACTTTGTTGCAGAAAGTGGCATATCTTCCTGCCTATAAGAGTATTACAGTACAAAAAATAATACTTACATGCAGTAAGAGGTACTACTCCCAACCATGCAAAGGCCACAAGTGTATAATGAAACCAGTATCGTATTGCGGTGCCAATACTCGTAACCAGTCCAGCAAAGATGTCTTGGATTGGAAGCCGTGAAGGCATATCTGGAGAATAAACTGTGTAGAAAAGGCACTTATGAAACAATTCTTCATTTAAAGAAGCATTTATGTAAAAGTCCTGCCAACTACAAAATGTTTGTATTTGACAAAAGCTTACTAGAAGAATAAGCACATTTTATAGCTTCCCAAAAGATGACCCCAAACAAACAACAACAAAAACTTCACATATTTGTTACATTGTGTACTGAGTGGGATGGGAAAATTAATAAACTCCATGCCAGTTTTTGACTTAGAGAAGTTTTCTTAATAGCTTTATTTATCAACTGTAAACTCTGATTAGCTCAAAATAAGCTCAAGCCCGCAAGAAAAAGCAGACTCTAAATTCAGTAGCCCTCCCACTCATCACTACCTCAAAGATATTCCTGTCTGTTACTTATAAGCCTAGCTCAAGGAAAGAGCACAAGGAACAAGAGCAATTAGCAATTTTGCATACTGTCAATTTGTTTGTGCTAGATAATTTAGATTTCACTTGCTATCCAACAGCACAAAAAAAATCAGCAACATGAAAGTACCCCACAGACAGGAAAACTGAAGGGAACTGATTAAGTATCTACAGACATTGAAATTTACACAGGATGACTTTTACTTTCAACAGATATCTATTCCATACCATGCAAGATTTCTTCCAAGGTCACACCTATTTCAGAACATAATGCAAATCTCTCAGCCTGTATAAACGTTTTCATAATAGACTTTTTAAATTCAACATCTATATATTACATATACCCATCCCTACTCAAAAGCCAAGAAAATCAGTGACAGGGCTTCTTCTTTTGTAAACAATGAGAAAACACCTATCTCTAACAATTTCATTACATTGAGTTTGCTTCTACACACTTATATGGATGCCAAGAAGCAGTAATGCACAGTATCAATAACAAATTTGAATAAAGAAGATAAACTACAGCTAGGAGTTGCACAAAGACATTGCTGCCTGGATGTTTAGCAGTTATGTTGGGAACAGCTGAGCTTGAAGACTTTAACATGTTTAATTAATGGACTACTTTTTAAAACATCACATACTTTTAACTACATAAGGGAACTCAATTTTTATAAGAATTGCTAGAGAAAAGTTTTCCTTCCCTCTCATGGACAATCCTTCGACTTAAAAGTCTGAGAAGCACAGCTTCATGCAATTTACCTGTATCCCCCCTTTTCTCTAATGAACGTCTCTGCTACCTTTACCTACATTCCTAATCATCTTTTTACTAATCTCAGAGATCTACAGCAGAAAAAAACCTCTCCAGGGATATCTCCCTAAGTTTCTGTAAAGAGAACTCCAGAACATAGAAAAGCAGTATCAACATGCAGAAGTAGCCAAAGAACATGGAGAGTTTGGTGTATTTCAACAACATGTGGATTATATTTGACACAAAGTAACAACAAAATAGTGACCATAAGACAAATAGCAACTGGTTTTAAATTTCAAAGGTTCTTAGTTGTCAGGTGTCTGGCAAGGAACTGCAATTTGTAAAAAAAAAAAAAAAAAAAAAAAAAAAAAGACTAAAAATACAACACTAGGTAAGTGTAGCTGTGAGAACATAGAACAGTAAATTGAAAGCAGGACACAAACATATTTTGACACTGTCTATCAATTTACAATTTTCTTATTACAGAAACAGATTTAGTATACAATTTGGTAGTACCATAGAAAATGCCAATTGAAGACTTACTAACAATCTCTCAGCTCACACTGAACAAACATTCTGGAAAATTATCAGAGGAGGCAAGCAGACCTTTGTTAAGGGTTCTACAAGAACAGCTACCTAGAGTATATTTGTTACACATTTATGGTATCACTCAGACAAAATTGAACTCAGCAGACAGCTTCGAGGCTTATAAAATATATTTTGATCAACACTTTGGAACTGTAAAAGAGGCTCCAAGGAAAACATTAACTATGCATTAATGATTTATTTGTTTGTTAGGGGGAAGTTGGGAGGGTTTAAAGTTTTTAAAAAATTGCACCTTTCAGGAATTACTGAACACTCACACAGGGGATTGTAAAAGAGGATGCTCATCTTAACTCAGTAAAGCTGAAGTGGTTATAAATGTTAGCACCTCTACATACTCATCTTTCTAAAGGCTTTAGGATTACAAGTGAGCATTCAAATAAATGCACAATATAGCTACTACTCAGAGGAGACAAGCTACATCCCCCAAATTTTAACAATTTGGTGATTTTTGATGATTTCAGGAGCTGGAGGCATGGGTGGTGGAGGGGAAGACTGCTGTTTTTCCTCCGCTTTGCCACACCTCAAAATATATAAAGCTTCTACCACTAAAAGCTTTATACCATGATGATAATATTAAGCCCTTCTATGTTCTACAACATTTGGGAAGGCGAAATGCAAAAATTTCTAGCATGACAGGAACCCCTGGTGTGCAAGCACACTGCAGCACTGAAGCTTGCTGCCAGTGATTTTCACAGTTAATCCCCCCACTTGTGTCTGTCATCTGCCACTATTTTCTCTCCACATTCCACCCCCTTTTATCCACTCCCCAATACCACTGTGAGGCCTGAGACTCTGACCCTTGCCACAGTGGTATACATCCTCTTCATTCCCTTTCGCACACTTGTCCTCCTCATCCTTCCTCCATCCCTTAATTCCCATCCCAGCAATCTTTCCTAAATCAGTTTGACAAAACAATTTCCTGCATTATTTACCACAGTTCCTCCAAATAAAAATTGCTCTACTAGAGGCCAATTAAAGCAATAGTTTTTTCTATTACAGCAGGAAATTCAAACAGACTTTGGCTGAGCTTAAGTGAGCTTTCATAGCTTTAGTTCAACTTCTTTGTGCTGTCCAGGCCATGTTTGGCTGGTTGTTTTCTGGGGGTGGGTTTTTGTTCCATGCACACCACCCTTCCCCTTAAGCCTAATTTTTTCAGGAACACAAATATTAATTTTGCTTCTCCAAAGCATACAGCTCAGGACAAAAATCTGCTATTACACTGATGGAAATTAGGTAGGAAAAACTCTCTTTAGAAATTTTCCTCCTCCTAGAAAAAAATAAGGAAGAAAGCAGACAGTAATGATTAGTAGTTTTCAGGGAAACAGTATGTCAACAGATTTCAGCTGACAAAAAAAATCCAGAACAGGAAAGTGGAAAAAAAAGGGTTCCCAATGCTCTAGCTTACCAAAGTGATACCTCTAAGTTTATTACTGGAAGCTCTCTCATCTCTCCCATTTCCTCAGAGGCTATTTAGTACAAACATCACACAACTGTACTTTGACGAACACAATAGGGACAATCTGCTGAACCTGAATGCTATAATTCCCACCAAACCTACGAAGAAATAAAACAAACTCACACTTTCAATTTAACCTCCCTTTCCCAATCTTTTCAAAGTATGAAAACTTAATCCAAATGAAAACTATAATGCCCACACAATTTCCCTTGCAAGGAGATATGAGAGATATTTAGTCATGACATGGGCAGTACAGAAAGGACCTCTCATCAGAGCAGTATCTGAGCAATAACAGAGGTTTTTTGAATACCTGTATGTTCTGTTACGATAATGTAACATGTAATGATAATTATAAATATTAGSAAACCTGGATAGTTTCAGACTTCACTTCTGTTGCTTGTATTAAAAAAAGAAAAAAGAAGGGAAAAAAAAAGCAGCAACATCAGGTGCACTGGCACTCTCTGTAGTTATAAATGCCAGCTGCACAACAGAAAAAAATTACCAATACAGAGAGAACACCAGGCTCTTCCTCATCCTGAAATTCTCTTGCTCCTCTTTCCCATCTCATACCAGCAGTAGAATCCCTGTACAAACCTACCTTGACAACGAATCATCAGCAATGCGTAACTGGTCCCAAAGCAATGGTCCAAGATTCTCCCTGTCTCCTAAGGTCTTACTCCCAATGAATGAGAAAAGGTTGTACAGGTTTAAATACGTTTACGTCGCCCATTTATGGCTAGTTCTGCCACAAGGTAAAAAGCAGATGCTTTCTGAAGCATGCAAACATTTGCAGAGAAGTCAGATAGATGATAATTTTGAACTAGCGTAAAATACAATGGAAAGTTATCTGTAGTTTTCACGTTACTGGCCAGTAGCACTCTGAAAATGCAATTCTTCCCCCTAGAAGGAAATAAAGATCCTAAATGTATTTTCCCAGTTTATGTTATACCTACAGATTTCATGCCTCCCATGAGTCCCTTCCTATAGTGCATCACCTTACTTTTCACTGAGGGAAGCATAGCTGCAGAAAGACACTAGAAAAGCAACACTCTTCTGACATATGCTGTATCAAAAAAACCCTACCACTATTTATTATGAAGGCTCAAATTTTTTTTAAGAATCTTATTTTTCTCCACAGCTGTTACAATGCAACTGGATCCTACCTACCTCATTTCTCACTCTTTCCCCATCCAAGTCAGCCTATTTATTTGCCCGTAACTGAAACAGGTGCATGCCTAGTGTGGAAGGAAGCAAAACATCTTTCTCTGATTAGGTAAAACACTCATTTAGCCTACTTCACAGAATCTCCACACTTACAGTCTTCCTACCCACAGATTTTCTATTTACTATTACACTTGCAAGCCATTTATATGCCACCTCAATCATCCTTGTGCACTGATCATGAAATTAACTAAATAATTCATAAGTAAAAAGATAAGTAATTCATAAGTGTGTATTATAGCTCATGGGTTAAAGCGCTGGTTTGGTAAAACAGGGGTTGTGAGTTATTGTTTAGGTTGGACTAGATGATCTTCAAAAGACCTTTCCAACCTAAACCATTCTATATTTCTATGTTTTACACTCTTGAGACATACACAGACTTCGCTCCAGACTGCTAAAAAGGTAAAAGGAGAAAAACAGCACTCCTTCTCATGCAAACCACAAGTCTAACAGAACATATGAAATGACACTCATATGTATCTCAACTGCACGATCACTCCACACCCCGGAGTTGGCAGCAGACATGTTGAACTCTGTGCCAGCATGTAGTATTTTCTTTTAGAAGTTTTATGTTTTTCCAAACTGGACTTTCTAGAAATGCTGAAGCTATGAACTACTGTGTTAAAGTTTGTCAAAATGAACAGGTAAAAAAAACTTAGCCCATTATATCCTTCAATAAAATCTTAATTACTTCGAATGACGAGCCCAACAATATGGGTCACTCAGTATAATTACAGAGCTTCTTATAGATCATTCTGTACAAAACTAAAGACCCAAAAGTTTGGAACTTAATAAATTACTACTAAAATGTTACTACAATGGGTTTTGCACAAGTTACTTAAAAATATGAATATATAATTTTTTACAATTATGTCAGAGTGATACTCATTTTTCTTTGCCTTAAAATCTACGAACCATGAACTCTTTCACATTAAGCTAGACACGCTAGTCACATCTGGAAGGTTTTAAGATGATCAAAAAAGTACCAGGGCTTATGGATTAATGAAAAAACACAACCTTAAGTATTTAATGTGGAGTGTGCTATAGGATCGCTTAGGAGCTCAATCATCCAAATGATTCACAGGAACAAATAGTTCCTAATCCCACAAACTTTCATATTAAGTTACACGTGAACAAAGGTGGGAAACAACAAGAAAAAGGAAGAACAGTAACAAACCAGGATTACAACAACACAGTGAGCTCCAAGTGCATGCAAGCCTTGAATTAGTAACTTTGTATACATAAATCAAAAGCTTCTTTGAAATTATAATAACTTATAAACTGAAAAACATCCTACCCATGTGGCTTCCTTCCATTTTACAATCTTTGTATTAAGTAAGCTTGTGACATCATATCAATCACTTATCAGCAATTGAGCTGCTTAGGAAGCAGCGGGATCAAGTTATCCCAATTTCCAGCCAAAGATCAGTCTACTTCGAAAGTTAGCCTACTTCCATATTTGTGTATTTATGTTACCTTCTACAGAAAAGAGAAGTGTTGAAAACTATCTTCTCATGGGAAGTACAGCCTCACTTTCCTTCATGGGTCAGTGCTTATGAATGTTTAGTGTGACATCAAAAAAAGTGCATCCTAGCACATGACAGGAAAGTGCATGTGTGGGGAGGAAAAGAATATAGAGTAGTTGATCTTTAAAAATTCAGAAAGAAAATGTATGAGTTAAAAATGAACAAGCACCTTGACATAATTCAAAAAAAGTCCAAAGCTACTTTTTTTTTTTAATAGTTGTATTAATTCATAACTTGAAGAACTGCAGAAAAGGAATGAATTTTAAAACATAAAAAATTCAGCTTCAGAGTGTACATTTGGAAGTTGAGTCATTTGCCTGCATGACTAAACATTTTTAGAGAATGATGCTATTATTCAAAAGAAAAAAAGTTCCTTTGTACTCCTGCCAAGATGCAAGTTGAACCTTCTACTCTTTCCTTCCTTCCTTCCAAACAATAACCTAGTAGTTCAGGTGCTAAAGAAGTCACAAGATGTTACAGAATTTAAAGATCATAAAGGACTTAGAGAATATATGCACTAGGAATATTTTACGAATACTCCATACACAAAAAGTTATACTAGCAAAGGAGCATTTTTGACAGAACGACAGCAACAGCCTCAACAAGCAAACCAAGCTGAACTAAAAGAGGAGTTGCTGGTATTACTGCATTATTATTCTCAACTTAGTGCCTGTCCGTTGAAGCACAGATACTAATTATGTACATGTGTTTATTCCACCACATCCCATGGTGAATTAACTTATCTGAAAGTGCTTTAAACCTGGCACAGTTATAGGCCAGATTCAACTTCGTTTTGGATGACTGGCATATACGTCAATGCCATCCCTGCCTTATCATTCTCTCTCCAGCACCTGTGACTCTTTCCCAGCTCCCACAAGCAGATCCAGCTTCCAGACCGGACATCCACATTATCTTCCAAATAAAGAGGGATAAGAGAAGCCAAGGAAACTATTACTACATGAGTGTTGGGTGCGAGGGAAACAATGGAACAAGAGACGCTGGGTAGAGAGGGCTGGAGGAATCTGTACTAGGTACCCGACATATGCCACCACTGTGTGCGGCCTGGAAGAAAAAAAGCACGGTGCAATGTGGCAAGCCCAGAAGAAAACATTATCCAGCCGAGGGTCCTCAGCCTGGGGAGTGGCCAGTGTGTGACAGGAGGATAAGCAGACCTTTGCTAGAGGCTGAATGTGGAGGAAGTACTCTATTACACAGGGAACAAAGAGGTTCACTTATTACCAATTTCAAGGCTCCTATGAGAAATGGTAACTTGTTAAGCCACAGTAATTCAATTATGTTGTCTCACATGTCCGTAATCTGCAACTACATTACAAGCTGTGCTGGTAACGGCTATGTCAGTCAAGGATTAAACTTCTGCAGGAACACCTCAGTTGATAAGGGCAGTGAATAAGCTTCCTAGTATCAATAGTAACACACATATAAAGTGCATTTCACTTGGAACTTCTCATCCTCTTTTTTCTATATCCTAAGGAAAACACTATACATTTTTGTCTTTTTTTTTCATACAAAACTAGAAAGTTCTTAATAACGAGCAAATCACTGAAATGCAGTTTTCTGGTCTTGCACACTAAATTCTGTAGGGGACCTAGTAGCAGAATGCAATTTTGAAAGCGTCTAGTTTGCTTGTAGGGAGCTCTAGGACTGGGGATCACTCATTTGCAAAGCTTCCAAACAGAAGCAATATAATGCCTTTATAAAAATGTTGAACAAGTAAAACCTGCAAGCAGATGACATCTCTCTCACATTTCTTATACAGGTCCCTGTAGTATTTAAAAAGAATAACCTGAAAGCATTGCTGTGATGAACATAAAATATGCTGTACTCCTCACAGTGGTAAGACAGAGTTAATATTGTACATTTCACTACTGATCATTTAAACAATGGTCTAATGTGTTTAATTAATCCTTAGCAGAAATGGAAAATTCTGAGGTTCAGTATATAGAAGGAAGGTGGATTACAGGATTTTTGGAACAGAAAATACATGAACTAAACCATCTGGCTCCTTAGCCTCAGTTTTCTCTACCAATGTACAAAACTAGTAAAGCACACTGTATTGTACCACACACTTAAAGTAGTCAAACCTCGTCATCTTTCCCAACTCAAGACAGCTTCTACAGTGCAGATACTCGTCAGTTTAAAAAAAATTTAGACTACATATCTGCACCATGAAGAACCGAGTTCAGCAGTTGTAAACAATAAATCAGCATAAATAAATTTAATGAGATAAATACGTAGCACAAGAACCACTTTACCTGTTCAACAGTCAATAAGTTGGCAATACTAAATAATGAGCCTAGCCTGCCACCAGGCCAAAGGACCTCACTTATTTCTACTACTATCGGTTAAAATGTAATTAAGAATCCTCTGGGAACTATATAAAGAGACAGTCATTCGTCATCACAAGTTGCTTAACTTCTTTAGTTGAATCTAACATAAAAGGCAATGTAATACTGGGTAGTTACTGTATCTTGACTGAAATGCAAGTGGAATAATTATCATTTGCATTATCTGTCAAAACCGTTTGAACTGAAAATGACAGAAGTCATGTGGTAGTGTTGCAGGTGGATAGTTCAAAGGTAACTGAAAACTGGTTTTCAAATTAAAATTTTGCTGTGGTTTCACCTTAACATTCAGACTTCCAAACACTCAAATTTATCAACAAAGTGGAAAACATGCCATATGCTGTCATGTTGGCAACAAAAGAATGGAACTGAGGCAGTCAGAAAAGGTACAGAATAAATACTTCTTTTACAGCTCATGTAAGATTATGAAAGAACCAGAGTACCCATTATTTAAACAATTCACACAGTCTGCAACAATATGCATAAGAACTGCAATTCAAAAAAGAATACAGAAGTTAAAACACAAGTTTGGATCTATTGTGCTGAATGAAAAAGTAATCACTTCATATATACTAAGAGAAAAAAAAGAAAAGAAGTTCTGAAAAAGTAGGAGCAGTAAAACATACTTACTTGGTGTGAAAGCAAATCGGTGCTTACATAATTCACAGTATTCTTTTCTGCTGTGTTTAAGCCACTGAACTAAGCTGTAATAAAAAGTGATCATATTAATACATGCTATTACATCTCTCTGCCTTATCCCTCCGCTAAGGAAAACACCCCAATTCTCTGTTTTCAAACATAAATCAGGATGTTGGTACTATCAAGCAGGACTTACATTAGCATGTTTATTAAGTCTATTTAGGCCACCAAGTAAGTTTCAAAAAGTTAAAAAGGTAAGGTGACTATGAGTAATAGCAACTCTTCAATTACATCACTTACATTATTGATAAAGTACATTCTTTGAGTATGTTTTTGAAAAGGTTAGTAACTCAGAGCATATATCCTGACATGGACACCCACTAGTGACACCAATCTTAGAAAGATTTCAAGATATGACACATATATGCACACACACCTAAGATTTAGAACTGTTGTATTTGTGAAAGAATGGCTATTAAAATACCATCAAAAAGAATGTGTGCTATAGACCAGAATTACAGTTTTCACTTTTTAATTTCCCTGATCATACACCTCAAAATGACCAAAAAGTAGTAGGGTATTTTTATTTCTTGCTATGAGGTTAGATGTTCTTTTTATTCACAACTATAAGTGGGAAGAAAAAGCTCCAACATACTGATTTTTCTGCTTAGTTTTCATAAAGCTGACATATGAGCAGAACTGTAGTCTTAAACACAAACAATTATCAGTAGTTTCTTTTCATATATAATTACTAAATTGTATGTGAAGTGTAATGAACCATCATGTAAAAAACCATCAAACCCCCTAACACATTTCTGCTGAAAATTGGATTTTCTTACTAGTTAACCTGAAGACTTAGGAAATATTGTTTTTAGAAACATGTTAATGTGTTTTATTAAAAAAAAAAAAATTAAAAACCCCACAAACACAGAACTTACCATTCCTGATGAATAAATTTAATACTGCCAGTACACACACATGGATGATAGAGGGGTTTCTCAGGAGTTCCTTCAGACCGACAGACTCTGCATATATCTGCTGACAAGGACATAGAGCTTAAACACTACTGCTTAAAGAACTCAAATTTATTTAAGACAAATTATACAAATAAATCCTAGAAACTTTGCCACGTAGCAAAATGAAGCTAGAATAAATTGAAAGAGGATGAAAGACAGATTTCATCTGATGCAAGACATGAAGACTGAGTGATCACGAAAAAAAGCAACAAGAATGTTATCTGCCTGATAATGTTATAAAAGACCCAAAACATGCCTTATTATATCTTCAAGATTTATAGGAAATAGACATAGTAAAACTACATGCAGAGGTGCTCTTTGCCTAAAAAAGATATCACTGAAACAACATATAGATTGTTAAGGATAATCTTCCTGGAAGTGGAGACTTTGAAGTGGAAAATTTCCATTTGAGTTTTGAACAAGTTAAACGGACACTGAGCAGATGTGGTGGTTTAACCCCAGCCAGCAACTAAACACCACACAGCCACTTGCTCACTCTCCACTCTCCTGTGGAATGGGGGAGAGAATCGGGAGAGTAAAAGTAAGAAAACTCATGGGTTGAGATAAGAACAGTTTAATAATTGAAATAAAATGAAGTAAAATAGTAGTAGTAGTAGTAATAACAATAATAATAATAATAATAGAATATACAAAGCAAGTGATGCACGATGCAATTTCTCACCACCCGCTGACCAATGCCCAGCCAGTCCCCGAGCAGCGGTCACTGCCTCCCCGGCCAACTCCCCCCAGCTTATATACTGAGCATGATGTCATATGGTATGGAATATCCCTTTGGCCAGTTTGGGTCAGCTCTCCTGGCTATGCTCCCTCCCAGCTTCTTGTGCACCTGGCAGAGCATGGGAAGCTGAAAAGTCCTTGACTAGTGTAAACAGCACTTAGCAACAACTAAAACATCAGTGTGTTATCAACATTATTCTCATTCTAAATCCAAAACACAGCACTATACCAGCTACTAGGAAGAAAATTAACTCTATCTCAGCCAAAACCAGGACAGCAGAAGAGATTTACTAAAGTCTAACAAGGACTTAAACACGCCATTTTTTACTCTTGAACCTAACATGGATTTTCCTTGGTGCTCTTGATGAAAGGGAAAAAACCCCATCATAATAAACAGAAATAAGTATGATGTGAGTTTGCTATCTGAGTTGAATAAGGCAATCCATTTAGCAGTCTACAGTCCAGTCACAAGAGGGAAGACATTTTCTATTTCTTATTTCATAATTTCAATTTCAGTAATATTTCAATAGGTCCTGCACCTTCTTTATTCTCTATTTTTGACATTTTCTTACAACTAAAGATTGCAAGATGTTTTGTGGACAAAGAAGTGAGTGTAAACCTCTCCCTCTAAAGAACAGATGTCTATTTTAATACCATTCAGTTATCCAGAGCATTTAAACACACAACCAAATATAAATAAAAAACAAGTATTTTATTTGTGTATTGACAGATGCATGGTATCTTCCCTTTACTCCTTTAATACCATTGCACTTTTACTTCTATTAAGGAAATGAACATGAAATGCCTGCTTTTCCAGAATATTTAAGTTTAGGTTTTTCTCTTTTGTTAATTATTCCTCTATAAACCACCATTCAGCAAACCTACAAGAGGGTAACAGATATGCATCAGAGATCTTTGTTAGAAAAATACCAACTTAAAGTACTGATGTAAAAATACTGAAAATATGCAATTTCAAGTCTGAATCACCTATCTTCATTCTTGGTTGACATCTCCAAAAGTTAATGTATTTCTACAAAAAGTTCCAAAAGGTAACAAACATTAAAATATGAATGTTTTTCTACAAAGGAGTCACAATACGACCACACCCATAGTTCACACAGTATTAGAACTATTTCTACACATAAAGCATAAGAATTCAAGTGACTCCAACAACAACAACAAAATATATCTACAAAAGAGAGATTTGAATTCATTCATGCAGGCCAAAAGCCTAGAATTAACAGGAACACGTATTCAATATCGCATCAATGTTGCTACAAAGAGACATAAAGAGTACTTCCATCACAGCCATATTGAGCAACGACGTATCACTGCAAACATCCAGAGCCCCTGGTTTCTCTGCTGACAAGAACAACCAGAACCACTACTTTATGTAACAAATGATTCTTTTATCATAGAGAATATTTCCAGATAGCTGCACAGGACAGGTCTCTTCAACTGACAGGCAGGACCTACCCACTAGCTGTGGCATGCTGACATTCCTCCAGCATTCCTTTGAACAGAGCTACTTCGCTACAGTAAGTTGACAACTTTGTATGCTGGATCAGCCTCATAAAGGGTCAGAAAAGCACTAGAGCCAGCATGAGAGACAGGATGTGAAACCGCTGCTTTAAGAATACTCTCTGGCACCAAAGAAAGCAAGTTAAAAGCATACTGTTCTCTGAAAGACCCCCATAGCTCTCTGAACCCACTCATTAATGGTCCATTGGCTTCACAACAGACTGTTCACTTATTCTCAAGACTGTAGGAAAAAAACATAATTTGCTTTACTGAAAGCAAATGAGTTCTTTATTTGGAAAAGGATTTCCTCTGTTATCTTACTAAAATAAGTTAAACCTAATTTTTTCCCCCCCCAAAGGCTATGAGAATTTCTAGATATTCCCACTTGTTTTATAAATCCAAATAAACATATTACAAGTGTAACAATCTGGACTGTTAAGCAGCCAACAGCTTCAAATCAATAAACCCTGCTGAGGGTCAACACGTAAAGCTATGCACCTTATGACCCACTATCTTGTGCAGAGGGAATTCCACTGTGTAATAGACGCTATTTTTCTACTTGCACACACATTTTGCATCCTGGTCTTCATGCATGTGTTTTGGAAAGAACGACCTTGGGTAATACAGTTCTTTTTTGTTCCGCCAGAGAATGATTCCCTGCCTATCACCTCTCTAACTGAATGTTCGTTATTGTAATATCCAAAAGTGAAGATTATGTTATTTAGCAACAAACTGATTTAACTAGAAAGAGAAGTACATCTCATCAGCAAAAGCTGGTATCTGGTGCTTTCAGGTGCTACAGAGAAGCAACTCTCACATTCACTCCCAGGTGAAGAAGCTGCCACTTCGGTCTGACTGTTATTACCCTAAACTGCCTCTCTTACCTGAGCTCTCACTATCCAGTTAAGTTTTCTAGCTCCACAATACACTTCAGTCAAGCACAAAACCCATCAGAAACACAATGGCCATAATATCGTTAATGGGCTAACAACAGTTAGGAAAGTCCATTTGACACTTTGCAGCAGAAGTTCAGGCACAGGATAACATTAGAGCACAGATTTCCTCTTCCTTAGGGCACTAAGGCAGTCTTTTCTGCTACTAGTGTTTAAAGCTTTCTAACCTTGGGAAGTCTCTTCAGCATTCTGGCAAGCGTCATGAAATTCTAATAGTGGGAATTGAAGTTTGAAACTGTAGAAGAAGTTGTAACATTCTCGTGGTATTTATGGAAAGTGAGTATATAGACTAGTTACTTTCATCCTACTCCTCAGAGCTTTTGAGGGCAACACTGGTAAGGCTACAATATAATATCTAAGGCTACATATATATGTGTTTGTATGTGTGTTTACATATATATATATATATATAAAAAAAACCCCCAGAGAAGTCCAAATTCCAAGTGTAGAGTTTAACATGAAGGTTTAGTTAAAGGAGACAATGCCTTAAGATGTAACTAACAGCCCCCTCTTCTTCCTCTTCCTGGTCTCTCTGTTCACCCACTTAAGCCCTGTAAAAGCAGGTATGACCAAAGACTATCACTGTTAACAGCCTGTAACAAATCATCAACGATGCTGTTTGAATTAAACCCACTGAGATGGATTTACCAAGTACTGGAGTGGTGGGAACTCAGCTGGTCATTTCTGAGTATCCACTTCACGGTTTGCAATAATCCAGGTTTTCTGGGCAACAGAAGGCCAAGCAATCAGTTTCACTTTGTTAATTTCATCCCTGTAAGTAACTGTTGGTCTACAGAGGCATGACAGAGTTGCAGCAAGCTGTTTTAAAAGTTGTTTAGATCTTAAAAACACTAATATTTTGATAAACCATCTGTTTTCACAAGTACTAAAGGTGTCTACAGCACAACCCAAGGGACGTTTCTACAAAGATGCTGTCTTATTTCATCCGGTGTTTCATGTTTTTCCAGCTTTTTTTCTTTTTAATCCTCTCAAGCTGGAAAATCAAGTGCCACAAGATAAAAAGCTACATTCAAAACGACGCCAAAGTCACAAAAGCCAAGACACAAAACATTTTCCTTGGAACTGTCTTGCTACTGCAATATATATTTGTAGTTATTGCTTAAGATGACAAACAAAGCTCAAATACTGCGGGGAAACATAACACAACACACATCCTTTATTTATTTTGGTTTACACTACAATATGAAGTCCTGACTTATGAAAGTTCTGCATTATCAGCTTGAACTACACAGTTCCTCAACATTATCTGAGCAGAGCAAAAGTGCTGACGAAACATACCCACATTTGATCTCAAGTAATGCAATACCCTTAAAAATGGGAACTACACATTAAAAAAAAAAATCACTATGATCTCTTTGACAACTTTTTTTAAAGTGATGTAAGTTACTATGTATTAGTCTCTTGTAGAAGAGACAAACATGTCAGCTCTTGCATCATTTCACTATTTCAATATTTCAAATAGATTTTCCAACATACATAACAAAGTTAACCTTGCAAAAGAAGCAGCAGCAGCTAAAGCTGCTATTAGTATTCAGCTGAAAGTGGAGATTTAAAACTCACAAAGTTACAGGACCGGGTTATGACAGTGTCTGCCGGCCAAGACAAAACTGGACCCGGCGAGGATTTTGCACGACTCGGGGCGGTCAGTCCCCTCTCACGGCCTCCTCCGCAGCCCCAGTATAAGCACCCCGGCTTCTGCTTTCCGACCCGGGACTTCCTTTCACAAAACCTCTAACTCGCCCCTGAGCCCCTCACTCCTCCCTAGCCAAGCCCCAGCCGTAAAAGAACGTGGCCGGCGGAAGCCTCCGGCGGGTCCCCGCCGCCCAAGGCGGCCACGGCCAGCCCCGGTAACGGCCAGCCCCGCGCCGGGGTGCTACCACAGCACCGCCCTCCCCTCCCCCACCCCCCACGCAGCGCCCGGCTCCCAACGGCCGCGGTTATGTAAGGGGCACCCGCGTGCGCACGAGCCCGCGCGCCCCTCCCTACCCCCTCGCCCCGCAGGCCGGCGGGCCCGCCAGAGAAGGGGCGCGGGGGGCGGCCCGGGCACCTGCAGCCCCGGTACGCGAAGCCCCTCCGGGCGTAAACAGCCCTCGGCCCGCCCAGCAGCTACCGAGCCCAGTGACGGCCCCCCGCGCCCCTCCACCCTTCGAGGCAGCGCGGGCAAAGGCCCCGCTCGGCCGGGGGAGGGGGGGCTAGCGGCGGGCGCAGGGCGAGCGCGGTACCTTCCTCGGCGGTCTCCATCTTGCCTGGCTGACGCAGCGCCGACCGAGCGAGTGGTGTGACCGCGGGGGGCGGGGCGCGGGGTAAGCGGTGCGGGCGCCGTAGAGACCGCACCAGCGAGCCGGCAGGGCTAGAGCGCCGCTCTCGCCGCGGGCGCCGCCTGGCGGAGGTGGCGGGGCCAGGAGGCCCGGGAGCTGGGGCCGTACGGGGCGGCGGGCCGGGCCAGGCCGGGTTACAGCGTGCCGGGGCGGGCTGGCGGGCGGGCTGCCCGGCGTTCAGGCAGCCCGATGGTCGCTGCTGCGTGAGTGCCCCCCTCTGGCAGCGCCTGGCCCTGCCTCTGCGGGCGGGAGCGAGCAGGAGGGGGAGTCAGGGCGGGCAAGGGCGGGCGGGGTAGGACGGTTGGTGGCCGCGGCTGCAAAGGGGAGAGCACGGAAGTCACACAAAAAACAGCTAAAACCGATTCTAAATTCTACCCCAAACTAAAGAGAAACACCGCATTGAAGTCGGCCAGGCTTTTGGGAGGGTCAGTGTTTCAGGGATCAGGAATGCCTATGGCCCTGGAAACAGCCCTCGCCTCCGCAGGGGAGGTCGTTACCTGTGCTCCTCTTCGCATCCCATCGCTCCTTCCCGAGCCTGACATTTCCAGCAGAACTAATAAACTCTTCAGTAAAACACAAAAATCTCTTTTAGCTTACTCATCTATGTTTTCAGGTCTTGCTGGCCTAAGTAGCTGGGACAGCGTACAGTAAAACTTTGTACTTTGCCAGGTGCACAGAAAGTTATCAGATGGTCTCTGGTGAGTTGGCAAGAATCTTATTAAGGAAAAAAACAGAAATTCATTTTATTAAGGGTAAAGAGAAATTCTATAGTGATGAAATGCGTGTGTGTATTATTGTAGTTTTCCATTGTGGCAGCTATTTTAACCCCTCAAGCTGATCAACAAGTCGTAGCAACTTTCAGCTCTCTTTACCATATGACCCTTTGTGTCCAACCAGTCATTAAATCCTTTGCATTAAGCTTTCGGCCATCACGTCAGCAGTAGAGTGGATGGTAGTTCAAGTCTGGGCTTAAAGTGCAGAGGTGGCACATGCCCAGGTTACAATTTTCTAACCCTTTTTTCCTCAACTTTAACCACATTAGCACCTTCAAGATTACCTTCTTCAAGCTGGTGGGATATGTGATGCTGGCCTGTGTAAGCAAAAAAATTCAGGAAAATGTGAAGGCTTGGTGTGGCTCTCCAGTAGCTGTGTAATTACAGTTAAGTGCTGCAATAAAACACGTGGGCTACGCTATCTTATTCAGCTTTTCTGTGTCCTCCCTCTCAGAAAGGCAAGGTGAAAAAACTCCCACTTATAACTTAAAAAAACCTCACCAGTTTATTTTAAAAGTAAGCTCATTTTCATCTTGACAAATTATCTTGGCATATTAAAAAAATGCCAGCGCAGTACTGAGGATATGAGAAATGCCAGTATATTCAATTTGTCCGAACAAGGAAAAATCGCTGAAAAAAACAGATGAAAAAACCAAGAAATGGGGCACTTCAATTTCCAAGTACATTTGTAATTCCCACTCTTTATTTCCCAAACACCTAACCATTGTTGTCACTCTGTTGTGATAAACATAAATTAAATGTATATAAAAGTCTCTATCATTCACATGTAAAAGGCCATGACAGGATTAATGTATATAATTCTCCAATTTTGGTCTTTCATGGTAGGCTTTTTAAAATTAGATGAAAGCTTTTGAAACGAGTCGCTATATGTTGCCAGTGAATAATTTCATTCCTGTCTGCATCTATCTATTCAGCCATTTAGATTAACTAACAAACATTACATGTATACCATCTTCTCAGCATTTAGAGATAACCCCAGAACTTTGTTCTTACTCAGTGTTTCAGTATGGGCTACACAATAGCGTACCAGTAAACATGAGTTGAAGGCAGGCCTTTTTAATTTAAACAGAAAGGAAAGAAATTGAGTATTTTATTTTAAGTTAAATTAAATCTCTCTCAACCTTCTTGGTGTCTTTGTTGAACATCTTATTAATCCTCATCTATTTGGTAATATGTTAGATGTTCTTCGCCTGAGAAATACCCACGGCTTAAGTAGTTTTTAATTTTTGGTACAGAGGAGGATGCTAGGAGATTGTTATTAGCTTCTGACTATCATCAAGGTCAAGAGTAAGTGCCAACAGGCACTGAACAAACATACCGGGGAACAAATCTCTGCTCCAAATAAGTTATCATGTGGATAACAGAGGAAATATGGAAATTTTACAGGTGGAAACCGAAGACAGCAATAGATGTAACCCCAAATCACAGAAGGTTATGGCAAAAGGAAGGGCATATTTAGAGTGGGTGGGAGGAGCGGAAAAAAGACAAGATTCTTTTGAACATGGCTTTATTTTGGTAAAACATTTTGATTTTGTAACATTTAAATGCTTAGAAAACATATTGTCTTTTTCTCAAAAGTTCTCTTGAGAGAATACGAAATAAATATTGCAAAATTGAAACTATCCAGCATTTGTACTATGACATTTGCATCTTTCCTCCCATTTTAAAATGACTTCATAAAAATTATTCCCTTATGTTTTTAAAGTTATTTTGAAAGTTCGGGGCATTGAAAAAGCCAAGCAGCAAAAGCTAATGCTTTTCAGTTTTAATTTAGCTGAACATTTCAAAATGCATTTATTTTCTTAACCAGTTGTTTGTTTTTTTTCAGTGCTGTCCTAGTTCTTTTCCTCAGCTGTCCACCTGACTCTCACCGCAAAAATGGTTCAGCTAGTTATGAACAGCAAGTTACAGAAATGTGGAAAACATAATAGATTATCTTAAGGAAAACCAAACCTGTGGCAGTTTACCTTAAAAAATCAGGCAGTATTTGGGGTGAACATGTATCTGGTTCCTAAGTAACTGATGCACCACCACTAGGGAGGTCTAGAGCTCCCATGGCAGGAGAGAAACTGTTACAGCAGGCACTCTTAGACAGCACAAAGTATGGCCTGCAGAAAATTAGCCTGGCACAATCAGAAAGCACAAAGGTCTGCGGACTGCAAAAACACGTGGTGAAAGCCACTGCCACCTTGGATCTTCCCTGGGCGAGGACGTGCTTCCTGGTGACTGGCCATTTTGCCACGACATCTCGTAAGGCTGCCCCTAATCTGAAGGTAGCTGCTGTGCCAGCGGATTCCTGGCACACAGAGAGAAGTAGTCTCAAGTGTACTGCGTATGCAATAATGTTCACTGCTGCACCGGGAGGATGGCCCAGGCTGTTGGATTGATGCTAGATACTGACTCTGAAGCCTCGGTATTGACCGATGTGTTTCCTTTCAGCTGGTGATTGCTTCTTACTGAACTTAGGCTATGATTAGTAGCTATCTGAGGAGTCAAACTTCCTGAATGAAAATGTGACTTGTGATTCATGTTTTGCACCACCTGCTGTACGCTATAAAATATGTAGCAGTACTGCACCAAACATGCATTTAGGAATGGGCATAATGGCTCATCACCATCAGACACAGCCATGATACATGCGCCAGATCTGCTTATTTTAGAAAATATTTCTGAGGATTTGGTTGGACCCTATGCACCAGCGTTTGTTCTATGGATTATTAACATTTCAAACAAGAAAGAAACTATGCCTGCTACCATTTTCAGTGAGAGATGAGGTTTTGCTGGAGTGTAAAAAAACTAGTCTAAAATGATATTACAGGAGATATCACTGTTGAATAGGTTTGACTGATAAGAAAATCATGGCTGTTTATGTCTAGATTTCAAGAAGCTAGGTAATACTTGGATGACTGACACATATCCATTTCCACACATCTCAAGATCTGGAGAATGTGCATCACCAAATTATGTTGCTTAAATACAGCAGGGATCTTTTCACATGTATTAGTTACCGTGGATTTTCTGTTTAAAACATAGGCCCTATCAACTTGGTTGGGATCCCGCTGTCACGCTGAGAGTGGAGCCGATGGCTGTTATTAACCTACCTGGGATTCAGAGCTCTGCGGCTGCTGTTGCTCGGTGAAGGACCCCTGGGTTCAAAACAACAACAAAAAAAAGGCTGCATTTGTCTTCCAGAATATCCCATTGCTAATAACTGTAGTATCATTTGAGGCATATGGTTCTTCACCTAAAACACTTCCATCAACTTCAAGTGAACCTTGTAGATACATAGATATTTGTATCATTAGATTAGAATGATAATTTTTTTTTTTTTGCATACTTCTCCTTGTTCTCCTTGGTAATAGAGGGTGTGGTGTGAAACACGTTACCATTGTCACCATCAGTGACTGCTTGTAAGTCCTTCTGAGGACAAGTTGGTTCTCATGTCTCTCAAAATCTGTGAAAATATCCTTGCAGATGACAGCAGTTGGGGATTATTTTCAGTATTTAGCAGGAACAATCTTATTTTGCCAGATACCTTTTTCTTGACCTTCCACATGTTATTGGAGGTTATGACTGCCAACCAAATTAAACTGAACTCCTCAGGGCAGGGTTCAGTTCTACTTCATTTAAAACTGTGAGTGTTGCCAAAAAGAGAACGTGTCTGTTGTGGAGAATGATCCACGTAGTCACTACAGATACTTTCTATAACGACACCTATGTTACTTCCTCTTCTTCTCCTGCAGTGAGTAGGAGGGAAATACAGAAGAGCTTAGATTTCTAATGAATTCTCGTTACTCTTTCTCAAATGTTTGCAGCAACAGGAAAAAGGATAGGAGTCGTCTTGGCCAGAGAAAAGTGAGCTATGGTCTAAAGGTCAGAGTTATTACAGGTTTACCAGAGTCGATGACCTCTGTTTTATGAAGTTGTCTGATTTCTGTAGTAACTTTCACTTCACTGTAGCTTGCACACTGAGAATTTGGGCATAAAACCCAGCCTTTGCTTGTTTCCCTATGGCAAGAATGCATCTGCTGTGTGTACTGCCTTTACTGTAGGGTCAGGGAATACAGTGAGGAAACCACTTAATGCTTTGGATGTCTAAAGAGGAGAGCAAAATGCTTGGCTCAGTGAAGTAGATTTTCAGTTGGGTGACTGACATGGAACAACAAACATTTACTACTCAAAACCTGTAATTTCTTGGCTCTTCATTGTAGATCAGTTAAACATTTTGTTTTACTCATTTTTTAATGCAGTCATGATGTCAGATGGGCAGGGCCTCAGCCTGGTTAAAGGTGCTAAAGAAAGAGTCATCTCACAAGGATGATGATATACACAGAAATGGCAGTGCATGGTATTTCTTTCTCATGGTCTTGTCCTCAGAGGGTCTGAAAAATATCTGAACAGCTCAGCTCAGCGTCCCCATTCAGCTCCTGAGAACAAGCCTGTTTGGAATCTGTCTTTTTCAAAGAAAAACATCTGGAAAAGTTCCTACTTTAGAAGTACATGTCTAGTTTATCCCTACCTTAGCAGGAAGAGTCTTCTGAGAGCCTCTATTTTCTGATTTATTATTAGCTAAGCCGTGAGAACACAAATTGCTGTCAGAAACCTGTACCAAATTTTATAGTCAAGACTCTCATATTCACGGTGGCAAATGGGGTTCTCCTTCTCTTCAGTTTTTCCCTGGATCCTCAAGTTTCGTTCCTTTCCTCTCTTCTCTCAATGATCTTCTACCACGAAGGAAAGCAGGGATCTTCAAATGATTTATAGCCTCCTGAGGGGATGCACTATCTCTACTTTTCTTACACACTCCTGGTTCCCCTAAGCCAGTTCCTGATTCCGCTTGTATGGAAGGGCAGGGAAAATTAATATAGTAAAGGGCAGGGAGTTCTCTGGGAGGCCTGAACCTCACAGTCGCTTCAAGGAAAGCGAAGGCTCATGGACAGCTCTCTCTTCCTCCCTCAATCTCACTCCCGATGGGGGTAACTGAAGCTGGGCAAATAGAGTTGCTTCTTCTGTACTGGGGTCCTACCGTGCAGAGGTGTGGGAAGAGTAGCCAGGAGCTCTACAGATGCGAAGCATGGTGGAAAGGATTATGGTGAATAGCATGGCCAAGATGAGTGTGGCGAGTTGGGAGGGGTGTGTGTACAGGTGACTGAGACGGGCTAGGAGAGAGGCTAAGAGAAGTCAAGAACTGATAATTGGGGGACGTCCTTGAAAATGGGAAAAAGGCAAGTGTCACAGCCACCCTCAAGGCGAAGAAGGAGAATCCAGGGAACTACAGGTCAGTCAGCCTAATCAATCCACAGGAAGATTATGGAATGCACAGTGAAAGAGCCTTATGGCAGCTGAGACCTGGAGACCAGGAGCAGGATCATGGGCAGATCGAGAGAGGTGACAGACCTCCATGGGTGCCACAAGAGGGCACCTCTGCTCCAGCCCCAGGAGGTGGTTTAGAGACTGAGAAGAGGGTGGCAGAGGAGAAGAGCATCTCTGGGGCCTGCAGTGGGCCAGCCAGGCAGGGACCACGATGGTATGCATCTGGCTGGGGCCATCTGGCAAGTTGATGGGCCATGAAATGAGCAGCTGCAGATGTTGGGAAACCTATTGCCTTGAATGCTGCCACCTGATTAAGCCTATTACCTGAGAGGCCCTGGGGAATTTCCAGGTGTCTGAAGCCTTCACCATCTGAAGCAGCATCCTGCACAGCTGCCCTGCACCCTGCCAGGGCTGGTGACAGCTGAACAAGTCAGTCACCAGAGGCTGCGGATCTGCTGTCCTGCCTCAGGCTGCCGTATCTTGCTGTATCTTCACTAGAATAACCCCCAGATCACGTCCCATGACTGCCAAAACCCCTTCAGCTGGGTCAGTCATTGCCTGTGCTCAGCTGGGGCTGGAGGTGGTTGGGGAGAAAGATCTGAAGACTTAGTACTTCCCCCAGGAGCGCCTGGGCGATATGCCCACAGCTGATGGTCTTTGCGTCCAGTCAGCTGCAGAAAGTGCTTGAGCCCCAGTGGGGAACAGACCCAGCTCCTGCCCCAGGGACTGACCCTTGTCTCTCTGTTCATGGTGATGTGGGAAGAACGTGCCAGGAGTTTCTAACCTTGCCTTATTGATGAGGGCCCAGGTAGGGGTCACTGTCACCCTGATGCCATTCAGTGAACTTCTGGTTCAAATCTAGGAAATTCCATGGGAAATGCTACCTGGTAGAATGTCCTGTCAGCAGTATCAAGCAGTCCAAAGTCAGGAGGAAAGAGAGGGACTTTAGTTCCCCACCGGGAAGGAGGCAGGGGCAGGAATGGGGGTGTGTCCAGCACCAATGTACCACATGGTCTCACACGAGGAGCCTCTTGGGTGAGCCTGGCCGTAAAGGATTGGATCTAGTCTGGCAGCATGTCAGCACAGTCCTAATGAGCAGCATGTGTGTGAGAACTGATGTGTTCTTACCAGCAGCCTTTATCTTGCAATGACAGGAGGAAGTCCAGGTAGGTCAAGAGAGAGGGGACCCAGAGCTGTCTAGTTTGTCTAAGCAATGGGGATCTGTGAATGTAGGTGAACTGGAAATCTGTACAGCAAAGAGAGCTTGCGCTTGGTTTTCTCCTTTAGGTTTTCTTACTGCAGTCCAAAACTGGGTTTTGAAAATGTATGCTTATGTTAGATACGTTGATGTATTTATGTTAATATATTTTTCATGATTATATCTGAAATGTTCTTGGACCTGCAGTATACTTTGGATTGGCTTGTAGATTTTGGATGTAGGATCAATTCCAGGTCAGCTATCATGACAAAAAAGTGTTAAATTTAGATTGTCACTGAAAGACACATGAGAAGAAAGACATTAAAGACCTTTTTCTGTTTTTGAAAACCCATATTTATAACATGCAGAGCAACAAACCATTTACTAAAATGTAATTACAGTTCAGTGACTTTTCCATCTATTTTTCCATCACACTTCCCCTACCTGCTATATTCCAGTTGCTATATTGATCTCTGTCAACTTCTTAAAGGTATTTACTAATGTCCGGCACTTTAGTATCACATACAATCACAGACACTCAATAAGATTCTTTGGCTATGCATTTTCAGTTATTTAAAATGACCATATCTTAATGAAAGTTGGGAGCTGAAAGATACAAATTTTCACTCACCTGGATGTCCATCCTAAATCCATTGTACTTACAAAATGGCCATATGTATTTAGTGTTATGCTCCATGGGCAAATCAAAGCCCCTCCTGGAGCCCAGGGAATGAAGTGAGTGGGGCCTTGGGAAAGTGGTGTGCATTGTAGGACTGGGACCTGTACTGGCTTGGCTCTTCTGAGCTTGGCTTGAGCTTGGCTTCTTCTTCAGCATCTCAGTCATGTTCTTTTTTTTTTTTTTTTTTAAATCTGGAGCTGGAAAAAACCATATATTTCTTGTTTTCAGAAAAAACAAATTCAGAAAAAAAATATTTTCTTCTTTGTAAAATTTGCATTTAAGATAAATGGAGAGCCATTTAGTACAAGAGAAAAGAAAGTTACAAGTGTGACAAGGAGGTTATAATTGTTGGCTTTCAGCTGCTGTTAGGAGATCACAGAAAGAAGAGTTCCTCAAAAAGATACCATATCTAAAGAACATGAAGAATTCCTAACAGCTTTTGAAGTCTGCAGATTCTCTGGGAAGTTTCCAGGAGTAAGCAACACAACTGCCAGTAGTTCAGCTGCCTGAAGGATGAACATAAACACATCAAAAATTACTCTGAGCTGAACCCAGGTGAAATGTGCAGAATCTAATTTGCATTTAGCGAAACCAGTTGTTTCCCAAACTTCACAAAACCTTTTTATCCCATCAAAGCAGAAAACATAAAACAGATCTTTTAACAAACCTATATTATAAAAGCATCTTGCTTGGTAATGAAAGACCTTCATTACAAATGCCAAGGCAGGAGTCTGTTGTTTAATTTCTGTCTTTCTATTTGCATAATTCACAAGTTCACCGAGGAATGTGCAGTTTCATTGCTGTTCTTCTGAGTCATGCCATGCTACTGTTTGCTCTCAACTCACATAATATGTCTTTGTTCCTGGGAATTCATTTGGGTCTCAGAGCTTTGATTTTGAAAATATTGGCATTTATGCCTTTTCTCACAGGAAAGAACTTATCACGATTGTTGCATAATATATAGAAATGGTTGTGCTCAGCTAAACCATGGGTTTTAACTCTGAGGAATTGAAATGAGCTGGCTGTGATTTTTTTAAGGATAAATACATATAATCAGAAAAATCCACGTGATCAAAGCTCAGTTTTGGTGCCACTTTTGAAGAAATTTCAGGGGAACAGATCAGCAGCAGGCACTGATTTCTGCTTAAAACCAGAGAGGGAGTGTTGGAAAGCTAATAGTATACTGGTATCTGACTGGAACGAGAAGAATCAGTCTTCTGGTTCCTGCTCACATGAAAACATAAGTGGCTGTACAAAGGCAGGATCTTCCAGAGAAGTCGGAGGGTAAGAAGTAGCCACGTGGGTATGGCAGTCTCCGCACGAATGAGCATGGTGGAGCAGTAGCTTGAACACGGCTCTCTGACCTAGCATATTTATGTTAAATCTTCAAGGCCACACTGTGGGCATATGTCTTGGATAGAAAGTCCTGGGTCCTTCTTTCAGGACCAGCCTATCCAAGACTTCCTCCCACAGCATTATTCCTATCTCCTTTATATCCAAGTTTTATTTTTTGTATGGGCATTCAGACAAATGCTATACCATTAATGTCAATCTATTACTCTCTCACAAGAAAGAGTACATGATGGTAGAGACACACTATGAATTCTTCTGTGAAGAAGATGGCTATTTTTCCTTTTTTCCCCTCCCTCTCTTTATCCAGATAACAAGCCCGAAGGTCATCCACGCCCTGGAGAACTCATTTTCACTCAAAAAAATGGATCTCGGCTCTTCAAGCAAACCTACAAGCAAGCTGGGAGATCTGGGGAAGCTAGTAAGTTGTGTTGCAGACTGTTGGTCTCTTTGAAGAGAGGCAGGTGACTGGGGATTTGATTTCAGCTTGCTGGGGAAGGGTTTCAGGTTTGGGTTGGTTTTTCCTCCTGAGCCAGGAGAACAGGCTGTAATGAACAGACGAGCTTGGCCTGAGGTCTGAGCTACGGTTCAAGACAGAGCTCTGGAAGGGGCCTGCCTTATGGTAGCCGCTGTGTCAAGTACAGACAGGCCATCATCTCTATAGCTTCCTGTGGGAAACAAGGGAAAATCAAAGCACCTGAGAGAGGAACCTGGTGAAGGATTGAATAAGGTGGCCCTAAGCTTTTTGCCTCACAGCCCATAACTTGTCAGCTCTCTGAGATCTCGTTGTGGGTCTATCAGGGAACTGGTCCATTTGTTTCAGACCAGAAGGAAGCAGTATGCTGGAAATTGTCAGGACTGGAGGTGGTAATATCAGCCCTTAAGAGCAAATCTGATAAGGCCTTGAAGTTTCCTGCTTAAGCTCATGCTTTCTCCTTGCTGAAACCTCCAGTTTGAAACTCCCTCGTTCACAAATGAGCTGTGGCTGAGTGAGCTTGGGAGTTCACTCTTCCTTGGCACAACTGCTCCGGCACACATAGCCCTTGCAAAAGTTTTAACTGTGCAGGTGGGCAGGGGGAGATGTCCGGGTGGGCAGGGGGAGACAATCTCTTCCACACCACGATGTTCGATGCCACAGGCAGCAGACGTCCTCTCTGCACCAGATAGGGAGGGCAGTGGCTGCCGTCTGGTTGGCCAGACGTTCCCTTCCACACGCAATGCACGTTGCCCATGTGCCTGCCCGTGCCTGCCCTGGGCAGCGCTGGGCAGGAGACACGCGGTGGGCTGGCCCCTTCCCTGCCCAGACCCTTTCTCTCTTCTGAGATCCTCCGTTATGTGTTTACTCCAATGTATGCTCAGGGACTCTTAGAAACTGATTTTGTTAAACTGGCAGAGACTGTGGGGTAGGTACACTCACTCAACCATTTGCAGGATTACACTGAAATGTAATTTCTTTCTGCTAGGCCAAAGTTCATTATTTCGCTTTAGAAAAAGGGTAAGAACAGGTGCTCTCTGCAAACGTATTTAATAAGGTACTTTGATTGCTCTGAATTGATTTATGTATGGTAATGACCTTGTAATATAATTAGAAGCTCTTATATTTACTTCCCTTAAACTTACTGCTTTGATGTTGCACTTGGGCGTCTGTACTGCTTTGTGGGATACAGTCCAAACCTGCCTGGATCCAGTCCAAGATTACTAATGTGTAGACATGTTTGCAAAGCAGCACTTTTAAAGTCAAGCAAACATGGGAAGAAGTTTTTTTTTCCTGGTACTCTGTTTAAAATTTTGGAGTTTAAAACACTAATTTAGTATAGTAATTTTTGCCAGAATTGTTCAATAATCAGTGATAGTAGCAAACACTTCCCCTTTTTCCAGTTAGGAAAAAACCCCTAAGTGTTCATCTAGAAGATATATAACCTGTGGGGGATCATATGTAAGTGGAAATTTTGGCATCCTCTTGGCTTTAAAAAGGATCTCTTGGAAAATCTCAGCCAAATCAAACTGTTCAAGTGCACACTGGGAGTTTACAGAGGAGAAGCCAGATTTCTACTCATGAAAGTTGCCTCTTCTGAAAAGCGGGATAAATTCTACTGGCACAAGGTGCAGCTTTTTGTCCAAGGCAACTTCTTTGTACTAAAGACCTAAATTGTGTTCATATCTCGGTGCAAACACAGCCTCAATTACAAGCAAACAAAATGACCCCCTTCTAGCTGATTAATCCCAGAAAGTTCCTGAAATATAAAATGAGCATTAGATGAGTTTTGTATGACACAACTCATGCCAAATAAACAAAAAAAAAAAAGAAAAAGAAAAAAAGGACTTACGCCCTGGAGCAAAACAGACCAAATATATGTATTTTTAAATCAACATTTTATGGGGAAAATTCTGCATAAAAAATTCAGCTTTCAATGACTAAATACAYGGAATGAATTAATCCTTGAAGGCAATAGTCTGAATGGTGGATAACTGAAAGGAAAAGTACTTTTTAGTCATTTCTGGATTCCAAATAGTTTTAAAGAAGAAGACAAAATATTTGGTAAGAAAAAATAAACAACATGTTCTTAAATCATGCAAAAAAACAGATGTTCAGGTTTTTAGATAAGGAAATCAGCCCTTAATCCATGCAATTATCCATGTGATCTTAATTCTATTGTCTTGCTTATGTCTCTATAGTGTTCAGTGCAACAGTGATGCTGCCTCTGATCTGGGGTACCTATTTTGGAGCCATTGCTCCAAAAGGTACTCTTTTCCCTATATATTGCTATTAATATTCATTATTGTTTGGAATCATGCCTTGTACTGAAATTCCGTTAAAAGTGTTGCTCAATAAAGTGATGAGCTACTGAATAACCTAGTGTGCTGGTTTTGGGTGGGATAGAGTTAATTTTCTTCCCAGTAGTTAGTAGGGGGCTATGTTTTGGATTTGTGCTGAAAAGTGTTGATAATACAGGGATGTTTTCGTTATTGCTGAGCAGTGCTTGCACAGAGTCAAGGTCTCTTCTGCTTCTCACACCACCCCACCAGCGAGTAGGCTGGGGGTGCACAAGAATCTGGGAGGGGACACAGCTGGGACAGCTGACCCCAGCTGGCCAATGGGGTATTCCATACCATATGACGTCATGCTCAGCATATAAGGCTGGGGGAAGAAGAAGGAAGGGGGGGACGTTTGGAGCAATGGCGTTTGTCTTCCCAAGTAACCGTTACGCGTGATGGAGCCCTGCTTTCCTGGAGATGGCTGAACACCTGCCTGCCCATGGGAAGCAGTGAAGGAATTCCTTGTTTTGCTTTGCTTGTGTGCGTGGCTTTTGCCTTACCTATTAAACTGTCTCTATCTCAGCCCATGAGTTTTCTCACTTTTACCCTTCCGATTCTCCTCCCCATCCTGCTGCGGGGGATGAGTGAGCAGCATGTGGTGCTTAGTTGCTGGCTGGGGTTAAACCACGACACCTAGAAACACCTGGACAGTGTTAGGTAATTTTAATATGCCTCTTTGCATGTCACCTGCCATATTAAAATAGTTTTCCTGTTACTGCTTTGCATAATTAAAGTTATACTCCACCCTTTTTCTATAAAGTTCACAAAACACACCCTCTGAAATCCCACAAGCTCTTTTAGCAAAAGTAGGAAATTTGAGTCTAAACATTCATGATTTGTTTTAGGTAAAAATTAATCCAAACCAGGCATGAGAAACCCAGAAGCTGTTGGGTCAACCAGTTCCACATGCCAACAAGCAAATTAGCAACATACCTATTGAAAACATTTTTTTGCAGGTCACCCTTCTGTCCCTGTGGTCAGAGCCATACCTTTCATTTTAGGGAGAAAAAGAGTTGTATGCTCTGAGAGCTGACTCTAGCCTCCCCAAAAGAAAAAAGGGACACTCAGAGGAACATTAAAAGGAACAACTGGAAACCAGCTGACACCAGTGGCTTCAAATAACCTACAGAAATGCAGTAGAGTGGAAAGCCAGGAAAGAGGGTGGATGCAAGGGGGAGATGGCCAAAGGAGAGGGATGATGGCAGATTCGGTCTACTTTTTTTAGCAGCAAATAAAAGCGCAGGGGAGTGGGAGCTTGGTGAGAGATGCAAAGATTAATAGCGAAGAAGCAGCAATCACCCTGGCCTGGGTCCTGGTGCCCTGTGAGGACCGGCGGGTGCTCTGCTCGGTTCAGGGAACACGGTGGTGCCTGCCAGCACCGCACCAGATGAAGCAGATAAGGTCACTCCCACAGAGGAGAGACTTCAGAGCCTTTCTTCTTAGACCCATGGGAAAGCACGGGAAAGAGCCGGGATATGGTTCACTACTAACCAAATCAGAGAATTCCTGGAGATTTTTTTTAATACTCCAGGCAAAGGCAGCCATGAACTCCAGAGAACCATGCTAAGTAAACGGTGAAGAAAATTGTGTGAGACTAGTTTTCACTGATGGCAGTGAAAGTATCTGTACATGTAAACCTCCTGCCAGGCCTTGATTTGCAATAACAAGAGTCGGCTCGATTTTACTCAACCACTGAGTAGAGATTGAAGCCAGAAACCTGGAAAATGAAATCAGATTTGTTAAACGGTATTTCTTCACTCCCAAGTGATGACTCAGTAGGTAGGTTTAGGTACACAGCCTTTTACTGGATGGAGGGAAAGGAATCAGAATAACATACAGAAACAAAAGCCACAAACCCAGCTCCAAATTACAAGCCCACTAATTAGGCCCTCTCTTTTCAGAGAAGATGTGTGAGAGGGACTGGTTATGCTCCCCTCCTGTAGCCACCCAAGTCCCAAGGGATGCCTCTTGCTCTCAAGGCAGATGCTGGCCAGAACAGCTGGCCCCGCAGAGCTGAGCTGTTCTGACCCCATCCCACCATGCCTCTCTGCTAAACCTTGCTGAGAGCATCTCCACGGGTTCCTCACGGAGTACCCTCAGCAGTGGTAACCCCTTAACAAGGCCACTATGGCTGGCAGGACCCGCGCAAGAGAAGAGGGGAGCCTCGCTATCCCTCTTGCCTTGTCTGCAGCTTCTAGGCTGCAAGCAGAGCATCACTCATCACAGGCGCTTTGAACAGGTTTTTCACAATATAAATATAACATTTGTAATGTTTTCAACTTTCTGACAAGTCTGTTGCTACCAACAGCACACAAGTACTGTCCCAGGTGATGGTAAACGGCACATGTTTAAGCCTGTCCATTGGTCTCTCCGTTGGACTCTTTCACTTCTGCACTAGATGCCAGCAGAGTACTTGCCTTTCTGGGGTTTTATCTATCAGTAGTTGTCTGGGAGAGAATATCTTTTTATTTTGCCTCGGGACAGCAGGCTTGCGTGTCCTAGGATCTTGTTTCTTATGTTAACATACAGCTAAAAATGCAGCCAACAGCCGTGAGGATTTACTTTGGGGTTTTATTCCACGCTCATTTCTATAAAACCAGGAGGAGCAATTGGAGGAGTATTGGTGCAAACCTTCAGGAAAAAAAGTAAAACCAAATGAAAACCAGCTGTGTGTTTCAGGTGAAGGAGAAATTTGACCACTGTGTCTTTGAACAAGTGAATCTGTTGTGCTCATTCCAACCCTTGTCTGTCTTCTTCCTTTTTTTTTTTTTTTTGAAAACCCTAAAAATAGAGATGTTCACAGCAGCCTTAAAAAAATAAATGTATAAGTTGCTTGAGACTGTAGGAAATACATGTGTGCAATGAACTCCACAATCCTGAGTCCATTACAGAGGTGATTATATCTCATGGGGAAAAAGCCAGTCTCTTCAAGTATGGGAGATCTAAATGATTTAGGGTTTGCAGGTCAAACATAATCACAGTGTGCAGGCAAAGGCTTGCATTACAGCAGAGCGAGTCCTTTGCTCTCCTTTCACCCTAACCACCCCCAATTAGAGATGCTGAGCACGAAGTCAGGGTTTACAGTTGTGAGATGCGTGTGGGATCAGATGTCTGCTTCTGCTGGCCCAATCTGTTCCACAGGGGACAGCAGCTTGGATGGACCCAAGTCCTGGGGGGGGGCAAGGTAGGAAGACAGTACTGCAGTCTTGGGGATCTGAGTATAGCGTGCCCACCCAGGTGGAGTTAGACAAGCTGAAGCAAGATGCCATTAATATCAAAGTATAAACTGGATCTTTTCAGTGAAATGTCCCCACTCCCTCCCTTGCAACACAAGCAATCTTTTTAATGGTTTCTTATAAAATCCTGATATGCAAAGCTACTGACAGGTATGACAGGACAAACACCCTCTGTCTGGTCATGACAAACCTTAATTCTGAGTTCCATGTAGCTCCCACAGCACACAGAGGTGGGACTCGTCTTGCCTGACTGATGATGCAGTCAGCACAGCAATCTACACCTGCACTAGGTGGGTAGGCTACCATTAAACTGCATGATCAGCACAGTTGGTGGCATCTAGGGGACTATCCATTTCATTCTAAAGAAGACACCCATAGAGTGTGAATCATTTCCTAAATCTTGATGACAACTGTGGGAGTGTAGACACCTTGCTGACATGTAGACATCCTCATTGTAAATGTCTGAAGTTCGGTGAACTGAATCCAACCACCACCTGTTTTACGTAGTCCTCAGATTACACAGTGGTCACTACCACACAGGGTACAGCTGAGGATCTACAGAGTGACTGTGGGACTTGTTTGTCAAATATACTGAGAATCAAAATCTCTTTACTGATCTTTGACTTGAAATGACACTGTCTTTTTCTTGGAGCTCTTTTGTCTCTCTCACTCCTCTCCCCCAACATGCACACACACACATACCACGTGCGCACACAGAGAAAATTAAAGCTATAGCAGACATCAGCCTGAGGGCTAAGCTAATGTTCCCTACATACAAGGCCATTATGGAAATAAGAATGGAAAATTTCAATGAGCCACCATCAATAACAACCAGCTCAGACTCAAATGTTTCTAACTTGTTGAAAGCAAGTCTAATAAAAAATAACTTGGAACGCTTTTGGACTTGTTGGGAATACTTGTGGGTGTGGCTGTAATATGTTTAATCTGTGTGCTAGGGAGACTTCCATAATTTTTTTTGTCTGCAAGTTTGCCAGGACAGATTAATCTTAATTCGGCACAAATTCCATTGAAGATGTTTATTATGGACAATAAAAGTGTGTGAATATACTTTTATATTTGCATTTCTGGATTTAACAATGCATCAGCAAATGCACTATTGATGCTAAATGTCTCAGCTATAAATGCTGAGGTCCAAAGATTCTGCAGTGTCTTAAATGGCTGCATCACACACATCCTTTGCTTTGTAGTGTACAGGTCTGGAAGAGAATTTTTCCCAGAACACTGGAGTGTGCTGATAAGAAGACACAGTCCTCGTTTTAACTTCTCCGTACTATTTTGTTAGGAATTACACATATTTAGAGAGATGAAAAAAAATAAGTGCAGTACAGCGTTTGTGTGCATCTTGCTTTCTAAACTCCTTAAATAATAAATAAATAAATAAAAGGTGGAGTAAAAGGCAATTGATGTGGAGCCTGCTGCACCCTGCCTCTCTGCATGATCCGTCCCCACCCCTTCTGGCAGGGATGACTCCTGTGCTAAGCCTCTCCTCCTCACTTCCCAGTCCCAAAGTCTGCAGAAGAGTTGAAGAGCACCTGGAAACTGGATGGGCAGCAGCAGGAGCAAAACTGTCAGCAGACCTGGTTTTCTTCTTCTTGTGTTTAGAGAAATCTAGCTGGTATCTCTCTGAGCAGAAGCAACAAGCTGGGCTAAAACAGGATCCTGTACTCCAGGTATGTGATGGCAAACTGGTCCACAAAGACTGAGTTGGCAGCAGAGAAAGGCTAACTACTTTTAACTGTTTTGAAAGGGAAAAATCTGAAATTGCTAAGCAATTAGATATGGCTCTTTGAAGAGGCACGAAACATCCAGCAAAAACCACTCCTTTAAAGAGAGACTTTTGTTTTGGTTTCAGTAAAAAAATGCACAAAGACAAATATTAGGGAGCAGATAAGGTGAAGATAAAGGGTGTCAACTTTGGGAAAGACTGGATTTCATTTTGAGTGCTTGCTGCAAGCTGTGGCACAGCAATAGTTCTGAGGACACTGGTAACCATTTTATGTCCATCAGTAGCAAGATCACATTAAAGGACCATAATAATTTCTTTTGCCCTTATGGCAATGAATTCCCATTCTTTTCCTTGTTTGGTCCATTGGAGCACTTACCATTGAAATAAATTACTGCTGGAGGTTAAAACGTTATCACTGGACCCAGGAAAATGGCAGAGATGTCACATCTTGGCATCGCTAGTCCAAGGTCCTGCCAAACAGCACAGCACCTTGAGATCACGTGCTCATACTCACTTTCTGAGAAGTGGGGATTATCCTTAGGACTACCTTTGCCTCTGTTTTACCTGATTATTTTTTTAAAGATTTTTAGCCCTACCACCCAAGTAGGGATTTGTTTTTTCCTATTGAAAACTAAGACTCAGCAGGATTTAACCATGTGATTTGTTGCTCCCTAAAAATGTAATAGTTTGGGTCTGTCCTACCACCCAAGGGAACCCACCTTTGCCTTGTGATAATAGTAAATAACTCCCCACAGTTTTTATGTTACTTGCACGAAAGCTGAATGGTATCGAGACACCCAATGAAGAGCAGAACCAATGGTGAGCACGAGAAGCTGTAAGAAGGCCTTCTCTTAACGAGCAGAAGGATGGCAGTGGACTCATGGATATCACTCTTTTTTCCCTGTCAGCAGCAGTCAGTTTTTCCCCTGTTCCTAGCTTTGTGCCAGGCCCCACGTATCCTCTGTGCTGGAGCTCAGYGATGAGGAGCGGGGTGTAAAGGCGAGATGCTGCCTTCTTGGAACCGTGCCACTGGGAAAGCAGGAAAAGGAAAAGTGTAGTGGATGAAAATGGTGGGAAGAGGGAATGAGGTGAGACAGGACAGGTAGGAAATATCCTGGCTTGTTGCTTTGCCACACCATGTTGCGTGGGACAAATTGGGCGGGAGCAAATGAAGCTTCTGACTGAACAGGATTCCATCAAAGACTTCTAAGCAGTTCAGGTGTGGCTGACTATTTACTAACGTTCTCCGCAGCCTGGTGCCTGGAGGAGAGCCAGCTGACTAGGCATCAATCAAGACAGGCCAAAGAAATGATTTCTGGGAAGCAACCAACAGATAGCAGTAGGCTGTTTCACAACTATTGTGAAGCTTAATGCCTCCTAAACATGACTTCCTTGAAGGGAACACCATAGGTTGTGCCCTTCTGAACAAAAGACCTTAGTGGGGTAAGGTTGTGGCTGCCATCTCAGAAGCCAGTGTTGTTAGCTGTTAGTTGCCTTTGGGAGTGCCTGTGAATCCTCATTCATCTTAGGTTAAAAAAAAGAGGTAGGAAGTACTTTTGCATGAACAGACATCTCTCAAGCATGTTCAGGCCTATTACGGGGGGCTTAAACTAGGAGATACTCTCACATGCATGTTACAACTTCCACTTTCATACAATGCCAAACAATGGAGGTTTTAGTCCTGAAGATCAGGCTACTTTATGCTTCCTAGCACCAACCCTGACATTCAGATGTTGAGAAAGGTGGGAGAACAATTAACAAATGTAATCTGCTCTCAGTTATCAGCACAGGGTATTACTCACGATGTGAGATCATCCACCTCATGGCTATTTCTGAAGCAGCTTGATTCTAGCAGTAAAGCCACATTCTCCCAGTTCCTGTATCTCTACACCACACTCTATCAGCCAGGGGTTACGGTTGTAATCAAGCATATTTGCTCAAACTCAGTGCTGGCCCTGCCAGATCTGGTGACAGCAGCCCCAGAGTTGGGAGAGGGTGAGGAAGAACAATGTCTCTACACATTGGGAAGGCTGATTATCTTGGGTGTAAGGTAGTCTAAATGCATATAAAATTTGGATGCTGTTATTGAGCCTGTGTTAATCATGCAAGCTGGGAAGTGTTGTGTAAGGCATAAGCAAGCGGTGAGTCTCTGCGGCATTGAATCTGTACTTCAGTTGGCCTGTACCGTGGTTCCAAATGTGTCCGTATTGCCTAGGCAAAATTTCCCATTACTTGGTGAAACCTAGATCTCAGCTGCTGTGGTTAACGTAGAGCTGAGGAAGGTATACATTTTTACCAGAATTTGCCACACTTCCATGAAGTACATGTTACAATGCAAACAGAAATAATAGGCTGATGTAGAAATGATGACGCGGAGACAGTCATAATGTGTATGCAGGTGTGTGTACTGCAGCCCCAAGGACAGTTTCGAAGTCAGTACATGGCTAGGAAATGCTACTATTAGTACTGCCCCTGCAGACTTAATTGGATTCCTTGGATAGATGCATTATAACACTACTTTTAATTACAGGATCACATTCTGCTTTTTAGCACATTTCAAGCTCCTGACACAGAGAGTCAGAACAACTTTTGACTTTAATCTCTCTAGCATAGCTACTGGCTCATTGTCTGTAATTGCCATATTTGGAGAAAGGACAAAACCAAATACTCTCACATATTTTGAATGAGATGACCATACCTGCTTGTTTTCTTGCAATCCCTTTCAAGGGCATATAGGCCCAAGGCATTGGAATCTAATTTACAAATCTGTACTGCAGTCCTTCACCAACTGCGCCCGATACATTGGCTCCCAGAACAGCTGTGATGCTGCTACCGAAAGCACAGATTAGCTAGCAGGTGCCAGCACTGAGAGAAGCACTGAACACTGTACTTTTCTGTAGCAGTTGAGTGCTGTGGTCCTTACCCATCACATAATTCAGAGAAACCAGCATGGGATTCCCCATGAAGACACGCACGATGGCCCCATGCCTGGGGAGAGGGTGACATCTGAAGCCATACTGCTTCACACCAGCGCTGACAGAGTGGCAGGGGAGCAAAACAAATGTGACATGAGAGTCAGGACCTACATATGCAGGTTGTTTGTAATTTTATAACTTTGCTTTTGGTATTTCTCTTCATTCTCAGCTTAATAACACATAGTGGACTAAGCCATTCTGCACTGGAATATTGCTTTTGCTTTTTTCTACTTTCTCCCTTTGGCCAAGGATGACAATGTTCTTTACAGAAGTTATTGAACTACTTTCTGCAGATTGCATTTGCCTTTACTTGCCCTTAATAATTTGCATTAACAAATTATTTTGACTTTCTTGTTCTCATTTTTTTCTTTTTTTAGGTTTCCAAATGGCTGATCCTTTTCTATATAATACTGGAAGACGATCTCAATATGGGTGCCTTGGACATGAAGTACAAATTGAGCACATCAAGGCATATGTTTGTAGACCATCTTTTTTCACAGACAAAGCTGTGATTGTGATTCATGATATATTTGGATGGCTGTTCCCAGACATTAGATACATAGTCGATTTGATTGCAGGTCATGGATACATGTAAGCAACCGTCTTTCCTATCTTCCTCTTAAATGCACTGATAGATCAGCAGGCCCAAAGCTAAGCATGGCATATGATGTTTCCCATACACACAGGGCAACCATAACATTTCAGTCTGAGCGAATAAATACACAAAGGGACAAAACGTTCCCATGAGACCACCAAAGCTACTAAAATTGACCCATCAAAAATGGCTACCTGAGCACAAAGCCACAAGGAAAGCCATGAAGTGCCAGTGTTTGTGCTTATGTGGCAGTGTGGGTGATTAAAAGATAAACCGTTGGTATCTATCATTAAGTTGTATAAACTTTTCAGAACCAAACCTTTTGAACAGTTGCTTTAGCTTTTACTAGCAAAGAGATATATATGTGTTTATATAGAATCAGGAGGGTTGCTTAATCTCTTTACTTTTGTATTAAGTATGTCTAAGGAAATAATGAGAGTTTATTTGTGTTTTTTTTTCCCATAGAAAGACATATACTTTTAGCTCTGCTGATTGCCAGAACAGGATGAGCAGAATATGATTCATATAGTAACCATGTAGATGTGTACTCTGGAGTAGAAAAGACATTAGGAGACATTTAGACATCCACAGATTGTCCCCACCTGGACATGAAAGTTGACTTGATTCCATCTCACACACAGAACCATCTGCCCAGACTTCTTCAGGGGGACAGACCCCTGGAAAACTACTGATCACTGGGCTGACTTTGCTGACTGGATGAAACATCATGATCCTACGAAAGTAGACACGTAAGATACATATTTGTACTTGGACTTTAAAAAGYATCCAGCAAATGAGGGAGATTTGTATGAAACATTAAAAGTGGCACCTCACAGCAGGGCAAGTTGGCTGCACGCACATAATTGCTTATTCTGGGTGGTTCTTCTGTGGTTCTGGGCACTGCCTTGGCTGGGATTTGGAAAGGATCATCTGCTCCATGCATCACTCTGCTTATTGTCCCCATCTTGTTTTCCTGGGCCCTTTTCTAACTATGTTATACAGGTCACACAGGCTCATAGCCAGTGTTTCACAGGCTATGAAATACCCAGCGCTCTCACCCACAAGTGCTGATTCTGTCTCCAGTTCCTCAAGCTAAGGAGGAAAACTCTTCCACAACTGCTCATGTTATCTGCCAGTTGTCACTTGCCCATCTTGCTTATTGCCTTGCAGATAATGATAGGTGCAGGTGATATTCTCCTGAGCAGCACTAGACCAAAATTTGCAAGACTGCCCAAAACCTAAGATACATCTGATCAACTATACTGGTTTTGTCAATGTGAAATAGAGGGCTTACTATCTGTAGAGCCTAGTAGTGCCTGTAACAAGGCTTCCCTGAATTATGGGAGGCATTACTGTTTCTTCAGCACCTATCACCACAGCCTAAAATTTCAGAAGATGATAGTGAGGCAGTGACACCCTATTACTCAGCTACCATCCTGTAAGCCACAAATATTCTTCTGACCATTTCAAGAGGTCCCAGCGGTCACAGCTTAACTTCAACATCTCTCAGCAAAGCTTTTGACCATATAGTTGCAGAAGCTGTGACTGAATTTTTTGAAGACAAATGACTAACACCTAAAAAATCCTACTCCAAAGAGTGAGCAGAGGGCACTGTCTTAAGCAATTAAGACCTAAAGGACATGCCTGTGCTGTCTTTTGAGCATTCGCTTGTAGCTGCCCTCAAGGTCAGATCCATCCCTCTTCCAGAGCACAAGGAATCCAATATACCCATGACTTACTTAGTACCCTTCCAAACAAACCGAATCTGAGAGAGCCCATCCATCCACACTGCCTGGCTACAGGCCTAGGACATGATCTCCTCCTCTTGTCACTCACGTACTGTTTGTCAGCCTAAGCAAACCTGTGATGACTATACTAACATACCTAACGTTTGAAAATATAGTTATTAGTAGATGCAGTCTGCATTTAAAATTCATTTAAAACTCTGTAGATAATGAAAAAGATAAAATTATTGACACCTAAGAAGTTAGCAACTAAAAAAAAAAAGACCTGCTCTGGTCTATATTAAAAACAATTTTCATATTTTTTGCATTATACCTCATGCAATACCTGTTTTTTTTAAAATTATAGTTACTGACAATTTAATTTTGAGTAATTGCTACTTTAGTACAGTATTGTTGCATGTCAGCTTGGTAGGATATTTTAATATTAACTCATGCAACAGGAATGACATACTCAGGATAAATCTTTATCTAAATAGGTGGACTCTGTAAAGATAGCACAGTGAAGCTTATCTATTCCTACAATCCATAATGCAAGATGTTGTTCTACTTGCAGATATGTCTTGTCTTTAGTTGTCCTGTCCTAGACAAAGTGATTCAATTAAAAATTTGCTTATTTTGAAAACAAAGGAGCAGGTCACAATTCAGGTAAGTATTTAAGTACCTACATCTGTACTTCCCTAAACTAGGACCAGAGATGTTAACTCCCATGTAAGAATAGAAGCCACTTCTCTGGGCTGAAACGTGTTTTTTAAGTATTCTCTGTTTTAAATGATTGGGCTTGCAGACACAGAAAAATTCATGTATCTTTTAGTTTACTTCTTAAATTGTCAAGTATTGATTCTGCAATAGATTCCTTGGTTTACTTTTGTTTATATGTCTTAGGGAAGCTGATGTTGTCTTGAAGTATCTAAAGGAACAATGCGGTGCAAAGAAGATTGGTATCGTTGGGTTTTCCTGGGGTGGAATGGCAGTACATCACTTGATGCTGAAAAATCCTCAATTAACCGCTGGGGTGTCCCTCTATGGTAGTGTAGAACACCTGGAAATTTATATGGGCTCACACGACTATGCATAGTTTGTAACTTTAGTTATTGCTTTGTAACAATTTCTGTAAATACTCAACTCAAAGGTGAGTTGCAGATTTGAATTATGATTATTTCAGCAATGTGCTATATTGGTATCAAAATTTAAGAATGATGGAAACCAGAAAAAAATTGTTTCCTTTTGCACAGAAATTTTCTAAGTGCTTGGAGAAATATATTTTCCAAATGCTTTTTTCTCCATTGGAATAGAAACTGTCCTGATTTAAAAAAAGTATTTAATAAGTAAACATAAATAGAAATTTCATCTTTTAATTTGCCATTTATCTTGCAAGACTGTTATGTTCACTAACAGATTGTTTCTCAAATATATCATAGGAATAATTAGGGACTCTGAAGAAAGATACAACTTACTAAATCCCACATTTTTCATTTTTGGTGAGAAAGACCACACTATTTCTTATGATCAGGTAAGTTGTTCTACTGGAAATGATTTTCCTTTTCCCATAGTTCTTTATCCTACACAGAAATCCTAGCTTGTTAGAAACCATTTTCAGATACAAAAAATCTGACAGGCTTGTTTTGCTTATGTTTCAACTTCCCCCATGTCTTGCTTAAGTTATTCAAAGCTTCTTTTTTGAGGTGAGAAACACAGTAGACTGGTCATGGGTCTCTGAGTGGCTGGACAAGCCGAGTGTGAAACTGGGCAGGGAGATCCAACTGGTATGAGCCAAACATCTCAAAAACTTGGATACTACTGCTATGGTTGAGACAACAGGTAGTTAAACCATTGAATTTGGACTTCGAATGAAAAAAAATAATTTCAGCCTGGTAACTGAACTTTCTGATGATGTGGACCAATGACTAGTCGCTTTTGGTACAAGAAGACAAAATGAACTGTGTCAGAAGAGTGGGCGTGAATTTTAAGTAAGACGATGACAACTTGTGGACTCTGTTTTGACTCCCGGCTGCCATCTATATTCTGATATAACCCCTATTGTAAGCGTACCTGCAAGGCTGGATAAATACATGGGCAGGAAACTGGTGCCCTCTTCTGTGCATAAATTCTTTCTCTTCAGTGACAGGGATAACATACCACCTCTAGCAGTTTGTTGTGTAGGAGTAGGGTTTAACTGGGGAACTGGCAGTGAGCTCTGGGAATGCAGAAGCCAATCAATATTTACTTCTGTGTTATTCAGCATGTTGATCTGTACCTCAAATATGTGCCTCCTCTGTACAGGAAAACAAATCCTTCACTCCCTGTCCCCTTTTTCTAGTGAAAGTGTCTTTTTCCCAGGGGCACAATTTTCACAAATACATTTTTTTCACCGTGCGTTACACATTGAAACCATACCTTTTTCTCCTGAAGCTTTCTCTCTGAGCTACCTGTGCAGATTGTGTAAGAAAAATTCCTGTGTTAAAAAAAACAAAAATCCTCAAATACATTGTTTTCTGCACTGAACAATAAAGGGCTCTGTGGAAAAAAAAATGTGAATGAATATGAAATAAATCACAGTACTGTCTCTAATCTGCACAATAGGTAGAATTAAGCTTGCAGGGGCAAAATAAGTGTTCATTCTCCTATTTTCTGACTTTTGAACAGAAATGAGCACAAAAATGTGTCTACACCTGTATATAGGTACATAATCATATGATTAGTACTCTGTGTGTAAGCATGTGTGTACTTATCATCAAAAGATTGTGCAGGAGCAGTGTATTTTTGTTATACATTAAACTAAAAAACCACTTTTTTTCTTAAACTCTGTTACTAAGCCTATCAAAATATTTTGGACTTAGAGTCACTGAGGTTTAGGGAATATGTCCTCTCAAGATCAGAGCTTAAAATTAGGTTACAAGCCTGTCTCTCTGAATAGATCATGCACCTGTTCTTTTACAGCAATGAGATTTACCAAACCATCTTTACAGTAACTGTTGAGGTTCCCAGATTCACCTGTACTTTTAAAAAATGTTTCGGTCTTATGTTCCAAAGAGGGGTTTTCTAACCTGTTGAGCAACAGAACCTGCTTCAAGTGTGACAGTCGAGGCAAGACAAAGATGTATTGATAGGAGAAACGGCAAGTTTGGCAAACTTAAAAAACAACCCCACAACATAATGGAAAAATGGTTTCTTTTACAGATCATCTTATTGGAGGAGAAGTTGAAACAGTACTGTGAAGTTGCATATAAAATTAAAGTTTATCCTGGACAAGTTCATGGGTTTGCACAATTGAAGCCAGAAGATATGAAACCTGATGATAAACCTTATATTGAAGAAGCTAGAAAGGATATGATTGATTGGATCAAAATTTTTATTTGACAAAAGCATAAAGTAACACTAGGCTTCAAGATGAGTGTTTGATTTAATCTGAGAGAAGAAAACAGCCAAGGGAAAACTATCTGGTTTCGAAAATTGTCACAAACAAAAATAGGAACATTTTAATTTATAGTTCTTAATTATTTTTTACAAGATTTACACAAGATTGTGAAATCAAAGTTGGACTAAAGGACAATTAGGCATTAAAAAGTTGCTTGAATTTACCTTGCTTTGTATTTGCTTCATTATTCTGCATTACGACATCAATAGTAATGATATTGTTTATCCATTTGTCTATGATAGTGAGTAGGACTTCATCCTGACTTTACCTGAGTAGTTTCAGGCTTTATTTTGCTTTTGCATACAGAGATTTTTTTTTTATTAACTACAAAGCATTTGTCTCAGATATACTGCCGTACTGAGCAGAATTTCCCATGCGTGAAATGAACATTTGGCTATGTTAAAGAGTTAGGAAGGAATTATGTTGCCAGGTGGCAACCTCCAGGTATTCCCTTGGCAATGTTAAAAGAAGGGCACTTCTAGTATTCCTTCATCAACATCAAGGAAAAACATAACCAGTCCCTCCTGGCTGTGGAAGCAACCCAGGCATGAACACTGTGGAAACAGTGGGTTTATTGTCCTGGTCCAAACTGTGGTGATCAGGCACAGGGCTGACAAATAGGCACCCCCATTTAGTCCTGATTGTATTGTTTGCTTTACATTATATCCCTTGTTCCTCTCTCATGCTGATTGAGGATGTTCAATAGAGAGAATGAAACTTGAAATGGAAAATAGAAGCATTGTGTTACACCCAAGAGAGACATCCTGTTTGGAGCACACGGGTATCTCCAGTGGCTGACCTTCTTGCTGGGGTGCCACGCTTCTGCAAAACTGGCAACAGTGGCCCGGTCCTCCGCAACTAAGCATTCTGCTGCGCGCACCCACCTGCTGAAATAAATTTCCTCCCACACCGAGACGGAAGGACAAAAGAAAAACATGGGGGGTGTGGTTTTTTTTTAAGTACCTCCCTGGATCTGCGTTGCGACTCTAGACCAGGTTTCGGGCGGTCCTGGGGGGACCTCCAGAAGTGCTACCAATCCTCTCCGTACACCCCCCCTTTTTCAGCCGCAGGCCTCGCTTCTCCCCCCAGGGGCCGGGGCAGCCGCGCCAGCGCCCGCCCGCCGGCCCCGGCGCTCCCGCCGGCAGCCGTGAGCTCCCGAAGGGCCGGCAGAGGAGAGCAGGCCTCCCAGAGCCACCAGGAACCCTCCCCGCCAGGACGGCTCCGGCGGCTCCGCCCAGGAGAGTCCGTCGTCTCTCGGGACCGTGAGGCCGCTTTGCGCCCAGCGGGGAAGAGGCACCTGCGGGCCGGCACCGGCGGCTGCCGAGAGCCCTCCCCGCCCCGGATCCCGGCAGGCGACGCCGCCCTTTACACTCCTGGCACCGGGCGGGCGACAGGCTGCGGGCGCGACGGGTAACGGCTGCGCCCGCCGGGGCGGGCGGCGGCGGCGGCATCAGGCCGCGGTTCCCGCGGGGGGGCGCGGCTTGGGCCCCTTCTGGCGAGAAGGACGCTGGAAAGCGGGAGCGGGGCGGGCGTGGGCTGCGGCTGCAGGCCGGGCAGTGAGGCGAGGCCGGGGTCTCGGGGCGGCCGGGCCGGGCGGCTGAGGGGACCCCGGGCTGATGCCGCCGCCTTCGCCCACCGCGGGGGCGGTGGAGGAGGCCCTGTCAGGAGGGCGCAGGGGAAGGCGGGGAGGCAGTAGGCGTTAGGGGAAGCGCTGAGCTCTGAGGAGGGGAGGATGTTTCACAACCAAGCTCTGGGGCAACCTGCCCGGAGAAGTGGTGGAATCCTCCTCTTTGGAGAGTTTCGAAACCCCTCTGGGTGAAGCCTTGAGTGGCGCGGTCTGGCTTAGAAGCCGACCCGGCCCACAGGGGAGATTGGACGAGGTGACTTCCAGGGGTGCTTTCAACCCCAAACCTCCTCTGACCTAAATCCCTGTACCGACCTGCTGCTTTCTGCATGATAACCTGAGCCTGTGTTGGCCCATGTCCCCAGATGGCCGTACCACATCACTAGCTGTATCCTGTGTGGCCAAACATCCAGGTCCCCATCCTGCAGCATTCCCATGTACCCCAGGGAGAGCTCCAGGCCCTTGGCACCACTCCTGTCCCTGTGTGCCTTCATGACCTCAGAAAAATCCTCCAAGTATTGTGGGTTTATGAAGGCAGCAGCATACACAACATCATTTTTGGAGGAGATGAGGGACGAGCATGGTGAAGCTTTTGCTAATCAGGAAAATACAAATTTGAGGGAGCTGGGAAAGCAGTGTCTGCTGTCCTGAACTGAAAAATGCCAGTTGCATTGTTGGTGTTAAAATCCTGTTTGAGGTGAGCTAGAAACACACATTGCATGTGCAACAGCTTTCTCCTGTTTGTTTTCCCCAATACTACATAGCTTCTTAAAAATAGGCACTCAGTGGGGAGCTTCCCTAGTTGAAGCTAACGAGCCTGTTGTTACAGCTGTGGGATAGCACGTGTGGAACACAGCTGCAGGTTGTGTAAACAGCTTTTACAGAAGAGGTGTGAAAGCCTGCCTGTACTCTTCTCCAAATGCACTGAGCAGGGCTGGCATGGGATGTCTCCAGCCATGCTGGGGATCTAGGCTCTCCTGCCCTTCACAGCATGTAGCCATGGGTGCCATGGCTTCTGGGGCCCCTGATAAATTGTTCCCAGGCTTGGTTGGTCGACCTTGGTGGTGGTGGATGCCCTGACCTCATCCCGGTTCATTCCCCTCTGCCTTCATCCCCCTTCCTCAATGTACAGGTAAGGAGTTTGCAGGCAGTGCGTAAACTTTCCTCCAGGTCTTTAAAAGCTGTATTGTGGCAGGATTCCTCACACCTGCGGAAAGGGGAGGATGGTTTGCCTCCGGAGAAAGAAAGGAGGCGTTTTCTGCGCATAAGCCCTGGTTGCTCAGCCCAGACTCTAGCCATAACTCTAGGCGAGATCCGATGCAGGTCGCTATCGTAGCTAGCTTTCCAGCACCGCATTACAAGCACTGTGTTCAACAGCTTCACAGCCATCCTCGCTCCAGGAAATGTCCACAAGATGGGGCCCGTCTCCTTGATCATCAGGAAGAAGGCCTTTAGGCTTTTTTGGCTCTAATTACAATAATCAACACTCTGAATGGTCCCAGTCAACTCCTGGGGTAACAGTACACCACTGTCAGAGGAAACGTGGTTTCCCGGTAAGTGGGATGCTGTAGTGAGCAAAGCTGCTGAATATTGTCTCTGAGTGCAGCAAGGCACTGTAGCCTGCTGGATTATGATAAAAGGTGGAATGTCACCTCTGCCTTAGGACTCTGGAGTTATTCAGAGGGAGCCCAGGTTGTGATACAACATCGTCACACCCTGCGTTTTATTTTGCGCTACTGAATGGTTATCGGTTTATCTCCTGTACATGGCAAAATCAGATTGCCTTGGGATATCATTAAAACTTGATAAGCCAATGAGTTGGAAGAAGCATGATTTGAATTGTACCCTGAGGGTGTTCTGTGTGTGCTTGCTCATCATGAGTAAGATCTTTTTTCTCATACAAATAAATATAGATAGAGATATACTGAGCTGCTTAAGGGAATTTTAACCGTGACAAACAGTATTAGTTCCAGAACGCTGAGTTAATCTCCTTGCAATTCTCTGTTATTTAAACTTGATTGGCCAAATAGTGCARAATCACATTAAAATGACTCAGCAAATTAAAACTCAGTTGAGAGGGAATGCACCTTAAGCAACCCAAATATGTATCACTGAAGAAGTAGCATTCGAAGAATAGCAACTAGTAAATCTGAACTTCTGCCATCCAAGCATTACCAGCGCTCATTAAAGGTAGGAGAAGCGTCTGTTACAGTATAGACTCTTGTGGAGACCATTTTTTCCAGTTTTGTGTCTGGCACTCCTACCATCACTTGAGGTTCAGAGCTCACTGGATGAGAAGACAGGGAGTTACCACCTTGGTGATATGCCATAGAGGAAGCAGGCAAAGGGCTGATGCGGTGTTTCTGAGCAATGGGAAGAATAAATAGAGGGATGAAGGAGAAGGCACAGAATTGTTTCAAACTAGAGCTGTTTTGAGTCATGTTACCTAGTTCTGTGTTGGTGCTATAGCCCCAGGCTCACCACTGTGGGTGGGAGAACAGCACAGATGCTGTTGTGCTGTGGCTGGAATATTAGAATTTCACAGATTGGACTCTGCCCAAACTGTGTCTTACGAAAATGGTTTTACTATTTGGTTTTATTTTATAGAGGGGGCTTATGTGAGAGCCTAAATCTTGACACTGGGAAGGGTAAATCAAGGCAATGGGAATGCCAGATCTGGGCTGTAAATATGTCGTGTGTGGGCTTGATAAAATGTGACGAAGTGTCTAAAACTGTGAGACTATAAAGTATAGCGAGTAATTTTTTGAAAAAAAAAAAAAGACAAGGCATGCAGCATTTTAAAGTCACGATAAAATTCACACTTCATAAAGCTTTGAAAGAAAAGTCAAAAGAGATGGCAATGCAGCTGATTTCTTAGGTGAGATCAAACCTGAGTAGTTGATATGTTAAAAGTCTTCATGTATCTCAGCCGCAGACAAGTTTGAACTGTATTTCATTTGAAGTTTCACAAACGCAAAGAGCTGATCTCACCTACAAGTGCGAAGAGCTGATCTAAACTGCAAATACAATCAGATTCCTAAACTAACAACCTTCTCCTCATTAAATTTGTGGTGATTGAAGCAACTTTTAAACTCCTGGGTTCCTGCAATTTTTATTTAAGTGTATTTTAGCTGTACCAGATAAATTCTTCGGGGTGTGGGGAGAAAAAAGTGGTTTGTTCATGGTTTGCTCAACATCTCTATTAATCCCTTCTGTGAACTATTCTTACATACTTTTGAAAATCTGCATACATGTCAGTTTGATTAGTATTTTTTACCAAGCATTTACTCTGTTGGAAGAAAGGTTATGCTGTGAATTTTGGCATGCTTGTAAGAATAGCCTCAGTAGTACAAGATGATTTACCTGTTTCTGTGAATAATTCGTAAACATTCTTCAAGTTATTACATTTTAAAAAAAACTTATTGATGCAGCACGTTGGTTTTGTTTGTTAAACCTTGGCGATACTGTTATTTTTGTTTAAACACAGCTTGTGTTTTAACATGTATTTTTAAACAGATTTATTTTAAAAGAAACAAGTCTTTTACTTAAATAGAAATCAATTTTTGTTGGCTTACTGCTCAGATGAACTGCTCATGAAGGAAAACAGTCAGCAGGCACGATGGTAGGAGAGTTGTTCTAAGTCTGGTCAGTTATACACAGTGTGTTTGAAGTCTTATGCCTTTGCTTTGCCTGAGATTTGGAAAAGGTACTTCTGCCTCATTGTAGTGCTGGCAAAGCTGTGGTCAGTCTAACTGGCAAGTTAAACTCCAGCTGCATCTTTTGGAGATTATGCGGTGATTGATTGCAGAAGGTCAGGAGATGAGCCTTGTTCAAAAAAGGCACTATTGAGAGGCGTCCTTAAGGGGCCAGTTCTTGGTGCTGGGAACCTCTCCATGTGTCACCCCAAAGCGCGTTGTCATGTGAAAAGAGCGTAACTGGTGTGAAGAGGCTGGATTTAGAGTAATTTGTTTTGTTCTTCACTGTGTTTTCTTGTTTCATTTTTAATACTATTTACCATGTTACACACATTGTAGCAAAGAGGTTGAAGAGGGGAGGGAGTACTGAAGTGTCTTAAAGGTCTTATTTGATGTCTGTTTAAATTAGTTAGAAAATCTAGAAGGGAAGAAATGGTTAAGATATATTCCTAACAAAAAATAGTTAAGCATTGAAGAGTGCATTTGATTTTTATTGCCAGCATGCCACATTTCACTTTAGTAAGGGGACCAGCCAGACCAAGGAATATTGTTCCAGTGCATGCATTTACACAGGAAGAGAGACTAGCTCTTGTTAATAAGCAAACAGTGACATTTTGATCAGTTAAGAGTGGCGTCAGAGCTAGGTTAAACAGCTTCTCAGACTAGGGTAGAAAAAAGGCTCTGTGTATGTCTACCTGCTGCTTGGTGGAGGGAGAAGAGCAGGGGCACCAAAAGTTGGTTGGATTTAAAAAGATGCTACAGTGGCCTATCTCCAGTCGAAAGGAACAAGAAATTAAACTGAGCTTGAGGGATTCTTCTGAGAAGACCTCTTAGGTCAGAAACTCTTCGGAAACCTTTCTTCACTTGAGGAGAAATGGATTAGTTTCCAGTTTGTCCTTTAAAAGGTATACCTCTAGAGAAGTTGCGTATCTGTGATGTATGAGGATATGTTGTATGCACAACACTGGTCTATGTCTCCGTATTCCTCTGACCACTCTCAGTTCAGATTACATAGTGTGTAACTCTCAGAGAAAACCCTCTGCTGATTTACCTTCTTCGAGTTGATTTATTACAGCTTTTAGAGATGCCAGTTAATGATGGGTTCCCTGGGAAAGGGCTGCACGCAGCAGGGGATACAAGGGACCAGCAAAGTACATGTAGGCAGCAGCAGCAGCTTTGGATTCCCCATGGAGGAAGGGAAAGGGGACATGCACAATGAAAACTTGAAGTGAAAAAGTAGTCAGAAAAGCAGCATGCTGACAGTGGGGTCTCACAGGAGTAACAGCAAGAGGTTACCAGGTGCCAGCCTGTCAGGAGGAGCTGTAAGACCACGAGAGGAATGGTTATGAATCACAGTCTGTGGGGACATCACATGGAAAAGTAGTTGTCACATGCTGGATTGCTCCAGGCACAAAGCTAGGAATGGTGGAGTGACATAAGCCCTTCTTCTGGCCTTACCCCACTCCTGGGTTATGCTGACTGACCTGGAATTCATGAGTATTTAGGGAAACCAGAGAGGGCTGATGTAAAGAGCCTGTTTACAATAAACACCTGGAGCTTTCACTTCTAACCTTGCAGTATCAAGTGGGTATTACTAGGTGTCTGGAGGGGACTGTGGGGACTGCATGATGATTATGACCCATAATCACAGTTGTTACTGCAAATAAATGATATTACTGTTTGTCCTTTTTTCTCTCCTGCAGATTCCTAGATGGCTAATGAATCAAGGCCCTGCCCGTGTGATATTGGAGACAGGTTTGACCATGAGGGTTGTGGGCGGGAAGTACAGGTTGAGCACATCAAGGCGTATGTTTGCAAACCACCTGCCAGCACAGACAAAGCTGTGGTTGTGATTCATGATATATTTGGATGGCAACTCCCAAACACCAGATACATGGCAGATATGCTTGCAGCTAATGGATACATGTAAGAAATCTTTTCTTCTCCAAGAAATCCCACTCTTCATGATTTCTAGCCTTATGTTAGAACTGTTATTCCCATACATGAGAGGAAACTATTACCATGCTAGTTTGAGTGATATATTTCCATAATACAAAACCACAAAGGAACATTGCTGTGAAATGTTGCAGAGTACAGCATGCTTCCTTCATACTTTGCTGTTTACAGAAGTGACTGCACACACAGAATGTGTAGAATATTGAAAACACAGTGCAGTAAAAAGTGTTTCTGATAATTTTCCCAGCAATGTGAGATGGCTTTAAAAAATAGTGTGTTCTGAAACAGAAGTGTATATTCTGTTTTTAGAAGTCTTTTTGAAGTAAACTCATTCAAGCTAAACTATATGATGGGATTTAAAAAAAAAAGTAATCAGCAGAAATATGAATCAATGTCATATATTTTGAATATGATATTGAATATGCACATTGAATATGTGCATATGAATGATTCATATGCACACAAGGCATATTAAATACAATTCCCTTCCCCCCTGCAAATCTTTCACACTCATTTTTGGTGCCCTACAGCAGTTAAATTCCAAAAATGCAGCAACATCTTGCAATAACTGGATATGCTGCAAGGTAATCCATTTGCAGTATACGTTACAAACATTCATATAGGGTTGGGACGGGCCTGCAGTTCCAAAAAGCAAACCTCCACCTAATTCTGTAGTGGTCTAGTTTTGAGAGATGGTGCCTTTAATGCTCTCTGCCTGTGGAGCATGAAGGAAGTCAGATGTCAGCAGACAGTTGCCATGTGGCTGAGATCTGTCTGTGGAGCTGAAAGGAGTTCTATGTCTCTGCGAGATAAAGATCCTACCTTTGTGAGGATTAGGGTTTTCTGATACACTGGAACGATGAACTGGTCTGTAGTCTGCTCCTTGCTACTGTCTTCCCTGAGGACTCGACAGCCCCTGTTCTGCTCCATGATTGGAAGTATGTTTGTCTTGTGACCAAATGCAGTCATTCTCAACATGAGACTTCATGCTGTGCATTTGCATACTGGCAAATTGCTAGTATCACAGTGTGCTTCCTTATTACAGTGAGAGTCTGCTCAGTCAAAAGTACCCAGTGTCTGATGAATTGGTATTTCTCCACACTACCTTACTTCCTGGAATTTTTCCCTGTGATTCATGCCATGTCATACTTCTTTTTGTAACACCTTCTTCCACCTGTACTGCTAATATTGCAGTGGTCAAGGGAAGGGGGCTGGTGTTTCTGTTGCTCTAGGCAGGAGGAGAGCTGAGAGTTTTTAGGCAGCAGTGTCTGAATGAAGAGAGGCCGTGTGTGTCTTCCCTGATTGCTTGAAGGTGCTGCTGAACTGGTGCACCAATGTTTATTGAGAGGAAAATAGCTGGATTTTTTCCTAGTGCAGTATGGGATGAGGAGCTGAGAGAACTGTATTTCAGAGACCACATTAAGGCTGATGGCTTGTAGTGTCTTATCAGGCTAGTTTGAGTGGGGAAGAACCTGTTCCACATGGGCTTGGGAAGGTTCACTTTCAAAGCAATACGTAGCCTTTCTGACAGGTATTTATCCAAAGGCTGTGCAATTTTGCCCACACCTTTCCAAACACAAGTATGCTGTGGATGTCACTGTTTTTTCACAGAAATGATCGAACACAGTAAAAAAAAATAAAAAAAATGCTTGCAACATACTTTGGTCTGCTTTAAGCCAAACCGATCCAGTCATTTCACCATGATCACTGAGATACATACTGTGTGTCTGAGGAGGGAGAGAGCCAAAGGCGTTTAATAAGTGAAAGATGATAGCAGTTTCCCAGGGATCCCATTGCTTCCCTGTGAGCTGGGCTTGGGAGAACACACAGCAGCATCTGGGGGTGACCTAGTGATGGCAGCCTCCAGAGTCCCTGCTTGTTTCCTTCTGCATGAGGAGACTGTGTTATCCACTAGTGACTGCACCATCACCACTCTGCTGCTGGTCACGCAACACATTTCAGCTGAGGTCATCCCGAGCCAGGGTTTGAACACCCCCATGACGCAGGAACTCTTTAGTACTGAGTGGACTCTTACTGCACTTCCCTTTTTTCAGTCACCAAATGATGTCTGTGGTAAAACACTCCTCCCTTTCTTCCCACACGTTTTCCCTTCCCTTGTTCTTTGCGGACCTCAGTCCATCAGGTGTTTTTTTTTTTCCTAGCTCATAAGTAAGCCTCATGACGTGCTATGTAGTAAATAACAATTTTATGTAGTCGTCTTTGTTCAAAGGGAACCCATTAACGATGGATTTATGTTAAATGGTATTATGTTGTACACAAAATCTAAAATTGTTTTAATCAGAACTTAGATTGATCATCCTTTACAAGATAATCTGTTGGTTTACTGTGTATAATTTCAAATTATGTACTCAAAACAGTTAAAATACTAGGGATAAAATATTTATATTTTTCAGATTTGTTTCACAAATTGTATTGTATTGGTTTAGTCATTGTAAAAAGCCTATATAGATACCTATAAGTGTTTTCCAAAGCTCATAGGCATTTCTGTAGAATAATTAACAAAGATGTTTAAAAACATTGCTTTCTCAGGAAAAAGAAATCAAAATTATGCCTGGATAGAAACTTTCTGTGCTATGAAGGGCCAAGAAAAATCTCAGTATTTGATTAATTCATTCAATTTTGATTTTTGTGTGTGTGTGTCTGTGTGTGCAGAGCCATCTGCCCAGACTTTTTTGCAGGAAGAGAAGCTTGGAAGCCTTCTGATGACTGGTCCAAGTTCAGTGATTGGCTGAAAACTCGAGATGCCAGGAAAATAAACAAGTAAGATGTCAGGGAGCTGGATATCACATTCCCTGCTGCTGTCAGATGTTGCTTTCCCCACCCCCCGCTTTTTTTATTTCTTTGAGATTGGATGCAGCTAATCTACCAGTGAAGGTGGCCTTTTTTAATGACTCCTTAGAAAGGGATGGAATCAGTCACCTTTTATTTTGCCTTGAACAGAGTTCAAGGACAACTCTCTCAGTAGTGGCTTAGTGAAGAGTTTTGTCATCTGATGCTGATATCATAGACTGCTAATTGCTTCCTCTGCCTCAAAAAGTGTGGTTTAAAAATGACCAGTGACAAAAGCAGTGAGAAAGCATAATTCTCATCTTGATTCTCAGCGAGTGTAACAGACTGATCCTTTAAGATGTTGTATGGAAGGAAGAAAAGAGTTTTTGATTGCGCCATCATACTTGCCCAGCATGGTGTAACTGGCCCCAGGCAGCTGCTGTTGTCAGGGATCATCTGTTGTCAGGGCGCGGTGAGGGCTGGCAGCTCCCTAGGGGACAGGGTGCTGGGAGCCAAGAGGAGTATCAGCTGGCAGTGCCAGGGCCCCATCCCATGGTACCCAGAAAGATGGGCAGGGCAGGCACCAGGATGGCAGCCAGGGTCAACTGAGGCAGGTTGAGGTCAAGCTGGGAATGAGGAAGTTGGGGTCAGGGCCAGGGACATTAACCAGTGTCAGATACAGTCCAGTGATCACTAGGCAGGTCTGTAGTGATGTGGCCAAGCTGGGAAGTCAGTCTGTCGGTCCATGATCTGGACAGGGGTCTGGATCAACAGGCACCATGGCCAGGCACAGGCCTGGCTGCGACGGAGCAGGAGCTGTAGCTCAAGCAAGGCGGAGTGGCAGAGCCTCAGCTTAAAAGCAGCTCCCATGGAGACAGGGGTTGTCAGCCCTTGCTGAGGCTGCCCCACAGTGCTGTCTGGGAGCCTCTCCCAGTGGTCACTAGAGGGAATGGAGCCGCCCTCACCTGCACCGTCTCTAGGTTGACCCTGGGTCCTGGCAACGAACCCCTGGGGGAGGGAGAAGTGGATGTGTTCAGGGCCCTGAACACAGATTTGCCATGCAGCCTCTTTTCACTGTGAAGAATTTTTAAGACCAAGTTTGCTGTGATTTGAGCTCATGGTTTTGTTGGCTGCCTTGAAAAAACCGCTAACTTTGGACAACATGAGGCAAGAGTCCTCTGCTAGCACCTTAGTTATATTGCACAGCTACGTAGCAGTGGGAGAATAGAGCTGTTTGCTGCTACAACCTTAGAGTCAAACTCTTGGCTTAGCAAAGGCCAAGGGAAAGGTGCAAGCCTGCACTTACATGCAAACTGTATGCTCTTGTAGTTAGTGGGATCAAGGACACCTTCACTAGCTCCCAAAGATGTTTTCATGGCACCACTGCTGAAGAAACTCTCTTGGTTCCAGTTCTGTCCAGCTGTTGGTGTAACTGCATCCATTTTCCTGCATTTTAGGATAGCTGACTGATGGCTGAGTTGTATTCAGCAGTGTTGGCTTTTTCTTGATTGCTCAGATTTCCTGGATGCACATCAGCCCAGTTATATTAGAATGTCCTTTGGTTTTCTTAACTCATAATTTCCTTCTAGTAGTGGAGTCTATAATACCTGTTCTAGATTTCTCTTGCAGATTTTGAAACAGACTTTCCTGAACTATAGCAGTGTTTGCAGCACCTCTTGTTTTGCTCTTTCCTGAGAGAGTCTAACAGGTAGCTTAAGGGCTTCTTCATCTGCCTCAAAGGCAGACCATGTGGTTCAAATTATCATGTCTCCTCACAGCAGAAACACATCATCTCTGGAGAGAAATAGGCCTGATTTCTTCAGCATGCTGATAACACCTTGGGATTCGTTTGTTATTGCATGTGTCCTAGACAGAGTGATAGAAAACTCTGTGACTAGAAGGGACACTGACAGTTTCCCAAATTGGACTCAAACCAAAACAAGATATAACATTTGAAGAGGGGAGGAAGAATGACAGCTGGAACAGCTGAAATAATAGGCAAGTACCAACTGCTGCTCTTCATTGAAAGGGTTTTGCTACTGTTTGTAGACCGGGTATGTTCTTGGGCTGTTGAACTCAGGCTGCTACGGCATGCCAAGGTCGTTTGCCAAGCAAAGATGTTTTCTTTTCAGTAACTTGGTCTAGAATCTTCTGGCCTCTAAATCCTGGTGTAGGAGTAGTGCCCTGCAGCCATTTGGCTATTTGTATGATAAATGACCCTCATGTCCTCAGTGAAGAAGTGTGCGTAGGGACCACTGAGAAAGAGAAGCTAGTGCTTCACATGTGAAGCAGTCCTTGAGGAACACAGCTCAGGCAGTCATCTGTGGCCTGCCGTGGCTTCCAGTTAGCTTTGAATTTAAGCTGTTGGTTAATTTTAACTTGCTAATGTTAGCAAGTAAAGTCTCCTGTTGTTTTAGTCCTGCTCCCAGAGAGATCATGTCTCCCGTGTGCAACACTGCCCAAGCATTTATCAGCAAAGAGCTGTCACTAGCAGAGGTGATCTGCTGCCTTAATAACACAGAAGGAAGCTGTTGGCAAGACAATACTGAGAAGGGGTCAGACTAGTTAGAGACCAAACCAATTAACTTCCTGGGAGAGCAAATATCTTTCTTGGACTGTTGGGAGTAGCTACATTGAAGGTTGCTGGGCTTAGGTATTTGGTGAGAAGGTTATGGGAGACATAACTGAATCATTTCCAGAGACCTCCTGTCTCAGAGGGGTCAGTTGTCATGAAAACTTTTTAGTTTGGAATCTATCCTCTCTCTGCTGCAATGGGAAGGAAGGGTTAGGCTCTGCCTGACATTTCTTAAAGGCAATTCACATGTTTCAAATGTCAGCTCCAGTGAAGAAAGAATTTTTTGGCACTTAATTTGCTTCTCTGTGTGTTTGTGTGTTGGTGAATAACACGGTATTTGTGAGGCTGATGTATCGATGGCGTATATAGCTTGCGTGCCCCAGGGGGCAAGGAAATGGGGCTGAGAATATAGTCTTGAGATGATATAAAAGACTTAACTGCTACCTCTTTCCCACCAATACTTTCTCTTTACTGCCTCTGCATGGTGACACCTGCTTCAGGGGTAAATGGGTGTTTTCAGAATACAGCATCTGTATTTCAAGCTACATTGTAAATTCTGAAAACAACTACCATGTTTGTTACATTGACTTTCCTGCAGCAAATATCTCAGACACTAACTTACAGTTATTGTCAGCATTTTGACTGTCTAATGAATAGTATTCTCTAGAGAGGTTTTTATTGCTTTTTCCATCTAGATTTACAAAGCAAAAATTCATCCAGCTTCTCAGAGAATTTTAAGCTTTCTTAACTCTTAGGTAGGTGTTTAATCAATCATCTACTTTCCATCTCTTTAGGTTTCCTTCGATGTATGTTATTCGTGTTGTGTTTTTATTTAATTCCATTCATTTTTTTTTCTCTTTCTGATGATTTCAGATTTGCAACCCCTAGTATTTGTCTGAAATAATGATTTATTTAAAGTACATTAAAGAAAATATAGTAGCAGCTTGACATGGGGACACTTACATGCATCTCTACCTTTTCTTTTCATATTTTCAAATATTTGTTTTAGTATGGGTGTTTAATTTGCATTTGCTTATATGTTCCAGAGAAGCTGATGCTGTCCTGAAATATCTAAAGGAACAGTGTGGTGCAAAGAAATTAGGGGTCGTTGGTTTTTGCTGGGGTGGTGTTGCTGTACATCACCTGATGATGACATACTCGGCACTGAAGGCTGGTGTATCTCTCTATGGTAGGTAAATACAAGGATGTAATATGAGCAGGTACACATACGTATGTATATTGTGTAGCTTAAGTACTTGACCTAGCATTATTTCTTCAAATCAGGCTGTCAGCTGGTGAAGAGAGGTATTTTGCGTGGGAATGATTCAAAGCTGCGCCAGGGGAGGTTTAAACTGGGAAGCATTTCTTTACCGAGAGGGTGGTCAAACACTGGAACAGGCTTCCTAGAGAGACCTGTTAGTGTTTAAGAGGCATTTGGACAATGCACTTAACAACATGCTTTAACTTTTGGTGAGCCCTGAAGCTGTCAGGTAGTTGGACTAGATGATCACTGTAGGTCCCTTCCAACTGGAATATTCTATTCTATTCTATTTTCAGCAGAGTAGGAAGGATATTATGCAAAGAAGATGGTGGTGAGGATGTTTGTTCCTAGCTTCAGAATGGGTCATAGCAGCCATGTCTTTATTTCAGGTCTCGACAGACAGATATGTTGTCCTTCAGTCACCTTCCCAATTTAGCTCCCTTTTCCTTTTTACTAGCATGCATGCTGCAGAGCTAGAACTTCACTGGGGAGCAGAGTGTGTTATTTTTGATCTAGCTACTCTGTAAAGTTAGATTGTGGTTATTTTAACACCAGCTTTCCTTTTATGCTCTGCTCAAGAAGCTGGGATAGCTAAGCTGCCCTTTGCTAACATTCTCAGATTGTAAATTTTGGTCTACTTACTAAAGCATTGACTTTCCCAGTCAGTTGAAAAGAACTCAAGCTTGTATGCACAGAAGGCATCTTTCAAGTCTTATTAATTCAGATATTCAGTCTGTATCTTAAGAAACTGGCTTAAATGGAGTTTTAATCTAGGAGGGTGTTCTTCTGGGAGCCATAGCCAGTAGCTTGAAAGTAAGGCTAATATTTATGGCTACATACTGCATGAGACATGAATACTTTTTTCACTGCAGAAGCAGAGTGCTGTATTTGAAACTGGATTTCACTTTAAAAGTCAATTGAAGAGTTTTTTTGTTTCTTTAATGTTTTCTAGGACTAATCAAGGATTCTGATGATATAGCCAATCTCCTGAACCCTACATTTTTTATTTTTGCTGAAAGAGATGACATCATTCCCCTTCATCAAGTACGCTAATAACCTCCATCTTCTTTCATTTCTGCATGTTTATATTTCCATCCTGAATTGGGAGTCAAAACTCAGCCTCATAATAGTGCTTGAAGGTCAAAAAATAAGCAGAAAAGTGGAGCTAGACATAGAAGGACTAATGTAACCTAGGCAAAGAATGAAAACTAGATTTTTTTTTTTTTTTTTAGGTCTTTCTTTTGTAAAAGTACGACTAGTAACCCAGGTAACAAAGTTTTATCAAAATCCCATTGCTGGTTTGGAGTACTCTACTCTGGGACCTATCCTTTGCTGTATGACTTTGTTTTCTGTTGATCCTAGGAACCCATAAACCGTGTAGGATACTCCAAATTGCATTCATAGGTGTCTGTTAGAAGCTTTTTGTTCACTTGTAGTGTATTTAGCATTGTCATATATTTCACATGTAAGTGAAATCTTTGCAGATTGCTGGACCTGCCTTTATATTCTAACAAATTTTCTAGACCCTTACTGCAAAGGTGGTTTTTCTTTATGTAATTTTACTTTTTGTTTTGCCCATATGGAGCTTGGTTATTAGTGTATAGCATGAATGATAAATTAGGGAGTTGAACTATGAATATGCTGAGGACTGGCAGCATGGAATATGGCTATATTAATATAACTACTACTATGCTCTATATTACAGGTCACCCTGCTGGAGCAGAAGCTAAAGAAAAATTGTAAAGTCGATTTTGAAGTTAAAATTTACCCTGGACAAACTCATGGTTTTGTACATCGCAGAAGAGAAGATATCAATCCTCAAGATAAGCCTTATATTGAGGAAGGAAGAAAGGATATGATCAACTGGCTGAATAAATACATTTAATAGAAGAGCAAGCAACTTCATTTGTAACACAATTGTGTAATACACTGGAGATTATCGATAACACATTTTAGAAAATTGGAGGGGAGAGTTTGTTGAAATAGAAATTAAAGAAAAAAGTAAACATAGTGGTTTAGATGGTTTTTGTCAGTATATTCTAATTGATACTTTCGTATTATGTTCTTTTGAAGAAGTCTCAGATTTCACTTAGCAGTATCATGTTTTAACACGCTGTGAAATATTCTCCAGTTCCTTGAGGTTTATCTTAATGCTTGAAATAAGTTAGACTAATGGTAAATTAATCTCTTTGTGTATTATGGCCACTGTACATCTAAGTTCTGCATAAATCACAAGGCCAAAATTTGGGGACACAAATACATTGTTTGGTGAAGCTCATTTTGAGAGACTAAGCATTTTTGACTTGTACCCTGGTGGCAGATGTGTATTTAACAGGTGATGTAAATGGGCATATCTTATTTCAAAGTTTGTGGCTAAGGTTATTTGGATGGGGTACTACTTTCTCAGATTACCTTTGGTTCTGTGAAACTCTATAGATGATTTCCTGGTCAGTTTAGGAATTCAAAAGTACAATGCAATCTGCAGACAGGGCATTTTAGTGTGTGGCTTATAAACCATGGTTGCTGCTTAAAGAAGAAATGTTACATATTTTTGCGTAATGTGTCTTGCTCCCTAATTTTTCCGTTGATGATACGACAAAAGTCTCAGTGTTGCATCAGCTCAAGATTGCATCTGCCTCAGCACCCAGCCTCCGTCAGTGGCCAGCAGTGTCTGCGTAGGGAATGTCCCCTCTGACTCCGTGTCCCGGCAGCCAGCTGTTTTGGGGGATTCCTGAGCTGGATGTTACCACGGGAGCAGTGTGTCCAACGGCTACTGATGGACCTCACCTCTGAATTTGCCAGTCCCTTTTTGAACCTGCTTGAAATGCTGACCTTAGTGCACCCTCTGACAGTGACTTCCACCGTTTAATTATGCCTCATGGGGAGAAAGGCTTGTGTTCATTAGTTTGAAACCAGTTGCCTAGTGTCTTCACTGGGTGCTGGTACTTCTAAAGGTGTAAGAAAAAACAAAGAAAAAATTGTATGTCCCTTTTCACCTTCTCAGTGCTGCTGATAAAGACTGCTATGTGATTTAATGGGAACAAAATGTGATTTAGGAAAGCCTTAATTTTACTAATGACAATCTCTCAAATTAAACTGATATACTATCAGAGAAATATACATTGTCGTGTGTAATTTAAAAATAACCAACAGTATGTATTAACCATCTCTCTCTCAATGGGATTTTAATTTCTTTTGCTTTCTCCCATCCATGTTTTCTTCTTTACATGCTGCTAATGGCCCTCTGTCTTTCCCGTGGGGAGGTCTTCAGAGAATTCTGGCCTGCGACTGCTGATTAACTGTTGCTTCTCATATGATACCGTCTATATGTAATGTATTAATCCAGCTGTTACCTGGGTGATACAGCTCTCGTAACTTGTTTTGATAGAGGTCTGGAAGTTTATTGTACCTTAATTACCCCAGTGTAAAACCTGGATAACTCCACGCTAATGGACTTCCATTAGCATTAGAAGGTTAGCTAATGTGCAAGAGGATGATCAGGTCATATATTTAGAGACCAGCAGTCAGTCATAAATACTGAAACGGCATGTGTACTGTAACACTGACACCGTGACTAAGCAAAAGGAAGAAAAACCAAACCGAGATGCAGCATTTGTTTGAGGTGAAAGCGTGGCTACGAGTTACTACAAGTACAGCCAAATCATGATAAAACTGTAAGTCACTGAGTAAGAGCTGGAAACGTGAGATCCAAAAGAGGTATGTGTTTACAGTACAAAGTGCAACCAACTGCACGTACAGAGATCATGAACGTGTTGAATTAAGTTTTGACTTCTAAGTAAAAATGCTGCATGGATTGCCTAGCAAGGAACATGGAAACAACAGGAAATAAAATTAAAAGCCATTTAATTTCTAAAGTTTAATGTTAATATTAAGATAAAGGGGAATAGTCTTACGTATAAAGAAGAATTTCCAGAGTGGAAATGTGGTTAAGCAACTCCAGTGGAGAGAAGGTTCTGCAAGCATTGCTGTCATTTCCCTTTTCTAGGAATGATTTAAACTGCCAATTTTTCTCGCATTTATTTTACTGCTGTTCTTTGAAGTTGCTGTGGACTATTTCAGCTCCCCGTGTGCTATAATTTGTTGTTTGTAGTATACAAGTGGGAAAAGCCAAAAAACCAAACCAAAACAAAAGGGTTGGGTTTTGAACCTTGTGACTTCACTCTGGAATTCTCTGGTAGGCTTTTTTTCATTCACTTGACTTTATTTTGGGAATTGTAAATAAATAGCATTGACAAAGTTATTTAGAATATGGGAAAATAGCTTATATATGAGGACTAAATTGTAAGGCTTGTTGCTTCCCCAAGGCAAAAGTGTGGTTTTAGTGCTATTTTCTTTTTTTTTAGTGCTAATTTTTAAATGCGTGTGCATTTAGTGCTAATTTTTAGATGTGCCTCTGAGGAAACAGTGAATTTTGGATTGCTAATATCCTTAGATAGAGCTCTTTGAAGAATAATCGTAATAATCCAACAAAAAGAAAATCAGGAGAATGGGAGGGATAAAAGGATCAGGCAGTCACTTTAATTCAAAAGGAAAAAAAATTGTATAAACACTTTATTATAATGATATGTACAGCAATCTACAAAACTGTTACCTTTTTACATGTTATTTTCGCTCTGAAAGAGAAAATATTTTTCCTATTCTATATAAGCTTTGTCTTGTATAGAGCTTTGAAACAATGATGTCTCTACTTTGCTACCTGACCCCGCTGATGACTTTAGATATGTCTTTTACCAACAGATGGATAGTCTAAGGATATAATGCCAATGTAATTTTTAAAGTGATACTACCCCAACCTTTAAAAACAAAGGAAAGCCCTTTTAAAAAAAAAAAAAAAGTTATGTCTAAATGAATTACTCAGCTAAGTTAACATGTTTCCTAAGCTGAAAAGAAAAGACCATGTTGTGCAAGTTGAAAAGAAGGTTTGGTACTCAGCTATAGCAGTACTCCTCACAGTAGCACACCCTGCCTACACTAGCAATAAGATTACCAGCTTTGAAAAGAGTGAAGGTTCAACTTCGTGACTCTGCGATACGCAAAGGTAAAGGCAGTAACTGACGTAACTCTTATCTGAAGAAACCTGATCCTTGCACTCACCCCCTTCATTTTATGAGTTAGCACTTTCTTTTGGGATCACATTCAGTGGTAACTATCCACGCTGAGCTCTTGCGGCTTGCCTCTACTATCTCGCACACTTGCTGTGCTACAGGTATGTGTGGGTTTTGTTTTTTTTTTTTTTTTAAACTTTTATGGCTTTTCCTCCTGAGAAATGTAAACCAAGTGCATGCTGAAGTCTGACTCGGCATGTCTGGGGGACTTTCATTTTATCTATCTGCTTTTTTAAAGAGTGCATGTTCATTTAAATGCTGTCAGGGGACTACTTTCTACCCTAGTTGTTTGAGGTGATGGTTCAGAAAACTTTTAGTTTCCCTCCTGAGGTGAGGAAGACCTCTCAGGAGGAGGACTAAGGAGAATCTGTTGAAACTGAAAGAGCCACCCAGCAATGTCTTTGTATTTTTCTGATTGTAGGTTCTAGTTTCTGAAAACTTGTTTGGTCTTCAGATAACTGCTCAAGTGCTTGCAGGTGGAGATGGTGGAACACCAAGGCTGTGGGTTTACAAATCCTCTTAAAAGAATAGCTTTGATGGATGTAAGAGAGGGGGATTAATTTTTAAGGGACGTTTCAGTAGCATCTCAGAAATGGAAAAAGGTACTATTTGCAGGTAATGCATACTATAGCAAATGTAGAAACACCAAAATGTTTTGATTACGCTACAAAGCTTGCAAGTCTATATGGCTTATAAACCATACAAGCCAGCACTACCCCTCACAGGCTTGTGTCTGGAGCTCTTTTCCTCAGCTGCTATATCTGCATCTTTAAATATTTCATGTTTTACATTTTGCTTTACATTCTATCAGATAATGTGAAATATTTGCAATTAAAGCCTTTAAGGGTATACTGACTGGTAAGAGCATTGTGTTTTTGTTTCTGAAGTACTGAAATATATGTTTCTTTAATATTCAGTTCCTGTTTTGTTATATTTTAGTCTAATCAAAAGGAAATAGTGGATGGAAAATTAGTTATCAACTCTTTCCTATTATATATTTAAACTGTATTTTGCTTTATATGCTCATCTATTAATTCATTTTTTCCTAGTAGACTTATTTTAAATTAGAATTGCTATATATGAGACTACATGTGGGAAAAAAACCCCTATGGGTGGGCGTGGCTTATTTAAAAAAAAGTAGAGGATTAGTATAAATGTGTGCCCAGAGTTAATACAGCTTTCAAATAAGATACAGCTTGTCTTGAATTGATCTGTGAAAATGAAATCTCCCAAGATCTGCAACCCTAGACCTGCTGATACTGCTTGGGATTTTCTCAATTTTAAAGTCTGCAAATCCAGACTGGAAATCTGTGCAAATCTCCTGGCTGTAGGGTGTTTGCTGGTTTGCTTTCCTAAAGCTCTCCCTTTAGTGCCACAACTATATAAGTCACACTACTTCAGGGACTGTTCAGTAACCTGCTTTTCCCCATTTCTCTCTCTGTGTATATTTGGCATAGTCAAGTTTGAACATCCTTGTTTCTGTACTAGCAAAATTTTCTTAGTACACACAATTTATCTGTAGAGAGTTTAGGTGAAGCTTTATCTAAATTCTCTCCACGTACTTTAATAATTTGGAGATTCTCTGTGCATACTCAAATATGTTATTCGAGTCATTTTGCAGCAATATGAAGTCTGTTCACCCAGCTGGTTAACCTAAGGTCAGTGGCATAAAATCATTAACTTGAGACCAAGGAGCTACATAAATCTGTGTTGGATTCGGCTGGCATTTTTTGACCTTAGTGAATTACTTGTTTATTTTCATTTAAGCAATAGTTTATAAAAAATTAACCATGCCCTAACTGTTACCTTGTTCACAAAACATTTGGCTCAACTTCTGGATATTTTTCCTTATGATCAGTTTTCTCTTTTCCTATCTTGGGGTTTGAATGCATTCCTTATTTAATATTAGATAAATATGATTTTATACTCTGGCTTTCACTGGTATGTTTTTATTGGCACCTTCCTTAAGTATCCTCCTTCAAAAGTCTGCAATATCTGATGCTAAAGCTGGTTTAGAAAAAGAATTTCTTGACACTGAAAAGGTCAGCTATGGAATATTTTAAGACTCTGGAGGAAAATATCACATTTAATCTAAGTGTAATTGTATCTTTCTACACAGTAGCTGTGTGTTCTTTTTTTTTTTTTTTTTTCCTTCAAAATGCTAAAAGTCCTGTATTAAGCCTTTACAGTTTATACTAAAGAAAGTTATGTATTCCCGACAAGGACATGCACACGATGAAGAGTGAAAGAACTGGCTTCATCACTATTTAAATAATTTGTGATGGTTGCTTGGCTGATTGGTCTTAACTTTATTTTTACTGTATTACTGTAGGGCATGGAAACCCTAGTTATGTACCAGGTCCCTGCAGAAGAGTTCATAACATAAGTAACTCTAACAGGATCATTATTTATAAAAAACAACGCAATGGGCTTATTGACTAATGTTGCATTTTAGATCTGACAGTGTTGAGTATGTTCACAATACTACTGTAATGATTCAAAAATTTGATAATATATGATACTGCTGTATTTTGATCTTTTTCAGTATGGTATGCTGGGATATTCACAACTGAATATTTTTTATTCTTTAGTATCACACATGGCTAATGAATCGAGGCCCTGCCCATGTGATATTGGAGACAGGTTTGACTATGGAGGCCGTGGGCGGGAAGTACAGGTTGAGCACATCAAGGCATATGTTTGCAAACCACCCGCCAGCACAGACAAAGCTGTGGTTGTGATTCATGATATATTTGGATGGCAACTCCCAAACACCAGATACATGGCAGATATGCTTGCGGCTAATGGATACATGTAAGAAATACTACTGTTTTCCAAGTGTCTTTTTAATAAGAAAGTTTGTTGAACCAACTATTTCCTTTTTTTATATAAACCATAGAAACACAAATAATTTCATAGGCTTCAATTACATGTTTCTCTAAAGAGTTTCCTATTTGTTAAAACTGTGTGAGAAGTCTAACATAGTTGAGTAGTCCTACCGTAACAAGATAGGCAAGCGCAGAAGAAGAGAGGGGAAACACAGAAAAATCTTATTCTGCATCTTTCATCCCCCATGAGCCTGAAGCAGCCTGCTTCCTCCCTCCCAACGCAGCATCTGTGCAACTTTGCTGTTATGGTAAAAATTCCAGAGAAGCTGAAAGTCGTTCTGTGAAGGTAAAGTGTACCAGCCTGGGCCAAAGAAAAAAACAAGTTCTCAAATACGTGGAAAGCACATTGGGTATCCTCTTTCCTGTATCACTGGGTTAGCATTCCTTCTAGCCCAAATGTATGTACCACATGCAGTGTAGTTTGTGGGTTTTTTTTTGTTTTTGTTTTTTTTTTTTTTTTTTTAAATTCGGTAGGAAACCACTAAGGATTTTCAATTGCGGTTAGCAATTTGTCAAATTAATTAATGAATTTTAACAGGGCAAAATGTATCTGGAAGTTATGCTAAGTCTCCTTATTAGACATAGAAAAATAATGAGGGTTGCTTGTATAGTGCTTTGATGTAGATTAAATTCTATGTGTATTCAACAAAATGAATTTGTTGTATAGTACACACAGACTTCCCTTTAATCCTTTCTCAATATTATTTCATGCACATAAAATGTTTTCATTTTTCTTGCAGAGCCATCTGCCCAGATTTTTTTGTGGGACAAGAAGCTTGGAAACCTTCTAATGACTGGGCGTCTTTTGATGACTGGCTGAAAACCCGAAATGCCGGCAAAATAGACAAGTACAACCGTTGTTCCTTGTCCAGCGAGTGGACATCCTTTTTTTGTAGGAATTTTTGCCTCAGTAAAGATGCAGGATTAGATCCTAAATTATTAATGGGTCAAATACAGCTGGATGTCCAGAAACAGAAATTTCATGCAGCTCGTGGGTCAAGCTCATGGTTACGTGAGGGGTGCTTTTTGGAGAAAAGTAGAACTTTGAACAAGAATAAAAGTGCCCGCTGTTTATCTGTGCAAAGAGTAGGAATGAGATGAATGACTCAAAAGAAAAGAACCGGCAAAGGCTAGAAAATGCAGCTCTCTCCTTCAACTTCAGTTTGATTCAGTTCCCGCAGGCAGGCACAACTTCCATGGATTTCAGATAGGGTGCAAACATAGTCACCGAACACTATTTAACTAGGGAACTTTAGTCCTGCTCCCCATCAGATCCCAGCTAGTTCAAAGCATACTACTTTCCCATTCTTCTAGCTATATTTTTCCCATTTTCATCTGACACATAGTTTGATTGCATAATTTTACTGCTGATTTTGAAGCAACAATTTCAAATTTACTTCCACAATTTAATAAAATATTTGTTTCCCCGATGAGAGATAGTTTACCTAGAGTCAAATTTGTGATAATGGGATGCTCTTGGCTGGCTGTGTGTCTCTTAAACTTCTATTTGTGTTAGCCTATAAGACAACTATTGCCATTTGTGAAATTAATTGGACTGCTGTTTATAAAATCACCTTAGGTTCTAGTAACAGTGATCTAGGAAGACTGATTTTCTCCTTTGTCTTCTCCCCTGGAGTTTCTCTTGTATTTTAGAAATGAATCATAGTAAACTAGTGTTGTGGCTTGACCCCGGCCAGCAGCCAAGCACCTATACTGCTGCTCACTCACTCCTCCCAAGAGGGACAGAGGAGAGAATAGGAGGAACAGAAGCAAGAAAACTCATGGGTTGAGATAAAGACAGTTTGATAAGTGAAGGAAAGAGAAAAAACAGGAGTGATGCAAAGACAGTTGCTCACCTACTCCCACAAGCAGACCGATGCCCAGCCAGTCTCTGAGCAGCAGCCACCTTGGAGGCCAGGGGAATATAGAGCCTTAATTCACTTTCATTTACATGTCTCAGAGAAGTTGATGTCATCCTGAAGTATCTAAGTGAACAATGTGGTGCAAAGAAGATTGGTGTCATTGGGTTTTGCTGGGGTGGAGCGGCAGTGCAACATCTGATGCTGAAAAATCCTCATTTAAAGACAGGGGTGTCCCTCTATGGTAAGTCTTAAATACCTATTATGTTCTGAGCAGACATGACCGGTGCAGGAACTTATTCTGTAGCAGTATTACTGTAACAAAATTTGGTGCGACATCTTATGGGAGAAGGTGATTTTATTATACAAAATCTTTAAGCTATTTGATTTTGCACACTCACATTTTTGCACTTAATCATAACCAGCAAGATCTATGTTTTCAAGTGGCATTGCCAGGATTGCTTCTGTGCAACGTAGCGTAGAAGAGACACCAAATGCCAAGGCCTCACTACGGCTCAGGTTCCTCTTGGCTGGCGATGGCAAAATGGTTTCTGGGCACATCTTTTATATCTTTTAGGAGCCAGCAGTTACTATAAGGTGGATCTTTGCCGCAGCATCTTGCTTACCTCAGTCTGCATAAGTCTTAGAACAGGTTGCTGCCCACTGTCTGCTTTTCATCGTTTGGAAAACTTGTTTGACACATGTCTGTACTCTGTTCCCCTGTTGGGCTAGCAGGGAAAGATGTGGCAGTAGTGATACGCTGCAACCTTTTTGCTGTCCTTCTGTTGGAGTGCAGGGTCTTTTGCCAATGAGTCATCTGGGCTGGGGGCTGCACAGGCTGCAGACCTTCAGGTCATGACATGAACACCTGATTCCTCAATGTTACTCCTGGCAGCGGCCCCTTGTTACTAATACGAACCGTTTTTTAATTCTCTGTTTTAATCCTTGCACTCTCACACTTCCATTCTTAATGCATTTATGCTATCTTTAATATTTTTTTAATAAACCTCTGTACTTCTATATAACCCAGAGCAATTTATATTCATTTGAGGTGAAAGGAAGTTGAGGGTATTTTTCCAGAAAGTTTATGGGGACTATTTTGCTGCACTGATTTGCTGATCAGCTGAGTCAGTTCAACAATGCTACTTGCTAATTTTTTACTTTTCTGTTGTATTAATTTCAATAATGAAAAGACTGGCTAGGGTGGCAGCTAGTTCGTTTTACTGTTACTTAAATTCAAATACATTTGAATAGTCAAAATTACAGTATCAGTTTGATATGCATTTATATCAATATAAATATATGTAACACTGAAATCCTAACCATGTATCTATCTGGAATGATGAATATTTACAATTATCTTATAAAACGGCCATGCCAGGCTAGAGGCGAGCAGCTCTGAAGTGTCCATCTTTCACAAGACCCTGCCTCTGACAGTGGTCAGAAGCAGATGCCCAAAGAAAACCACAAGAATGGGGCAGATGTAACAATTCTTCCCTGACTTTTTCAGACAGAGCTGGTCTTTCTATCTTTAATGACATCCCAAATCACAGGAAGTTCTCACAACAAAAAGGACTTTTAAGCAAAGTGTGTTTAATTCCATTACAAGCTGATCAGATCTAACTGATAAGAATGTCTTTTATTTTGACTGTATAGCGTTGGTAGTGATTTAACTACTTCAAGTAGCATGACTCATTGTATGTGCCTCTCCTTCTTCCCTAGGAGTGATCAGGTTCTTTGAGGACAGATCCAGTTTGCTTCATCCCACCTTCTTCATCTTTGCTGAAAAGGATGACTACATCCCATTGGAGCAGGTGAGTTTCCCATCAGAGATATTGGTCTCTTTAATGCTTTTCATGCTTGTTTTGTAATTTGATACTTAATTAAGAGAAAGTAGAAAACTAATTTGCACTTTTCTTCCTCTTTCACTAACTCTTACAGTAGTTCTACACAAATTTATGTTGTTTATCCCCAACTCAAAAAGTTTTACAGTGACACTAAAAAATTATTTCTGTTTCTATTGCAAAATATGGATGATTCATACATGAGAGTTCCTAGGAGGAAAAGTGCAAGAATCCAAAGGAAGACTTCTGTCAAGTTCAAGATAGGACACCCTCTTTAATCATACTGATGATGCATAAAATCAGCAGAAAGTCCCCACCTGTACCAGTGGAATCACTAGTTGCAACAGAATTAAAAAATCCCGTGACTATCCTTTTCCTTCTCCCACTGTCTTGCAGAGCTTCTCCTTTCTGGTAATCTGTCAACAGCCTTTCTGGGGAGCATGGCTGGAGAATGACTGGAGAAAGATGATTATCTACCAAGGGGATCAAAGGGGAAGACACGTTTCATTGGGTGGTGTTGGCTTTAATTTTCCTGCCAAAAGTGTCAGTAGCTTTGAGCTGCTGATTTTGTACCTGTGCCTCTCCTCCCTCAATTTCAAATTAGTTAGAAATCTTGCCCCATTTTTTTTTGTGAGGTCTATCAGCAGTAACTTGTACAATGATAACTACATGCTAACCTTCTCATGAGCAATAGGTGTTTTCACCTTTACAGGTATTATTACAGTAAACCATATATTTTTTTTTTCAGTTTTATATAGTCATATGGTGTTATTTTACTGGGGATAAATAGCCTAGTTAAATAAAGAAAGTGTAGTAGCAGAAATGCATTTGGGTATAAAATTAGTAGAAGAGAAAAAGATGGCAAGGACACACTGTGTCTGTCTCCCAGAAAAGTAAAAAACCAGGACAATTTGAGGACTGTAAATATGTAACATGTTAACTCCATACTCAGCCAACATGGAACATTCTGTGTTACAGGTCACCGTCCTGGAGCAGAAGCTTAAACAAAACTGTAAAGTTGATTATGAAGTTAAAATTTACCCTGGACAGACGCATGGGTTTGTACATCGCAAAAGAGAAGATATCAATCCTCAAGATAAACCTTATATTGACGAAGGAAGAAAGGATATGATCAACTGGCTGAATAAATATCTTTAGCATAAATAAATGCCCATAAAATAAATCAATTGTTGTAGGAAATCAGAAAATAATACAGACTGTATTGATTAAAATGTTCTTAAAACCATCAAAATATTTTGTAGAACTCTTGCAATAACATTACTTATTTGCACTTATTTTCTAAGTAGATGCTTAGAAATGGCTTTTCAAATGCTGAAAGCTATAAATGTAAAAAAGATTTTTTAATTTGATCTTGTGTATCTTAAAATTATTAGACTGCCATGTGGGATGTTTCTGAAAGTTTCACTTTTTTATATAATGTGATAAAATATGATAAAAATATGATAAAAAAATCATTGAAACTCTGCTCAAGCTTGAGAAATGTTCTCCTAAAAGCTGTGTTTAGGGTTGTTGAGCTGTAAGATTTTCAGCTCTGAGATTTTCAGCTTTGAGGTAAATATAAATAAATATAGTTTGGATGGGATGGCTGGGACGTTTTCTTGGAAACAGAATATCCTATTCAGAATTTCTAAAAACAGAGCTAGAAAGAGCGAAGGGGAAGGACAATGGGAAGAAATGTATGCAGACTGAAAGGGGGCTGTGAAAAGTTGGGAACCATGACTGAAGTGAGGAGACTAGAGGAACATGCGGGACCAGAGAAGAAGAACCTGACAAGTGGGAAGAGGATAGGACACAAAGAGACTGTGAAGTGCAGGAAAACTCAGAAGAGAAAGAAGAACAAAGCATGAATAGGAGACTACCGTCAGACATATGCAGAGCACAGGAAGAAAATACGAGTGAAGATTTCCAATCCATCTTCTTCCATTTCCAGACTGGTCTAGTAGGGGGACAGGTCAGGAGGGCAGGAGTTTCTTGTTGGCTGCACCTTGTTATTTCCTTTAGCATCTTATTATCTACTCCATGTCTATCAACTGACTTCTGGATAATCTGTTTTCATACCTTTCAGGCATTACCGGTAGCCTAAAAGTGCTACCAGTGGCTTCCTTTCTTCCATGGAAAGGCTGGCCTCTGTGTTTGTCCTCCTCCAGTCCCTGGGGACGTCACACGTCTGCCCGTGCAGTCAGAGACATCATGGCTCATGGCTCACAGAGGTGCTTAAACTCCCCGAGGTGAATTTCAAACCTGCCCACATCCAGTTATTCTGTTTTAATTTTTCTTCCCCCTCCATACACCTGTACTCCTGTTTCTACTATAAAATTAATTTCATTCAGAATATGTTTAAAATTAACTTTTGTGAAGATTAAACCAAACAGCTCTGGACACTTCAGTCTTTACCAGACTTTCTGGTATTAGTTCTCCTTCCTGCTAATAGCCAGCGCTTTCCTTTTGCCCTTCTCTCATTTTTGATGCATTTACAAATACTTTTATTGCTAGTTCTGTGTCGCTTGATAGCAGTAAGCTACGCTGCTGCTTTAGCCTGTCTGTGGGGTGTGTTGTTCCTTTACTCTTGTCCTCAGACACATGCCTGTGTTTCCCCCCTTTGTAAGCCTCCTTTTTGATTCTGAAACACTTGCAGGCACCTGGAAGCTGTAATGGCCTCTTGCTATGCTGTCTGCCCTTCCTCCACATCAGGATCGTCTGACGTTTAATAACGTCTCTTTCACTAAGCACCGGTGTCCTCCACTCCTTTCTCCTCACATTATCTTCATCAGAAGCCCCAGCACCAGCTGCTTCTGATTCTGCTCCTTCCTTTTTTTCAGGAAAGTGCATCGCATCATTTCACAACCAGCTCGACGCAAACCCTCTGTCATCTCTTGTGGTCTCGGGCAGTTGCCCTACCCCCCGCCCCTCATTCAGAGTTGAATCTAAACCGACCTGGATGACAACATTACCTCCCCACCTCCACAAATCCTTCCGGTATCATCAGTGATTTAATTAGGTATCAGGATTGGTAAGGCACAGCCCATCCCTAATGACTGTATTTCTGCCTCTTTGGTCCCTCTCAGTGTAATTCACATTGTGGTGAGGTCTGTGCCTGCATCTATGATGCTGACGGGATAGATGCGGCTAAAATATTGTACTGAACACAGCCCAATTTCCCCTCTGTGAAATACTTGTCAACCTAGGGAGCCCCTTCAGCTTTCACAGAATATTTTCCTTCAAGGTGCAGCCCCTCAGTTGTTTCTGTTGCCCCACAATATTTTTCTTTTCACAGACACCTCTGCCAGCCATGCCTGGGAGCTCCCTCACGCAGTCACCTTCCCTCTGGCTCCCCCCCACTGGGGGCACACGCCAGGCCAGCCCTAAGGGGTCTGTGATGGACCTGCTGCCGCACGCGTGTCTTTGAACTCCATAGTGCCTCTGCTTCAGAGTGTCCCACTGGGTGGGTCCCGCCTCAGGTCCCACGTCCTCAGCAGTTCTTCAGCCATCCCTCCATCTTGAATCCCTTCATGTCACTCCTTCCCTTTCCTCCTGCAATGCACCATGTATCTCCCATGAGAAAATAGTTGTCCCTGCACCACACTGAGTTGATATTAAAGAAACTCTCCTGTCTTTCAAAAAGATTTCATGCAGACTTCTGAGGTAAAAGTGCAAAAGCTTCCCTTGCTCCTTGGCTTATGCTCTTGGTCAGTGATTAGTGCTGTTCTCTGGTTTGGGCACTGCACATCGTGTTCCTGTCTCCTTGCTGTTTGATTTCAGGAGACATGAGCCTGTTCTTAGTGGGTCTAGCCAGCGCAGGGAAAGCCTCTTCAGGTCTGCAGGGTGTTGTCGCCATGAGTCATGCTGGTAAAAACAGTCCTTCCACATGGGAGGTGAGAAGTTCCATGATGCCCTCCCTGATCCTGCCCTTGGGCTGGATCTGTGGGCTTCCTGGTGACCTACAGATGGAGGGAAGGGCCGGACAGTGACTTCTGTGCTTCCTGCCAGTCCTGACATGGCTCTGGACTCAGCATACGGAGGAGAAAGTTTCCCGTGGGAGAACTGCAGACGCCTCCATTCACTGGTGCAGGCAGGCCTGATGYGTGTGCCTGTGCGGCTCTGGGGTGACGGGAGGACAACGACGCACAAACCTTCCCAGAAGAAAGCAACGTGGGTATGTGCTTCAGACAGGTAATCTGTAAAGTGTGAATTCAATTCCCAGCTATGGATTCATGCCCAATTTGTCAGGGTTGCTATGAGAAGAGACAGAGATGATGAAATTGAATTCCTTACAACTATTGTCTCACATGGATTTTAAATAAAAGAGCCTTGGTTTCTCGGAAGGTAATGGCTGGCAAACCATTCCAGCTTGGTTTTTTATGTGAATGAACAGATGTCTCAGGGAATTGAGCTAAGCTTTGCCAAATTTCTCCTGAGACAGGGGAAGACTGTGAAACTGAGGAGTATTTTGTCAAAATTCATTGTCCTTGGAGAATTCAGAGTGGTTGCTGTATAAGTATTGCATTTCATTATGTATTTGTTTTTGTGGAAATACGGCATCTAAGATGGAAAACTCAGGATTTTGTCAGTGTTAACATTTACTTTACTAAAAACCACACACACACATTCTCAAAAGTTGCCTTTGAGAATATCCTTTGTGTCTAGAGAGCACTGACATATTAGACGTATAGGTTAGACATTACAAACTCAGGTTTGTGGCGTTTGGTTCTACCAGACTCAGCAGCCTTGATATAAGGTAAATTAACTGCAGAAAAAGCACCAGGGTAGACATAGTAGACATGTGTAAGGACTGATCAGGGGACCTCATGCAGATGCTTTTGTTCCCCTGGGCATTGTGCTGTCTTGTCAGTTCCTTCCTAGTAACTTTAGAGCCTTTTGATCAATTCCAAACAAATTTGACAAAACAGTGAAGTCCTCGGTGCTCTGAAGTGAACTAAAGAAACGACGGGGGCAACTGAGATGCGGGGGAGCAGGAGGGCAGAGGAACGGGCTGAGGCTAACCCTGGGGATGGGGGAACTCAGACCCTGTTGGGGGCAATCACATGGTACGTGGATGAAATGGAAGGGAGAACCTGGAAAAGCCCTAATCTCACGTTTTGTAGACTGTATGAGATTTTGGTCACTGAAAGTGTTATACTGAGGAAGGCTCATGGCCTGCACACGAGGAATCCTTAATGACTGAGTGAAGCAAGTTGTAGAGACTAAAGTGAAAGAGGTCTCCCGGAGGAAAACCTCAGGGACTGGGGATAGATAGGACAACAGAACATGGTGGAGATGAAAGTCCTGAAGAACAAGAGCACTTACCTGTCCTCCGCTGATAATCTCCTCTTCATAAGAAGATTGAGGTTCTTTATATCAAAGAAAATGCTAAAACATGGCTTTAATATGAACCACTGGATCCTTTGCCGTCTTGGAAGTTGAATTCTGGTCCTGATTTCTGCTGTCTGGCACAAGTGTTTTGGAAGCATCTGATGTCTTTAATCGGTTTAATATTACACAGACTTAACTTTTAGTTCTTCTTCATTTGCTTACATTTTTACATATTGAGTGGGAGCTCTTTTATGGGTTTTCAGTTTAATCTTTATGGCAACAAGTTTTAATCAACTTTTGATGACTCTTCGACTCAGCTCCGTTTTCTGCATTCCTTTCTGTCAAGTTAGCATTTGTTGGTTTTTTTCTAATGTGGTGTCTAAAATGGATAGTCAGTATTTCATATTAATAATTTTTCTCAGCTTTTTTGACTCCTAAACTCCAAACAGGAATGAGTGTTCAGTGTGCAGGCCATAGTCAGCAAGGACAAAGAACAGCACTCCCCCACCACACACACACGTACATAGCAGTGCCAATATTCCTGTAAAATAAGGTGCACTCAGTCAGTATAAAAAATGTCTAATATCTTCTGGCCTGCAGACAAGATGGCATCTATGCTTTATGCTAGATTATAAAAGACTCTGCACTTTCCTTAAAAATATGTCTCTCTGCACAGTACCAGCTGTACTAGTGTGAGGAGCAGTTCTCCTTCCTCAGCTGCACTGACGTTAGTCAGCTGCAACCTCTGGCTCCGAGGAACTCTGCTGCTAGGTCTTGGAGGGTTTTTTTTGACTTTGCCTTATTCAGAGAAGGCCGTAGGGAGGGAGCTGAATGGTTGCTGTGCTGAATTAGTGAGGCTTCAGGACTGACCAGGAGCTGAACTTGATGGAAACTGGGGAATTGATGGAAAACGTGGTAGAGGTAACTACAACCGTAGATTCAGCTCCAGCCCATCTGAGGGCCTTGTTGTAACTCATTTTGGCCCCATCTACAGGCATACTAAGCTTGTTATTTAGGACTGTAGTTGCCTACCTAGCATATATTTTAATCAAACTGGACTTTGTTCCTTTAGCTGGTGACATTTCAATGTGTTTCACTGCAGACAGTGAGTGGTAGCTTAGCCTTTAGAAAAGTGAGGGGACCATTTTTCAGGGAAGCAGGTTTGTCACAGGGTCGCAAAACAATCTAGCTTCATTTCATTTAAGAAAAGAAAAAATAAAGGTAGATCCGCAAAGAGTACTTTGTTGCAGAGTTCCCATGGGAATAGTGATGGGAGTTTGGTGCCTGCCTTCTCTTCATGCCTTCAGAAACCTTCCTCAGCACATTTTACTTATTTGCCTCTTTCTCATCTTTGGCACTGAAGTATTTCAAAGTCCAGCAAATAACAGAATTCTTAATTTCAGAAAGTGGGGAGTAGAATGGGCTAACAAAGCTCCAAAACAAAGTTCCCCTTTCAGACTGTGGAGCAGATGGTGGCACCTGTGGCAATACATTTCCTTCCCTTCCCGCCACTGCTATATTAAGAGCTGGTGAGGAAATTTTGCATCTGGGATGGTAGTTTGCCATGAACTTCAGCAAAGCTATGATAACGTTATTTGTTAAGGGGATTGGAAATTATTCCAATTGCACTATTAAACTGTTCTTTAGTTTTTCTTCCAGGTGCTGAGCTTGCAAATTGTTGAAGATTTCTTTAAGGTTCATTCTTTTTTTCCAGAATCCTTAGAAAATTAAGAAAATTGCCAAGATACCTCAGATGGATGGCTAACCACAAGTAAAAACCCCATGTCCTTCAGGAAAAAAAACAAGGTGAGACAAAACATTATTACTTCCTCTGACTCCTTTGAGCAAAAAGCTGAAGGTAATTTTTAGGCACTGGTGTTTGCTACGGGAAAGAGATGCAGGGGAAAGGGGTAGTTTGCATGTTGTTGTATATATTTGCAAGCACCGTACTTTGTAGTGCACTGTGATGTTGCTTTAGAGAGCAGTGAGCTGCTGTAGCTCTCCCTGTCAGCGGGACTGTCGCTGCGGGTAGCTGTGTGCAGCAGCTGGCAGCAGCAGTAGGAGTGCACAGAAAGGTGATCCCGTCAGGTGGTTTGCACAGAACGAGTGCTTGCCATTGTCCCAGGTTTTCCCTTTTTTGCTCACCTAGGTGGTTTACTCCAACTTCGATCGGATTTTTTCTTTCTGAGAGAGACAGATAACCTGGGTCAAAATTAAAGGGGCAGGCTCACTCGTGTCTGTTGTCTGCTACAGGGGAAATCAACTTCTGGCTCCACAGGGCAAGGTAAAGTAGAGCTCAGGTGTATTCCTGATGTATACAGGATGTATATCACAGCTGTATTTTCAGATGTGATAACCAGCGAAATGTTCTCTCTTTATAGTGGAATACAGTAAATAGTGGAAGAAAAATTAAATAAATCCAATGATGGAACCCTCTCTTGCAACTATAAAGTCACATCATTAAAATCACTCGAAGCCAGAARAAGGCAGTAACACTGCCCTGCAGCAATGTTATTTCTCACTGCTCATTTCCAGCCCACGCTCCGCTGATGCCGCTTTGCTGTGTAACACCAAGGCAGAGAGCAACACTGTTGTGTTTGGCTTTGTCAAGGCTGTTGCAAGCAGCCGTGAACTTGTTCTGCTCGCAGCCTGAGCCAGGCCAAAGCTGCGTAGCCTTGTCAGCAGAGCGCTTTGCTTAAACAATCTTAGCAGGTTATGTCAGATCGGAATCATTATTCACAGCCAAAGGGCTTCCAAGTGGGAGTGGGCTTGTACTACAGTGGCTGGCAACATGGCTAGAGTGCACATAATCCTGTCTTTTTTGCCTCTGCAAGATACTGCTGAGGCCCAGCCCTAATTATCTGTCTGTATAACACCTCACTCTTGCACTTTTCTCTCTTTTTGCAGACTAAATGTCTGCAAGCAGCTACCTATGGCAGGTGACTACAGGCAGAGCAGCAGAGACCACAGAATAGGAAGAGATGGCACAGCTTTAGGGTCTTTCCAGTAGGGCAGGGAAGAAGGAGGCAGAAGGAGTCTTTGATGAAACTGGAACAGGCAAAGAGTGGAGAATTACCAGGTGGGATGAAGAGGGAGGACACAGTTGGCTGTGAAGGGGAAAGGTGTGGGAGATGGGCACTGAAGAGAGCAGAGAGTGGTGCTGGTTGCTGAAAATCAGAGAATTGTGGGAAAAGTAGATGGTTCAAGGACCTCAGAGAGAAGGAAAGAGACACCGTGAACAGGAGGAAAAGAGACTTGAGGCTGACCCTTGAAGACCACCTTCACTAGTCCCCGTACATCTTACCTGTGCAGATTTTTTTGCTTGCCAAGTATCTGTTGAATGTCTTATCTATCCATGAGGACAGAGGAGTAAAAAAACAAATAGGCAAGTGAAAGGTGTAGGAGGCAGGTGGTGAGGCAGGACAGGCAGAAGTGGAGTGTCAGCGTAGGAAAAGACACTGGCATTGATGGTGCTTGCTGAAAGTCACTGGTATCCCGTGACTCCCCTCCCCCTCCCTGACTTAATGGGCCAAGAATCAGCTCTGGCTGAACACCAGAGAACGTTAGCAGAGGTACCTCGGTTGGAGAGGAGCAAAAAGCCAGCAGTACTAACTGGAGGTAGAGCCCCTCTGTGGAGAGAGCTAAAGGGAGGTCTGCTTCAAAGGAGAGGCGGTGGGTCAGCATGAAGAGGCAAGGCAGAGGACATTTCTATTTCCAGGTGCCCTAGAGATTTGAGGAGATAAACACTCCTTGCTGTCACTAAGCCCTTCTCCATCACACTGCGAGCAATGGCACTGTGAGACAGGTGGCCTTGTGTTGTTTCATGGCTGTTGCTGGGTGATTTGTAGATCTTATGCCAAAGTGCAAAGTTAAATTCCCAGTAAGTGCTGAACCCAGGACAATGGCAAGAAGTAGACAGCGAAGTTGGTAGGATGATGGAAGTTAATTCTCAGTAAGACAAAAGCAACTTGGGGAAAAATGGGCATGTGGGATTTTTCTGGGATCTCCCCCCCCCCCTTCCCTTGCTGAGCCCTAATTTCACTGCCTCCCCAAAAGTACTTATTCTGCTGGGCTGATGCCAAGTGCTACATGCAAAGGGGGTTGAAGAGGAACATGTCAGGATGTTTCAGCAGAAAGACAAGGAGGTGGAAAGCAATTCAAAGGAGAAGGAAATAAAACAGGAATGAATAAAGTGGAACAAGTCTTAAATATTAATTCCTTCTTCCCCCCAGGCAAACTGGGGAATGGTGGGTCTGAAGGAAGGAAGAGAGCTGGAAGAGAGCTGGAAGAGAAAGGAAAAGAAAGATGTCTGCACTGTATCATGCTATACCAGTAGGAGGGAGGCAGGGAGGGCTCACTAAAAACCCTTGCAGGCTGATGGGGTGGAGAGGAGACCATCCCAAGTCTTGTCGTTTTCCAGCTGGATCAAATTGCTGGTGTTTGCTATTCCCATGATATCTTTGATAGCATCTGTCTGATGTACTAATGACAAGCTGCTCCATTCACCACTCAAGAGAGGGATTAGGACTCGAATCACCATTCCAGCTTGTCACTCACCAAGGAATTAAAATCTTCTTTGAATGTGGAATTTAATGACCCTGTGGGAGAGCCTAAGACTAAGGAAATGATGCTTTAAACATGAGATCACTGAAAGAAAATAATGCATTAGCTGGAGAGCTTTCAGCTTTCCAAGCTGTGGCTGAGAGCCACTGGGCAACATTACACAGAGGCACCTAATTCATACTCCAGCCAGACCATCACAAATACCCTAGCCATTTCCTCCTCTGAAGGAATAGCGGAGTACAGTGCAGGGACCCCAAGAGATGGATAGTTTTTAAAGAGTTTATATGGCCAATATGGAAGAGGCTTTGATCTGTGTCTTTCCTAATGGAGGAAAATATCTACTTAATGTCCTGGTTTTATCACTGACAGCTGGCCATGTTCACAAGTCTGGGTCAGTGGCAGTGGAGAAAAGCACTTTGAATTTCATCTGAGCAAAAGACTGATGCTGATAGCGACAACTTAAGTGAACTTATATAGATATGCCCACATGGGAAGACCAGCTTCCTGTAGTGCAAGTCCATGATATCTGCTAGCTCAGCTGCGCTGCGAGGTTTTTCAGCAGACGTGAGCTGAAACTCACTGAACTAAACATGCACAATGGTAAAGAGCAGCAATATGTGACTTATCTTAGGAAACTAGATGGTTGGGCAATGATACACAGTCACTTTGGGTAATCTGGGTTCCTCCAGAAAGTACTGGCATTTGTGGTTTTAGAAAGTCTGTGGACACCCCCCCCTCCCCCAGTTTAAAAAAAAAAGTCTTTAGAAGTGTCCAGGAAATAAAATCTTTTAAAAAATGAACTGTGGATTCAAGTTCTTACTATTTTGTGTTGGCTGTGGGTTTTTTGTTTGTTTGTTTGTGGTTTGGTTTTTTTTTATTATTCTAGGTCTAGTTTCTGTTCATACTACACATAATTGTTTTGGAATAATTCTGAACTTACCTTCTTCGGAATATAAGTGCAATTTGAGCCAAAATGTGCTGCAAATTGAAGTAATTCTGTTGCAGGTGGTGGAATTACTATGGATTGATGGAGGTACAAAAGAATAAGATGTGACTCGCAGCCAAAAACTCTTTTTCTGTTCCCTGTTTTGCACGGGTTGGATAATACATTTTGGATTAGAAGAGAAAAGCCACTCCACAAAGTGTGGTAATGTTTTACCATGTATATGAGGTTGCTGAGAACTGGTGGAGCCACCACTTATGACAGGATATAAACGGGAGGTAGATCAAGGCTCGTCTGGAGGATCAGTTCCTTTCATCTCTGGAACAATCCCTGCTAACATGTCAGCACCAGCAGCTCTCTCTGACTCTCTGATGGGGGAGGACTCTGAACCTCCCATGAGTGAAGCCTCAGTTTTCACGTGGTCACAGAGGTTGATGAAATCTTCTCTCTGGAAGGCTTAAACTGCATGTGAGCTCCTCTAGGGATGAAGCACAGCTAGGCATCCTTTAGCTTGTATCATGCTTGCAGATCATGCCTCAGAGGTCAGCTCCCTGGATGGGCTACGCAAACTGAAAAATCTCCAGGGACCACAGCAGTAGACAGGTCCTACAGCTCCTACAGGGCAGGATAACATGAAGATAAACCCAGGCTAGCAGGGATCAGGGGCTGCTTGAAGACAGCCAAAGACTGTCCTGCCTTCTTTTTCGGTGGAGACAAAAGAATTGTGGTAGCAGGGTTGTTGATGTTGAAATCCATACCCCCCACCCCACATGTCCATCCAATAATGTCTCACCAGGATAAGGAGGTTTTTCTGCCTGTTTTGATTCGGTCTGCATATTTGCATGTTTCTTCCCTACCCACTTTTGTCCCAAGTCCTCAGTCATCCATGTATCTAGGTATTTACTTAGTGTCATCTCATACCAGAGATGGATCATTGGACCACAGTGACAAGGAAGGCTGAAGCTCAGACCGTGGGAGGTCCCCAGTTGAGAAGGGCTTAGATTTAGCAGATCACCTCTGCAGAACTGAATTTCAAAGCAGCTAAATGAATCTACATAATTAATGCACTTTCCTTAGTTTAATATCACCCCCTAGCGTCACTTGGGTCCAGTTTCCACATATTATATTTTTCCAGACCAGTTTTGATTTCTTCCTTCTGCCCCTCAATAGTATCATCTTGCAGATACAGCAACAGCCACACCGGCAGCCACGCTTCTGGGAAAGAAACAAGAGAATTCAGCTCTTGAGAGGTGGATTTGCCAAGACATCAGACTTCAGATGTTTCTCCCAGGGAGTTTATGAAGCTTTAAAGCTCCTTTCTTTTATGTCTGTCTGGGAGAGAAGCCTTGGGATACAATTGCTTCTTGCATCTTCCAGCAGAGGAGTGCCTTGTCTGGTAGGGAGATTTCCACTCCTGATGCCATATTTGCAGTAGACTGGTCAGAGGAGACAACTTAGTTTGAAGTTAGACCAGACAGATACTTTAAATGTTAATAAGTCACTAGAACTGCATGGCATTTGCCTGAAAGTCCTGAAGGAATTCAAACATGGAACTGTGAACTTCTGGCCAGGCTGTATTAATGTCTCTGTGCCAGAGCACTGGTGGATTGCCAGTGTAACCCCCCTACTATAAAAAATGGCTGGTGAGTCTGACTTCCATCCATGGTAAGAGAGTGGTGTCTATAATAAAGAGTAAGAAAGACTGATGAGAAAGAGTCAGTGTGGCTTCTGTAAAGGGAAATCCTGCGTCATTGCCGTGCATGCAGATGTCTTTCACCAAATTCTGCTACATGAAGCTGGGAGCTTTGCTCAGTTACAAAGAATTGTTTTCTAAAAGGCTGGCTCGCTGCCCACTCTTCTGATACCATTCCACGGACAATACACTTGCAGGTGACCCTTGAAGAGAAAGGACAAATAATCCAGTATGCTACTGCTTAGGGCTGGCATCCACTCCTTCTCTGGAAATCCTCTGTCCTGTGAGGTCTCTGTTCCACCCACAAGGCAAACTCCCTCCCATCTTACCTTCTCGACCCATCTGAAAGCTGTCACCCTAGCAGGGAGAGGCTGCAAAGGTGACAAGCTAGCCCGGGACAGACAATCACTCGCCAGCTATTTAAATAGCAGCTATGGGGCTGTTTTGGGAGAAGTGGTTGCAGAGCGGGGCCGTGGAGCTTATTGCCTTGCTAGCTTTGCCCAAGGGGTGCTGCAGCATACTTGTGCCACCACAGCACTTCATGAGTGGAATGAATGAGAACAGCTGAACCAGATCAGAATAAAACACTGTTTAATGCTATCCTGGCTGTGAGACCATCCAGTGGCAAATTCTTTGTGGAAGGTAAAAGAACAAGGAAGTATGTAGCAAATCCCCCAAATATTCTCCTAGCCTCCAGCAGTCTGAGACAGATGTTGAATCTTTGTATTTAATTGTGCTTTTCCTCTGCAGTGTATCCATCCAGTTATTTTATGAAACCACATAAACATTTATTACCCACGCTCTCCTGAGGCAAGGTATCCACGGCTGAAGGCGTGCTGCATGAGGAAGCCTTGTGTTTGTTTTGGACCTGCCTCTAGTTCTTGTGTCTTGTCTTTTGAAGAGACAGTGAGCAGTAATTTATTTTCATCTTATTTATTCCCCTCAAGGTTTTATTGTACCTATTTATTATAGCTATTACAGCTTCTCTCCTCTGTCATCTTTTCTTTAGAGAGAAGGCAGTGTTGCAGGCAGCTGGGAGCCTATGTCACTGGATGTCTTTCATAGAAAATTGGACAAAACTTTTTTCCAGGAATGACCTTGGCTGAGGCAGCCCCGGGGTGGGCACCGGGAAGCACAAATTGGCCTCGAGAGGGGCCTCCTGACACCGTGATGCTGCAATGCCCCTGGCCAGCACCAGAGCCCAGATGACTTGTGTGCCCCAAATGTAGACCCACGAGTGCTCCAGCCCCCTGGCCACCCAGACCTGTCAGAAAGCAAGCGCTTGCTGCTGACACCCCATGGGGAGCATCTCCCTCCCTCCCAGTTTTGTGGATGGCCCCAGGAGAAGCCCATGCACAGTGAGACACCGACACTGGGGACAGGGCCCCAGCAGCAGTGGTCCCTGGAAGATGCTTTGCAGGGTGCTGGCCTGCTACCCCATGCAGACGAAGCTGTAGAAATGAGGTGAGGTAGCACAGGAGAAAGCAGCCTTCCTCAGGGAGCAGGAGCATCCTTTGCCTTCCGGCCCATTGCTAGAGACAGACATGAAGCTGCTGAAAAATTGAGAGGTAGGCAGGAGCCATCATTTTGCCTTGCCCCAAGGGCACTTGATGGCCCTGACCAGCCTCACCTGGGCCTCCATCTGTAACCTTGGCCCATGGGACCAGGAGCCCCATTTCAGCTCAGCCCTGGGCTTTTAGTCTTTGCCTGAGCTGTATCGTGGTTTGTCTTCACCCCTTTCACGGCTGTTTCTGGCCACAGATGCTGTTTGTCTGGACCCTGACACATGGACTCACTTCCTGGCTTGACCTCAGACCTGTCTGGCAATGTGTCTGGTACTGGCTACCACCACTGGGGCTGACCCTGACCTGCAGATCAACTTCTCAGTTAGACCTTGGACCTGCTTTGTCACCACGAACTTGCCTGATGATCTGGGCTTTCAGCTGAAGCCAACTCCCATCCCTGGGCCTGTCCTGCTCAGATGTGCTCCCACATTGTGGGACACTGTGGGACAAGCCCTGTCTGGTGAGCCCCTGCCCTGCCAGCCCTGTTATGTCCCTTGTCTCCTGGCTCCCTGTCGCTTAGGAGCAGCTGGCCCCTGTCTCTGCTTTGACAGAAGGAAGCTTTCCCAGCAAAACATGTTGTCCCTGCCCCACCACCCAAGTCCCACTCTTCCTTTGCAAGTCCAGCCTTTTCTCCTGCAAAGTCCCACCACAACCCTTCCCTCTCCTCCCCAGGATCTGTCTCCAAGCCATCCAGAGCCAGCTGTGATGGCACCATCTCACCAGGCTAGGGTGGGTGCTGCAAGATGAGCTGCCACCCGGACAGTCCCTAGCTGTACCTGTGGTGACAAATAAGTCATTGAGCTTCAGAGAGAAGGCTGATATGCATCCTGGATACTGGGTACTGTATATTGTTTTAAGCCCTGGAGGACAGGCTGGGAGAGATCACAACAGAAAAAATTAAAAATACAGCTATTGTGAGTCCCTGTCCCTGTGCTGGGGTGGAAGGGCACCATCCCAGCATTGCTCCAGGGCACTGGGATCAGTGCTTATGGATACCAATCTATTAGCACTGCCTCTTGCAACCACTCTGCACCCAACGCACCCAACAGCAACGTGAAGGGAGGAGGCTGAAATGGGACTGGGCAGGGTGTTTTGAAGCAGATATGGTGGTCAGCGGGTGACCAGAGGTCTCAGGTGTGAGGGTCCCTGCCGAAGCTAGGGAGCRTGGTTGAGAAGCACCTCTGGGCAGCAGGGCCTGGGCTCAGCAGGAGCATGTTGTGTTAGCTGGCAGGCGAGGTGGGACATTGTACGGCACTGTCAGGAAGGCGGCCAGCAGATTCCTCAGCGATGGGGTAGCGCTGAATGACCTCAGAGCACAAATGGTCTGCGCAGCTGGTGGACTCCTCTGAGCACCCTGCCTGTGCTGAGGAGAGCTCAGGGCCCCAGCTCTCCGTCCAGGAGTTAGCCTCCGCCCTGTAGTACCCTGCAGATTGGCTTGCTTGCCTGCCTGCTGAGGCTGGAGGGGAGGAAAGTGTTGGCAGCTCACAGAATTATTAATAGAAGAAGAAGAAGTAGGAAAGCAACGGGGAAAGTCAAAGAGCTATTGCCACTCCAGCATCGGGCACAAAGCTGGTTCTGAAAAGGCTGACCAAAATCGAGTGCTGGAAATGAAGGGATCATGACTGCTCTGAAAAGCTGCTTATGGTCAGTTTGAATATATATAGACAACCTAAGTATTGCCATAGACTACAACATTAAAATAGCAGTGCCATTTTAGGTCCTGGTAAAGGAGCTTGATGTTCCTATTTCAGCAGCTTTCTCTCACATATGTCCCCGCTGATAAGCCTCCATACCAGTGCGGTGTCAAAGAGTGCTCCCTTGGGTCCAAATGGGCATCAAATCTTCCATCACCCTAGATGCTGTTGGCACCTTCGATAGTACAGCATGGAGACTAAAGAGCCATGTGGGGTTGGGTAACTCTGAAACAGGACTACAGATCTCTCCACGCAACTCACCTTCTCTGGAAATCGCCAGTGTCATTAGCCAGGGATATTGCAGGGAAAGGGTTCACACTAAGGCCAACACTTGAGAAACTGAGTGTCCTGCTAGTGGTGTGTTGGAGCAGCCCATCCCCTCAATGGCTTTTTGGGTACTTGCTGGAGTCTGGTGGATTCCTCCTTGAAGGGGCAGGATTCCAATTGCAACCATACATGTGACATTTTCTGATTTTGAGCACTTACTAATAGGAATTCAACCCTGATCCTTTAGAGTTGTATACAGTGTGTACTTGAAGAACTGCTGCTATTCTGATGGGAGTGAAATGGGCTGTTGTGTGTATACCAAGGAAGAGGGATAAGGGAAGAGAAGGAAGGACTAAAGAAAAGGGTGTGGGAGAGTCCTTCTTGACTAGGTCCCTTCACTGCAGCTGTGTTAGTCCATCTGTCCTTCATGCAGTTGTCACTGCTATGATTTTGTGACACTGGCTGCCACATCTGGCTCTTGGACATGTTCACGTTCCATCATTTTTCTGTGTGCTGCCTATTCTGAGCCAGGCATGCAAAAGACAGGATATTTATCATGCTAAACCCAACAATAATTCAGAGGAGGAAAAGGATGCATTTTCATAAAGTATTTGTTGTTAGATATCATAGGCTATCCCCAATGCTTGTGTGTGTCACAAAGCATAAACATGCATCTGAAAGGAGTCTTTGCAGTGGACAATATTAGGCAGTCTGAACAGAAGTGCCATTAATACCCACTTGAAATTCCTCCCCTCTTCCACTTTTCCTCTTCCGTTCACCTCCAATGGTTGCCTACAGAGTTTGCCTGAAGGATGTGTAGAGATCCACAACCGACCCTGACTTACTGCTTTTTGCAAGATTCTTTGTGGGTCTGCTTATGGCACTGAAGGCAAATTGTTCTGCATGGCTGGAGACAGTGTATCCTCAAGTCCACACCCTGGGACCAACTTTCCAAAAGACAAAGGCAGTCTTTGTTACATCATATTTCCATCTGTGCCAGTGTTGACTTTGACCAACATCTTGGTTGCCAGCAGGACAAAATGTGTGCAGCATGGGTGAGATAGGTGTAGGTGTTAAATTACAGAGGTCCTGAAATGCACAAATGCTGACTTCATGAGTGGGACAGCAGGCCCTAGGACCTCCAATAGCTGCTCTGTGCCCAATCCTCAGGGAACAGAGAGCAGGGAGTCTCACACGCATGAGATACGCAGTATGTGACATTTTCCCTGTGTCATGGGAATGCGTGACAAGCCCTGCAGCCGTAGTGTCAGATGAAGTGCAGGTAAGGGGCAAGCCCTCAGCTAAATTGCTACTTCTTGGCGCACTGCAGGCAAGTCTTTGAAACAAGAGGTCTCTTCTCTGAGCCAATCCACACAGCAGGTCCCACCCTCAGTAGGAACAGAAAACATAAGAAATATGTCTCAAAAAATTAGCTGGAAAATCAGGAAGATTGCTATGCTTTGTTCCTAGATCTGGAAGCAGGTTTGAGTTAGAGATTGGAATGGAGGAGAGAGGGACTGGGGAGTCAGGGCACCTGGGCTCCATTCCCAGCGTTGTCTTGTACCTGTGACTTCAGGCAAGTCCCCAGAGACACTTCTCAGTTCTAGTTCTGACTGGTGTCTCAAGTAGAGACAACAGTCTCACCCATTCTGTCCCCCAGAAGACCAGGTAATACAGGGGCCATATTCCTGGGGAGCAGTGGTTACACTACACCATATTGGATAGGTTTCTCCTACACACTCGCACCGCCTCCAGCTGTAATGTTCCTGCCTGTGGGGACTTTGCACATTGAAGGCCTCTCCCAATCACTGGAGCATCCTTCAAGAATGAGTGTGAAGGGGCAGCCTCGAATGGCACAGATCTTTAGGTCATCGGCACCACAACTTCACTCCCCACCTCTAATCCAGAACAGGGACAGCTGGGAGCCTGACTGTGGTACTCCTCTCGCCCTCGGATTTGCACCATCTCTGAGCGGCAGCAGACTCGCTCTTCGCAGGTCTGTGATGGCAGTCCAGTGCATCTCATCTTACTGCCCCTATGTGGGGCAGAGCACCGAGTGACAAGCCCTTGGTGTAATTCCCCTCCTTTCAGGGAGCAGGCAAGAAGGTTCAGTCCTGTGCTGGAGACACAGAGTACTTATGGCTATGTGGGCTGCTCTGCTCTCCTCTGTTAGAGTGTCTTTCACCTCTGTCCTCTCTCAGTCTTCCTCACCATACTGTGCCCCCAGAGGGAGGGCAGAGGCTCATCAGGTGCTTAAGCCTTGCAGGTCCCCTGCGTGGCTCCAGCTCTAGGCAACATAAAAGCCAGTGACACAGAAGTGTCACAGCTGCATGCATCACTGCTTCCAATATACAAATTGATCCATCTCCTTGTGAACAAACCCCTGTGCTTCAGAGCCAAGGTCTTGGACCTGCATGGTATCAGTGTCCCGAGGGGTTGCCTTCCTCTTCACGCTCAAGTGGAAGAAAGAGGACTCTGGTGCAGGAATATAATCTGGGTGGAGGTACTGATAATAGGTGAAACGTCTGCACGTCATTGTAGTTACCATTGATAATTTCACCTTCTCCGTAATGCTCTGTAGTACTGGTGTGTGTGAGGAGCCTGACCCACTGTGCCCCATGAAGGGACCTTCTACCAGTTATGGTTTGTGCCTGGTCTCCGATGCTCACTGACACAGGCAATTGTGACTGACATGTCTTTGGCTCCTTTGGTGGCCAAGAGCAAGCGCTGGCAGCTCACAGTCGTTCTGAGCCCTGCCATCATGGCCCTACTCTTACTTGGCACAGCCCCAGATCAAGGACCATGCACCAGCCCAGGGAGCTGCTTTGCTCCCTCAGCTGTATGACAGCCCAAGCTGGAGGGAAGGACTGAAAAGGGTGGGCCTGCCGAAGGGTCCCTGGGGCTTACGATGGCATGGCTAGAGCAGAAACAACAACCCCACCCCGATCCTGGCAACACCTCCTGTAAATGGGGCAGATGGATAGCCCCCTTCCTCCCCCTGTTCCCCCTCTTTTCTTCCCTCCCAGAGGTCACCTTCAGCAGGGAGGCAGTGTGCCCCCAGGACCAGAGCCATGGGGAAGGGGCGGAGCGTCACGCTTAGCCCCGTAATGCCTGGCAGCCCCCTCCGGCTGCTCAGCGCAGGCTGAACCCAGCCCAGAGGCTGCAGCGGGGGAAGCGAGGCAGTCCACGGCCGGCCGCCAGTGCTGCGTTGCTGGAGAAGGTGAGAGGCTGGGTATGGACAGGGAGGGAGTGTGGGGAGAGAAGTTACAGCCGTGGCAGGATGAAGGAGACTGGGCAGGCGTGTAAAAGGGCACCCACAGCTCACAAACTGGTTTTGGAGACTCCGGCGTAGCGTGCCAGCACAACGTGGAGTGCACCAATTTCCCACATCTGGTTGATGGTGAGCTCGTTAGGTGGCTCTGCCCTGAAAGGTTGCTTTGTGTCCGGTTGTGTCCAGTGGGGCGGTACCGGCTGGTTGGTTGGGAGGAGGGTGTGATGTGGCTTGGTCCCTGCGAGATTGCTGCCAATTTCTGCCCAAGGAGGTTGCTGTGCAGAGATTGCGGTATACTGCTTGCTGGGGAGAGGCTTACGGGGCTCTCTCTGGGGAGGCTGCTGAGTGTTTCTGCCCAAGAAGCGCAATACGCAGTTCTGCTAAGAGGACAGTTCTCCGCAGTGAGATTAAGCACTAGCCTGCTGACCAGTTTTAGAAAGAAGCTCATAAATCTATCGGCAATAAGGCCCGAAACAACCACTGCGATAATCTGTTCTGATCCCTTGCCTGTATTAAACGTGGTTTGCAGTAGAGTGAACCTTTTAGGGGAAAAAAAAAAGCGCCATTCTTGAGTTAAAAGTTCCAGAGATGGAAGGTTATTCTTCCATACTGTTTGATCAGATTTTTAGGAGCAAATATCCTTCTTCACAAAATCTGCACCGCAATTGAGGTCTGAAATTGCCTCATTTCAGCTTCAGCTATTGGTTCTATTATAATACTTTTACTTAATTGGGAGAGCCCTCTTTAGTGAAATTCTAGTGCCCACAAAGGTACATACAGATGAGAGTCACTTCTTCRCTATCTGTTTGATAAGCTAAAAAGACTGCTCCCCTGGAAATTTCCCCTGTAATTTTCAGCCCTGTTGTCATTCTCATGGTTCTTCTCTGGTCTTTTTTCTGTCAAACTGTGGACACCAGCACTAGCTTGCTGAACTGTGGTCTCACCGATACCATTAAAATATAGAAAACATCCAATAGCTAATTCTGTTGACCCATCAGCTGGCCTCCAGAAGAGTTCAGGAAATTTACCCTGGAGAAACCAGGCTTTCACATAAGTATATTTTTACCATTCAAAAAAACATCATAAAAAAGGAGATAAGGATTGCAAAGCAGAGCAAATGGAAGGAATGAATTTCTAATAAAAATGCAAAATCCACTGGTGCATGATATTCCCAATTCTAGTGCAGAAGTCATTAGCAAGTGGCCAGCTCTTCAGAAATACAGCTTTCCTAACTCAGCTGATTTTCAGAGATTAAATTTCAGGCTGTCTCAGGGCATCTGTGTGTAGGAACTCTGCAGAAATTACAGTTCACTGCAAGAGGCACATCGTCTCAGAACAGATCTCTTCTTTTGTTATAATCTATCTTAGTCCATGTAAAGCTGAACAGCTGTATCTATTTTTCTGTGTATAGTGAAGCTTATTTTCTTAATTTGGCATCTGGAAAATGCTAATTTGCCTCTCACTGCTGATGTTTCCTGCGTCTGATGCTTTTTTGGGCATTCTCTTCAGCAGAGTGAATGCAAAAGTGGAATCTGCATCAGTAACCCTTGTGCCATTATTCTCTTAGACTTGTATCTGTATCATTAAGATGTGTATCTATATCACTGTAGATTATTTCTAGTGCAATTCTGTATCGTCTTACATATTAAGCCCTGCAAAGGAAGTGAGGCTATACCAGATCTACATTTCTGGGTTTACACAGTGCCCACTTTATCTACAAAACAGCATGAAGAACTTAGATTTATCTGATTAATATGACATTTCAGGGTTTTTTTCTGTCACTCAATGCCAGAATAAACTCCTGACTTCTTTGGTTGTTTGAAACACTTTTGTATGTGTATATGTGCATGCACTAGCTTTATCAAGCAATGCATTATCTACCCAAAGCCATTTTGTGTCAATGCAAACATTTTCTGGATGATTTCAGTGCTTCCTTCTAGATCATTGACAAAGGTAAAAGTATTATAACAGAGTCAGGATTTAACAAAATTAATTGTATAGGGTAAGGATGCCAATAAAATAGGCAATTTCCACTATACTGGGCTTATTTTTAAATCCATTAAAAATGTGTAGCTTATTGATTTTGACCAATGACAGGGTGAATTTGTACAGATAGCTTTCAGGGAACGATCAGTGAATGGGATGTTTCTGGCAGGTGCTGTACAAACCAATACTGGGCTGAGAACTGCTCCGAACTCCCACCAATGATTTAGAGGTTGATGGGAAACTCCTGCAGGTAGGGTCCTTACGCAGCCCCTAGACAGAAATGAACACGGTGGTTTGATAACAACAAAGACACCAAGTGATCTGAATTACTTGATACACTAAGTCCATTTGAGCAAAATGTGCTTTATTAAAGGTGGTGCAAAAGTATTCAGATAGAAACAAGGCAGGCAACACCCAGAAAGGGACGTGAAGAGGAAATGGAGTTTTTCCCAACACCCCCCTTGAAATTTGGAAAAACTCTGCAGTCATAATGGATGTATAAGGTAGTGCAGCTTCTCAGTGTGGCGTTCCTGCAAAAAGACATCTTGGGTCCACAGCATGAGGCAGAGGGTAATTCTAGCTGAATGTGTCCCAGGAGGCATTCCCCCAGGATCAGTCGGTGTTTTAACATGGGGGGCAGGAAAAATGGTGAGGCTTCAGAAAAGAGCTGTAAAACAGATCTGAGAGCTGGACAAAAGGCCTTGGTTTGAGAATTGGACAGAATGTTGTTTGAAGGCATTTAATCAATAAGAAGATTGAGTGGTGTCTTGATCAGAGAGCATGGAGATGTTTATTCAAAATTCAAAAGGTGACTACAACTTCTGGAAGTGTCCTATCTGTTTTTAAACTAATTGATGTGGGCACTAGAGAAGCACAGTGTGGCAGATGGTTTGTGAAGCCCAAGTAAAACATTGGTTAGACACATAGCCTGAATTTCAGGCTGTACCCTGTTAGTTTTACTCAATCTAAGTAGTTTAAAATATGTTCTCATAGGCTGTGGACGTACCTCTGACCACAGTGCATATAAGCCCTGTAAGAGTCAGAAGAAATATAACAGGCACTAAAAAACCCTTTTCTCTAGCTAAGAAACTTCAGCAGCAGGTTAGGTAAATTTGGATTAGGATATCATATATATACGTACCAGCAAGAATGTTAACACTGGCTTTTATAGTTGACCAAAGTTTGCCTTTGGATCAAGCCTGCATGACTTTTTGTAAAAGGTGCCCCAAATTTTGTTGGTTATTTGGTTTGAGTTAAAGCTCTGTAGAAGACCAGACAAGAAAATGGACCCTACATGCCATATGTTTAAGGCCATTTTTAATGGAGTATCTTTGATATGAGGAGAGGCTGAGACAGCTGAAACTCTTCAGCTTGGAAAAGAGAAGGCTCAGAGGGGATCTTATCAGTGTATATAAATGCCTGATGAGAGAGAATGAAGAAAAGGGAGCCAGACTCGTCTCAGTAGTGATCATTGACAAGGCAAGAGGCAATGTGCACAAATAAAAACACAAGGAATTCCATCTAAACACAGGAAAACACCTTTTCTTTTTTTTTTGTTTTTACTGTGAGGGTGGTCAAACAGTGTGATAGGTTGCCCAGGGAGGTTGTAGAGTCTCCATCTGTGGACATATTAAAAACCTGACTGGACACCTTCCTAGATAACCTGCTTCAGCTGCCGCTGCTTGAGCAGGGGAATTAGATTAAATGATCTCAAGAGATTCCTTCCAACCTAAACACCTCTGTGATTCTGTCATCATAGCACTGTCTCTGTTATACAGAGATTACACTGTCTTTGGCTCTTGACACGTATGAAGTGCTTTTCTGCACTAAATAAATATATTAATATATTATTCTGCACAATAAATATATTAATTATTTTGGTTGAAGAACCAGAATAACATTGCCTGGACTAAGACACTGTATCTCCATAGGATAGCTCCTCCTCAGCTCCTCAGGAAGTTGGGAAGCATCTCCCGATGGTAGAAAGGATGTGAATTTCTTGCTGCTGTAATTAGAGACACTTTTGGGGAATTAGGGTTTCTCACACGTTGACAGCCAGGAAACAGGACCTCTAGCAGGGATGAAGCACAGGAAGGATAGTGGAGGAAAGAACAGTTTTGAAAAGGACCCTGCCTGCTGCCTTCAATACAGCACAGCCAAATGGTGAGTGCATCCTGGCCAGGGCCCTGGTGGCCTCCTCCCCAGTGCTTGTCACTCTGCAAAGGGCAAATGGCACTCTAGAAGGTAACAGAGGTAGGTGCAGAGCACCCAGGCACACTCTATTCAGTGGTGACCCAAATTTGGCCCTCGCTTAGCTTCCTAGCTAATGGCAGTGGTATCTCAGAGAAAGACCTGAGAACTTCATTGGCTATTTCCTGAAGTATGGACCATGTCCTGTAATCAATTTCCTCAAGGGCAGCAAGGGCCAAAGCCTGCAAACTGTTCTGGAGTGACTGCAGCTGGGGCTTCCTTCATATGGAGCCCTGATCAGACCCACAGGATTGTTGCTGTCCCTCAAGACACTCTACCCATATCCCCCGGCTGATCTATTTTTCCAAGCTGGCTATTTCACTTTAATGCTCTACTCTGTACCCTGACAATCTGCCCTCCCATGCCAGTGGGGCCATGCATGGAAGTAAGGATCCTTGCTACCTATATTGCCGTTCATTTGAAATGTGGAGTGGAAGGACACAAGAGTTTTTTGGATTTTTTTTTATTGCAAAAGCTTATGGACTGAAATGTTTTGACTCCCAAAGCTGGAGTGAGAACCAAGAATATACAGAGAAGCATATCCTCCCATTCACAAAAGCAAGTTTTCACACAGTAAATAGGAGAGGAGTAATGAATCATATAAAAAATAGACGAATCATATAATAAAGAATTCAATAAAAATAAAAACAGATTAATGAATAGATATTTGAAAATTATATCATTATTGAACAATGTATTAAGTGTATGCAGTCAGAAGATTCTAACCTTTGGGTTAGATAGCACTAACAGGTGGCCAGCCTACACTGGAAGAAATTTTATCTAACTCAAGTTTGAGAAATTAGGTTATCTGAGAAGATCGTGAACCATTTGCTGACAAGAACTTGTATATGACCATGAATCTGATATCGGAGAAACACTGTCTTACAGAAGAGATATTTTGATTTTTTTTTCATAAATATAAATCTAATGTGTTCTGCACAAGACGAGCAGACATCTTTCCTGCTGTTCCACTCCCTATTTAGTGTGGCTTTAACCTATCTAGTATCAAGGGGAGGTCTATGTCTTTTACATTTTAAGTTTTTTCTCTATATTCTTAGCTAGGACTCTTTAGAAGGCTTTTTCAGCTATTTGTTTTAACATGTAAATGTGGCAACACTGTTTTGGAAAAGTCAGTGGCAGAGTGGGTCCGTTTGCGGGTTCTGCGATGCTGTTGCTGTGTGGAATTTCGCAAGTTGTGCTGGCTGGGCAGCAAACAGAAGGACATCAAAGCAAAATCTCTAAAATACTTTCCAGACTGTCTTTCCCTGTGAGTTTCTCCCCAGCCTTCCATTAATCCCCTCCCATGCACGCACTTGTTCATTGTTGAACTCCCTATGGACTGTACTAACTGTGACTGCTGTTGGCTTTCACACCAAGCCAAAACCTTTGCAGAAAAGCAGGGCCAATTACTTGGTACTTCTGAATTGGATAAGATTTAGCAATGTAGACTAGGAAAGAAGGGAAGGGAAAAGAAGGGGAATTCTCCCACAAGTAGTCCCAGTCTCCTGTACAAATTCAGTCTTTTTGTAGTTTTCCCAGATTTAAATAATTCTGTTGCTAAATTACTGGATTTTTAAGAATGACCAGATTTAGCAGCACTGGGGGCTGGAAGTTGAAGGAACTGTAATAAGCTCTGGTCACAGATAGAGCAATGTAAAAACTAAGGGAAAAAGCTGAATTCTTTCTGCTCCCACTCATATTCTCAGGATGCCATCTTCCTGTTTAGCAATGTGAGGTCTTATTCCCTCCCCCAAAAAGCATCATGTGAGTCAGAATGTTTCATGGGAAGAGATCCTGAGTTTGTAGGTGCAGAGGTGAGTCATTGGTTTTACACCGGAGCTCTGTCTCACTGCACACTGTTTAAGACACATCCAAGAATGCTGTAACCCTCAGTCTCTTGGGTTGCATCATGGGCTGCACTAGGCAAAGTGTTACCAGCAGGTTGAGGGAGGTGATCCTTCCTCTCTACTCAGCACTAGTGAGGCCACATCTGGAGTAGTGGGTCCAGTCCTGGGCTCCTCAGCAGAAGAGAGATGTGGACATACTGGAACGAATCCAGTCCCTGAAGATGTTTAAGATATTGGAGCATCTCTCATATGAGGAGACGCTAAGAGAGCTGGGAGTTGTTTAGCCTCAAGAGGAGAAGGCTCGAGGGGATCATCTTATTGATATGTATAAATACCTGTAAAAAAGACACAGCCAGAGTCTTCTTAGTGATATTGAGTGACAGGACAAGAGGCAGTGGGCCTGAAACACAGAATTTCTATTTAAGCATAAGAAAAAACTTTTTTATCATAAAGGTGATTGAACACTGGAACAAGTTGCCCAGAGCAGTTGTGGAGTCTCCATCCTTGGAGATATTCAAAGCTGGATTGGACACAATCCTGAGCAACCTGCTCTAGCTTACCTTCCTCTGAGCAGGAGGTTGCACTAGGTGATCTCCAGAGGCACCTTCTGACCTCGACCATCCTGTGTCTCTGGTTCTGAGACCTTGCTCCAAAGCCAGGAGGGGCTCCCAGGCCCAGGGTGCCTGTGTTCAGAGCACAGGGAGGTAGTCAGGGGAAGAGTGCTGCCACAGGTGCCTTAAAATGCTGCCTTGTAGCTAGCTGGGGGGACTGAAAAAACATTGCTCTGAAATGGGTCTGAAGCAGCTGGCTGTAGCTCAAAATGCCATTGATGTACGAGCTTCCTTCCTGCCTAAGTTTCTTGGCTGCACAGATGAGTGACTTTGGGTCAGAAATGTCAGCAGGCATGTGAGGTACTGAGCTCCCTTTGGCTTGCTCGGAGCACACTGCCTCTGACTAGTAATCCCATTTTTGTTGTGGGCTAGCTGTGCCTCTGCCTGAGGTGCAAGTCTGCCTCTGCTGCTACCTCAAGGACTTTCTTCAATAAGCAGCAGGGATGCGTTTCTGAATAGAGAGACACAGTATTGCTGCAGTAGGCTAAGGGGAGCAAGAGGACTGGGACACGCTTGATAATCTGGGACTGTTAATGTTTTGCTTGTTGCCTAACACCTTGGAAACTAGAATAAGAGAAGGCCTGGAGGGCCAAGCTTTAGTACAGCTGACACAGAAAGGTGATCCAGGTCTTTGAAATGAGAGGTCCCAGGGACTACAATTAGAGAGAGTCAAGCATCTGTCTGGAGGCCAGAAAGGATTAGAGGGCTGAAGGAGGTTCCCTTCAATACAGGGACCTTTTATATGATGAGGGGCTTTGCCCAGAGGTGTACTGTATGAAAGCACAAGCTCACCGCTAGCACAGCTGTGAGACTGTTCCAAGTGGCAGAAATACCCCTGTCATGGCACGGTTTGCATGGCGTGTCTGATCTGGTTTTCTCTGTGCATGTTGTGATGTTCCTGACTCGGGCTGTGGTGTTTCTGCAGCACTCAGCAATGGCCGAGAGCTCACCTGCGGCTGCGGCAGTGGCAGGGACAGCGGCACCAACCGTGCTCGATGAGCTCCTGGAGATCACAGCTCAGAGCCTGGTGCGCACCGAGGTGGCCGAGCACTACGAGGTTATTCGGGAGCTGGGCAGGGGCAAGTATGGCCATGTGATGCTAGTGACCCACAGGCAGAGAGGTAAGGAACTGACTGCGCCCTATCAGCTACTGTGCCTTGCCTCCTCTCCACTTGCCAGGGCCSTGGGTGGGCTGGTGGCTCCTTGGGGCCCGGCACCAGGCACGGTGGGGGGTCCCCAGGGAGACCGGCAGGACAGGGACCTCCCCAGCCAGGGACCATCCCATTGCACCCAGCCAGGGAGAGGGTGATGACAGGGGGCAGGCCAGAACATCAGGCAAGGTTATAGTGACGAGGCAGGTCCAAGGCAAAGCCGGGAAGTCAATCCACAAGTCAGGATCAATAGAGTTCATGGCTAGGCACCGGCATGGATGTGATATAGCTGGAAACCAGCACTCCCACCACACAGCTCAGGCAGGGAGTGAAGCCCCAAGCTTGAGCTTAAATGGTGCTCTAAGGCCCATGGAAAGAGGGTGTGAGTGGAGGTCCTAGGTGGGGTTGGCCAAGGCCATTAAGGCCTATGAGTGCTCACAGAACCCTGACACTACTCGCCCTCAGTAGTCCCAGCTCAGACCGATGTGCCCACGTAGCCTGAATTTCCCTTGCTTTGCCCAGTGCTCCTGTGCATGCACTGACTGGCTCAGAACTCATGCCAGTGGCAGTGCCTGCTCCCAGATCTGGTGTCCACAGGATATATCCACACCAAGCTTTGGGCCAGAGACCTCTCTGTGGCTGTCAGTGTCCAGACGCACGGCTGCTCAGTGCCCTCTCTGTCTGGCCTTGGTGTGAGTGACTTTCAGGGGAGTCTAATCCACTCTCCCCATCCCCAGGGACTCCTATGGCTCTCAAGCTGCTACCCAAAGCCAGTACCAAGCTGCACACTTTCCTGTATGAGTATTGTGTGGCACTCTCCCTCGCCACCCACCCTGCCATCATCAGCATGTTTGGAATTGCCATCGAGTCCAGCCAGTACTATGGCTTCCTCTATGAACCAGCACTGCACAAAGACCTCATCTCTATCATCAAACCCCGGGTGAGTGCTGCTACAAGGCCATGGGGACTGGGACTGTAGCGTTTGGCCCCTGTGCAGGCTGGCTGGGTCAGAGGGAGGGAGATGAAGGCAACAGGTCTCTCTGGGGTCTACAGCGTTGAAGCGGCTTCAGGCTTGCAAGACCAGAAATGAAAAGGTCTTCCCCAGTGCAGAGCACGCAGGTGAGAGCCTGGCAGGGCTGCCAAGGTGCCCTGCGTGTGCCGTACCGCCTGTCTCTCTCCCTGTGCAGGACGGCATCCCCGAGCCGGCCGCTAAGCAGTGTGCCAAGCAACTCGTGAGCGCGCTGGAGTTCATCCATAGCCGAGGGCTCGTGTACCGTGACGTCAAGCCTGAGAATGTGCTGCTTTTTGATCCTGAGTGTCGGCGCATCAAGCTGACTGACTTCGGGCTTACACGGCCCAAGGGTACCAAGCTCAAGCTGGTGGCTGGGGTAATCCCCTACACCGCCCCCGAGCTGAGCAAAACCGCTGATGCCCAGGGTGTGCCCATCGACACCAGCTTGGATGCCTGGGCCTTTGGCGTCCTGCTTTTCTGCCTGCTGACTGGCTACTTCCCCTGGGAGCAGAGCCTGCCAGATGACCCTTTCTTTGAGGACTTCATGCTGTGGCAGGAGACGGGCCTGGAGGAGGACCTGCCCCGCCACTGGAAACGTCTGACGGCCGAGGCCGCCCTGATGCTGCGGAGCCTGCTGGCCCTAGATCCCGCCAAACGCGGCCCTGTCAGTGGGGCATTACGCTACGTCGATTGCCCTTGGCGGCTGGAGGACGGGTGCAGTGAGGAGGCTGCGGTGAAGCCCTAGAGCCCGCTCCCCATGGGGCGAGGGAAGGCGGGTCTCACCCTGCAAGGGGCTTCGGGACCTGGGGGACCACGGTGGCCTGGGTGTGAGAGGCCATGGTAACCCAGAGAGCAACTTCTCTGCAGCACTGTCCCTGCCGCCATGGAGCCAGGCTCCTTCCCCAGCTGATGGTCTTCACCCTATGGCTCAGTGCTGCCCAGTGCTACCTCCTTGTGCTTCCTTGGGGCTTGAAAACATCTCCTTTCTCTTGGAAATGACTGTCCATGTGTGAAGCACCCACTCACTTCCTGGCCACATGGACTCCATCCAGGGTGTTTTCTAGGGACTGCAGCACCTGCCTTGTCTCAAAATAGAGAAAAATATGTACTTTTGTGTTTCTGTATGTGGCTTTTTTTCCCTCATAATAAAATGCCTGTGGCGCCCCACTTGCTGTGGGAGTGCAGGGGCATGACAGAGCCTGCAGCCATCTCAGGACAACCTGCGCGAGGCAGGAGCCACCTCCGGATGCTGCCTGGGCCTCCACCAGGACCCTTGAAGGGTGGCTTCAGGCAAGTGGGTGGAGGTGCTGGGGAGCCCCCAGCATGTGGCTGCAGATGGTAGCTTGGGACTTATGGTGGCATTGAGAAGGTGGTGGGAGCCATGGAAGTGGGGTGTTGGAGAAAGCTACAGGGAATCACAGGCCCTGTAACCTGCTCACTGCCATGCATTTTTTCCCATTTCTTTGCGTTCACGACCAGGTGACAGATGGGCTCTTCTGGGCAGAGGGTTGTTAGCTGCAGGAGTCTCAGTGTCAGTTTGCACCAGTGTCCCCCTCTAGTTCCACTCAGGAAAATGGCCTTCTGCAAACACCGACAGCCCTGCTGAAGCACAATTCACCCGTCTCCCTCCTCCAGTGGCTTAGGTGCCAGTGGAAAGGTGAGCTCACTGCCACGAATGTCCACATGTATGATTCAGATGAGAAGACAGTAGCACTGTGAGGATGGTCAGCCTGGGCGTCACTGGGAAAGGCTAACAGGGGATCTGTAACCATAGGTTGCATAAATTTACCCATACGAATAACCCCAGCAAAATTCTCCTAGTGATACCTCCCAGCAGTCTTACACCATTGCCTTGCTCTCACTCCCCACCCTCCTCCAGGCTGACTGTTCCCTCCTCATAGAGCCAGCTCCTCTCTGTATGAGCCTCCACTACCACTTCTTCCCTGCTGCTATTCTCCTGAATCCTTCAGTCCTAAGGAACCTTTTCCAAGACTATCCAACGCCAACCCAAGCACAACTCCTCCCTTGAACTGCCTTCAGGTCCTAAGAGAATGTCCTTCACACTCTTTTAGATGCCTGGTAACCCTGGAAGACCTTCCTTCTTCCATTTCCTATCACCACTTTAACCCTTCCCCAGCAACACACCTCTCCTAATCCCCCAAAGTCCTTCTAGGTGCACATTTCAATCCTGGAAAGAGGTAGCAAGGAGAGAATTAGAAGTTAGAAGCTCTTCTTACTTTGCTACCTCTTTCCAGTCCCTAGGATTATGCTGTTGGCAATCCCTTCCAGCTCTTAGCCTGATCCTATTGCTGGAAACATCCCCAGCTCAGTTTCCATTCTCTTTGGCTTCATAACTTCTAAAAATGCACTGTTCCAGAACCATACTTTCTAGCATCCCGGCTTTTCTTTCACCTCAGGTCCTTTCCTGCACACAATCTTCTGTAGTTCCTCAACCTCCAGTTCTCTTTTTCCAGCTTCTTCTCACCCACTGGCATTTTACCATTACTTACCTTCCCCACTAACATTCCCTTTCTACTGCCTATCACCTGGTAAACACACTTTGCTCATTCCTCTCTCAGCAACATCACCTCCATACTACTCTTTTGTACTTTTCCTGCTCCCTATGTCGCTTATCCCTCGTGTCTTCCTTCCAACTCCACAACCTACCTTATCAACCAGCATCATGCTCACCCTATTCAAGATACAGTTTTCTTCTGTCCGCTTCCATCTCTTAGAATCTTTCATTACCCAAAAAAGTAATAAATACTGCTCAACTCTGGCCCACTGAGATTTATCTTTAATTACTCTTTGATTACTGTAGGAATAGCAGAGGAGTGTTAAGGTACCAACACAGTTCCTGTAATTAAAGTGGAGAAGCCCTAAGACCACCGGATCTATAGGCCAGGTAGCTGACAACTATCCAGTGAAAAATACTAGAAAATCTGATACAGATGCTTGCTAATAGGGAATTATAGAACAGGAATGTGGCTTTTTGGAATGTGACACTCAGCATTCTATTTGATAATGAAGTTGTGTTTGCTAAAGTAAATTCATAGCATTATGGTATACAATTTTTGTGAGTCATGAACTATTGATATGAAGAAAACTACAGTATGCTGTATTGATTCAGAAGATGTACTATGCAAAGTCAATAAAGCATACAGTAAGTGAATTGAGAACTTTCAATGGACAGAAGAAATAATTGTCAGTTGGGAACGCTCTTCGGCTATTTTGCTTGGTTTCTGCAGGGATCAATAGTTGAATGAAAACTGGTCAACATTTCCATGCATGATTTGAAGGTAAATACAAAACCACTGCAGGTAAAACCCTGCAGATGACACAAACATGAATACGGTGATAAACAGCAAGAGGAACAGGCCATTCAGAGAGATCTGGATAACTTGGTAAGTTGGGTGTATTCAAACAGAATACCTTTTCTTACAGGCAGGAGAAATGTATTCAGGTAGGAACACGAAGCAATAAAAGGTGCCCTTACAGAAGGACCCTTGAAAAAACTTTGCAAGTCATAGAGGATACACAAGATCATGTGAGTTCTCATTGTTTTATTCTGTCAAAAAAGGCTAATGGACTCCTTGAGCGGCTAAAAAGGGGCAGACACTCAAGGTGGTCAAATCTCCAGCAAAGGCAGCTAACAAGATTCCTGCTGGCCTAAATAGGAGTGTGGGAAGTAGGAGTGAGTGATCGGTGTTTGATGCCTCACAGGGCAATCCTGGGAATAGCACCACATTTACAGGCAAGCTGGAAAGCTGGAGACAGCTCAGAAAAGAACCATGGTGGGGCTGTGGTTTAAGGCTGTAAGAAAGTCTTCTTAAAGAAAGCAATGAGCTAAACTCTCTAAAACAGGAAGGCTGAACGGTGATTTGGTTATGGTATAGAATACTGGGAAGAAAATACTACTAATGACCTGTTTTAATCTGAGAAAGGTCCAAGAGCAACCATGAGAGGCTGGAGCCAAACACATTCAAGTAAGCCACAACATTGCAGTAGTGAGGTTTCTTGCCTACTGAAAGGAACTGTCATACGAGGAGAGGCTGAGAGAGACGGGACTGTTCAGCCTGGAGAAGAGAAAGGTCAGGGTGGATCTTACACTTCTTTATACTTCTGGGCACAAGTATAAATTGGGAGAGGAGTGGCTGGAGAGCAGCCCTGCAGAAAGGGATCTGAGGATGCTGGTCGGCAGCAGGCTCAATAGGAGTCAGCGGTGGGTGGGTTTGTCTAGTTTGGAGAACAGGAGGCTGAGGGGCAACCTCATTGCTCTTCACAGCTTCCTGAGGAGGGAAAGTGGAGAGGGAGGTGCTGATCTCTTCTCCCTGGGATCCAGTGACAGGATGTTTGGGAATGGTTCAAAGCTGCACCAGGGGAGGTTCAGACTGGACATTAGGAAGCATTTCTTTGCCGAGAGGGTGGTCAAACACTGCAACAAGCTTCCTAGAGAGACCTGTTAGTGTTTAAGAGGCATTTAGACAATGCCCTTAACAGCATGCTTTAACTTTTGGTCAGCCCTGAAGTGGTCAGACAGTTAGACTAGATGATCGTTGTAGGTCCCTTCCAACTGAAATATTCTATTCTATTCTATTCTATTCTATTCTATTCTATTCTATTCTATTCTATTCTATTCTATTCTGTTCTGTTCTGTTCTGTTCTGTTCTGTTCTATTCTATTCTATTCTTATCAATGTGCATAAATAACCAATGGGAGGGTATAAAAAAGATGCAGCCAGAGTCTTTGCAGTGGTACTGGGTGACAGGACAAGAGGCAATGTGCACAAATTGAAATGCAGGAAATACCATTTAAACATAAGAAAAATGGCTTTATGGTGATGGTGGCCAAGCATTGGAACATTGATTGTGGTATCTCCATCTTTGGAGATATTCAAAAGCTGATTGGACATGGCCCTGGTCAACCTGCTCTAGCTGTGTCTGTTTTGACCAGGAGGTTGGACTAGGCAATCTCCAGAGGTCCTGTCCAGCACCAACCATGCTGTGATTCTGCAACATTTTTCATTTTGAGGACACTCTGTGTTGCAGCTGGAGATGTGTGGGGCTCCCAGTGTCTCTGCTTTGGAACTGCTCAGCATGGCAGGCAGTGGTCTCAGCAGAACCGGGCACAAGATGCAAAACTGGCTTGACAAAAAAGGATTAGCAAGATTTTAGGGTTTATCCCAAATTAAAGCAAATCTGAACTGGTGGAACATTGACATCTTTGGGGAAACAGATCAAACTGTCCAATTCTATCAGGACCAAGGCTGTTTTTTTGGAGGAGTCAATCATGCTGATGAGGATCAGGGATTCGGTGCTGCCTGACAAAGACGATGTGACAGAAGCTATTGGCAGTGAACAGCAGCGGTGACCAGGATTGTTTCTGTGTCTCCTTTATCACAGAGCCTTGAGACTTTGGCAGAAGGGGTTTCTACTGCCAGAAAGTTGTGTGATATGTAGCTAAGTGACTGCATCGTGTGCGTTATGGTGGTGCGGACAGGGTTACAATGAAACAAGAACAGCAGTGAGCACAGTGTCAAAAGCCCTTCCCTGAGCCAAGTCCCCAGCCTAGGCTCCTTTTCTCAGTGGCTTAATCATAATTGCAGCTGGATTTCTTAAATCAATGAATAAACAGACCTGTTGAAGCCTATCCCCAGGGGGTCTGAAAAAAGATATGCTTGTCCCCATCACCCCACAGCAGCTGCTGGGAGAGGCTGAATGGAACGGAGCTGCGTGCAAACATGCTGGCCCTTTGCATGCGGAGCCGCTGGCTGCAGGAGGGCTGGCCAGGTGCCCGGTGCCGTAAAGGGCAACATTTCAGCTAATGTAGGCACAAGGTATGGGGTGGATCCGGTGTCATCCCCAAAGAGGCATCAGGTGGCTCCGAAGGGGAGGGAAAGATACGGTACTACACTCCTCTCCAGGGTGGAACGAAGAGATAAATTGGGTAATTACAGAGCTCATCGCACTATGTGAGTTCTGGCTGCTGGCAGTCCAAGAAGTGTGAATCCAGGCCCTAGTGCCCTGGTGCCTGGAGCACACTGCATGTGCAGGAGGGGAGCAAGGATCCCATGGCTTTTGGTAGGACACGTGGTCTGTGTTTCTGGATCCCCTTGTGCACCTCACTATGGATTCTGCTCCCTCTCCTGCTCCACACACTCCACATGGCTCCTGAATAGTCTCACTCAGCAGCAGCCTGGGGACTGCGATACAGACCAGAGCCTGCAGGGTGTAGGGAAGGCATGGGCCAGCACATTGGTATTGCAGGGGCAGGGTGATGGGTTGAGACTGGATCTATTAGCTGGACAGATCCCTTGGTCATAACACTCCTTCCAGTTAGGAAGTGTTGGTAGGAAGAAGTGGAAGTGGAAGCTGTTTGCTAGACAGAAATGTGAAAATGCAGGCAGATATGAAAATGATTGCCCCAGGTCATGATAATGGTCAAACAGTGCCAGAGATGAGTCATCTCAGAATTAAAATGTTGATTGTTGAAGAGAGCATTTAGGCAAATTATTTGGGCTAATCACAGGTAAACAATGTCCCCAACATATAGACTGTGTTGTGATGCTGGCTGGACTCAGGACATAAAAGGGAGGGTAGGACCAGGTTGGATAGTGGGCTCAATGTCATCTCCTCCTTCTACAGGAAAATTAATGAAAGTCACTCTGTTGGACTGGCTGACCCAGTGACCAAAGGCAGGGCAGAGGTCCAGCCTTCAGGACCTCTCCAGTTAGGCTTCTGGAATCTTGCAGAAGCTTTCTAGAAGCTTGCAGCATATAATCTTCCTTCTGCCTTGTCGACTCTGACACTATGTTACTTCCATCCCTTCCTACTTAAACCCTGTTAAGTATCATTACTAGGACTGTGACTAAAGTTTCTTAGGAAGGATAGCAAAGGAGTAATTCTCCATATTCCCCAGAGTTCGCTCATGGCCTTGTCTCCTGAACAAGACCACATGCTGACCATCCTGTGTGACCCTTCCCACTCTGCACACAAATGTCGGCTCTTGAGACTGCAGAGGGACTGAGCACCAGATCCCGAAAATGAGTGAGGGAAAGCATCTCAGGCCAGGGAATATGATAGGGCAGATGCAAGACTGCATAGTGCCTGTGCCTGCCTCCTCCCACACTGCTTGTTCTTGAGTTTTGACTTTCACTTCAAAGACAAAGCAGGCCAGAGCTTTGATAAAATCCACAAAATATGACCCTGTTCTGAACAACTATCCTTCTGAGCACAGGGATGGAAAGAGACAATAGCTGGGGGATAAAGATGGTGGGAATTTGTTACCTTTCATTCTTACTCAGGAAAGGGCATGTTGGCGACAGCTGCAACTCAGATGATTTCTTCTAGAGCTGCCTGTAGGTGAGAAGCCATGAGGAGTCATAAAGCCCCATTCTCATGCCAAAGGACAAAGAGCTGCAGGACTGAAAGTGGCTGGATCAGAAGACACGTGGTCCCTGACTGGGAAACATGCAATGGCTCATGGAGTTTCAGCTGTTAGCCTTTTTTTCCTCCATCCTCCATCCCTGAGTGGAGATGTGTGAACCAGAGGGAAATGCATTAGACAGAGAGATCAAAGGAACTGCCTCAGTGTTTTCCACATCCTGTAGCTTGGGTTGCACAGTACCTTGCTACACATACTATAATTTTAATTCCCCTTGTGCTGTGTTGGGCTATCTGGGGCAGTGCTGACCACAAGAAGAGGACTGACAACTACTGAATCCCATAATGATTCTCCAGTATCCTAAACTTCCCTACCTGCAACCCATCCAAGGTCCGACAGCCAGCCATGCCAGCCAATGGTCTGGGCTTGCCCATATACAGGCCTGCCTGTTGCTGTGGGTGTGTTTGGTTTTCTTCCCTGGGCTTTCAAGCAGCTGGGCATGTTTATAAGCCCTGTGCCTTGGGCCAGCTTTCTGCAAGAGAGGGAGGAAGGGGGATTTGGCCTGGCCCAGGGTAGTGCCAGAAGGTGGTCACAGTTGTCATACTGACTAATTGCACTTCTAACCCTCCTTTGCTGTTTACAAGCTGCCCCCCACCAAGGACTCGTGTCTCTGGCTGGCTCCTGTATCTCAGGGTGGAATCACACAAGGCTCCTGCTCCCACTCTGGGCCCTGGTAGCCACCTTCTGCATGCTAACTCTGACTGAGTGCAGCTTCCACCTGAGCTTTGCTGACAGATTCCTTAGGGGATAGTAAGAAAGATGATCCATGACAAAACAGATTAGTTTAATTAAGTGAGGTGCTTAGGAGAAAATTTATCTTAAGTGATAAAACAATCTGGTTTTTAGTTTGCATCTGACATCTAGCTATACAGAGCTGGCTTCAGGCAAAGCAGTCCTGTTACCATGATTAGAGGCTGCTGAGAAGTCTGCAAATGGCTGCTTGAGCCAGCAGCTCTGGGTCCCCATCCTTGTCCCCAGCGCTGCTCTGCGCCTGCCTCAGCCAGTTATCTTCCCTTCCCCTGGCTGAGCAGGGGGTGGAAGCAGAGCAAGGACAGCAACATGTGGACGTTGGCTGACATCCGCTGAATCTGCTCTCTACAAAGCCAGGTAGGGAAAAAGCAACAGCTTTCACATCCCCTTGTTCTGCCATCAACAGTTATTGCAGCTGACACTCTGCCTTGAGAAATTATTTCATCTTCCTCTCCAGGACAGTAAATCTTGCAGAGATTGCCAAATGCAGAGCTAACTCATAATCGTCTTCCCCAGGGCAGGCTTAACTCCTGACAATTCCTTCTGCAGAGCCTCTCTCTGCTTTACCTTGCACCCCTCTCCAAAGCTACTGGATAACTTCTGGCCGCTCAGCCCTCTTGGTAGGAACCAAAACACATTTAATTGCTTGTACCTTTATGATATGCTAAGCCCTGTGTCACCTACAGGTCAATTCCCCGAGGCTCATGGGTGTGGATGTACTTACATGCCCAAACCCCTGAAATTGAGCAAGGTGAGCAGATGGCAAACCTCTGTATCTTTGGACTGGTCAATACAGATTAAGTGCAGGAATTCCACTATACACCAGATTTATGTGATGGATCTGACCACAGACAGACACAAGAGGGTCCTAGCCCAGGACTCATAGCATTACTGCATACAGCCACATGTGTATCATGGAGCCATGACAGTCATAGTTGTGCTATGGTATAGATTACCCTAGCTGGGTGGTGAGAGCTGCTCCACGTATATGAGGCTTTGGTAACATTACAGTGCTCATACTGCTATGGACTAGCATCCCTCATGCTAAAGAAAGGCACTTACCAGGGACTTCTTTCCTCCTTCAGTTCCTGAGGAGCTTTCAGGGATCTTCCTTGTGTGGTATTGCTTCTTTTCTCTCTCTTTCTTGCTCTTTGCTCAATCTTTCTCACTCCTTCAGCCCTGTTTCTGTATCACTTGCCCATCCACTATTTATTTCACCTTCATGGGGGGGGTCATCCTGCTGCAAGAGAAGTATCCCCTGATACAAAACCCTGGAAGACTTTATGCTGTCAAGAAGCAATACAGGGTGCTCTGTGTGCAGCTCAATGGCTCCTTTCACCTGGCTGGGAGAGGTGCTACCCTCTTTCACTCATGATTCATTTGAATCAGTTCATTTCCTTGCACCAGTGATCTGGGGAGCTGTAGCAAGAAGAGGCATGCACTTATGTCCTCAGGTTCCCCTTCCTCATACCCATACTGCTCATAGTACTCAGAGGACACTGCAGCACCTTTATGCCATCAGGACTGTTTATCACTCAGCTAGAAACRTAAGAAAACACTTGCATAAAGAGCAGCTGCTGGTTGGGTCCTGATGGTAGCAGGGTAGGAGTGGACTTCAGCAGGCAGGCTGTGTGGCTTCTATTCCCAGCGCTGGAGGAGATTAGGGCAGAGGAGAGCTGGACCTCCTGGTGACTCTCTGCATGTCTTTGAAGGTAGCCCTTGCCAATCTCTGTTTGAGTTTACTGTTGCTGGGCTACCCCAGGAACTGCTGAATTGGTTGGTCTCCTCTGTACTGCTCCATAATGGAAATCTGGGGATTAAGTGGGAGCCATGATAGGCAGCGATTCTGCCCTGCCCCTGAGCAGCCTGCCACCCTCCCACTGGTTCCTGGCTGCACAAGGGCATGTCAGGAATTGGATAGGGCTGGCAGAGACCTGGCTGTAACAGGATGCCCTTGTCCTTTCCTTTCCTTCCGTCACTGCAGGAGAGAGATGAGTTTATGACATGTGGTATGTGAGGGCTGCCAGGTGGCACTGGCCAAAGGAATGATGGGACCTCAAGACGGGAAGGTAACTGGCTACCCACCACCAATAATCAGTTTGGTTCAATGGGTGGAAACCTCACGGATGAGAAATTTGGACACAAAGTCCTGAGCTGTAACTCAGGTCACCCAGCAGGCAGGAGCTGGAAACAGAATTCAGTAATCCTGACTTCAGGTCTCCTTAACCAGCAGACCTATCACTGCTCTCCCAGAGTTAGGCAAATAATCGGAAGTCCTGACCCCGAGTTCTCATTTTCCTTTCCACCCCTTCCCTTCTTACCATTAGCTCCCACCCCTTGGACTTCAGCTTGGGACTGTATTCTTTGAAACAAAAGCCTTGACTCCCTTCCACTTTTTCTTCAGTTTACAATTCACTGGACTCCTTGATCTGCCTGCATTGCAGTCGCCATTGCTTTCCTGTTGTGTGTGCCAACATGCCACTGCCTCCAGAGGTCAGAACCCATATTTCTTGTTTGCTCTCTCTACTGTGTGATTTCAGCCAACATATGAAGAATTTCAGTAGGGCTTTCTGTGTTTCACCACCTCAGTCCCGCAGCAGACTGTAACCCTCCTCAGAGCTCATCCATAAGAGACCTGGCGTTAGTCTCTTCCCTTAGAGGGCTGTAATGAGTCTTACAGCTCTGGAAGGCAATTCCTTTAGTCCCTAAGTAAGACTTATGTACAGTTTGATCAATGCTATATCAGAACCCCGCTGGAAGTCTTTGGGATGGCCATATTCTCCACCCAGGATGTTAACCTAGACACTGAAACAGCAGGAGCTGCCTGGTGGGACCTCCAGGGCAGTCCAAAATTCCCATCTGGAGACTCCTGCAGCAATTAGTCAAATACTTAATTGTGAAGGTGGCTAGGAGTTCAGTCGATTGCTTGGTCTCAAGTCAGTCCGCTGTCTCAGATCAGTCCATTGCCTCATCTATGCAGCTGAATAGCTGGGGAGTTCCTGGACCACCAGGGGAACTAATGGTTTAAAAGTATGCCAGGTATGGATACAGACAGAGCCCTGCCACCCAGCTACACAACAGTTATAACTCTAGGACAAACCTGAGTTTCATACTTGCAACTTAAATTCCATATCTCTTGGCACAGACCAAATCGCTATAGAAAGAATGACATTAAAGTTTAAGTTGGTCTCATTCAAAGACATCAGCATTTTGCTGTAGCTGCAATCATTTTTGCTGGGTTGGTTGGCCGATAATTCATGAAGTCTAACAAAGATATCTATCTGCACAACCCCACTCAGTATTTCCACAGAAGCAAAATATTCAGGGCATTTCTGTTGCTGGAGTTGCATTCCCAATGAAAGAAAGGCACCAAAACAAATACCTCTCTGTTTAGTCAAAACAATTTCCTCTGAACAGTTCTGGTAGTTCCTTTCCAGGTCATTTAATGATTCATTTCTCTTGTCTTGATTAAAAGAGACCAGTCTATAGTAATGCAGTTTGGATCTTACATCAGCAATGTTAAGCGCATACCTCACCACAATCCATATAATCTCTAAATTCCTAATGCTGGGGAAAGCAGGGGCAATAATGCCTGTATGGATACAGGTCCTGTTTCCTGTGTTCCCGGGTTTTGGCATGGCTACTTATTTTGCCAAGCTCTGATACAGATTTTGTTGTTCTTCAGTGGCTCTTGGGACTGTTTTTGGCTTGCTAGCGGAGGATGGCTGGGTAGTATCCATGTGTTAGAATTATGCATGTCAGGACTCAGGTTGGATTAGGTTGGATTTCACATCCCTGCTTCTAAACTTTCAGCTTGTTCTTAAGGTCTGAGAACAATGGCATGGGGAAATCACTATTTTCCCGTAGGTAATCCTAATCAGATGATGGTAAAGAAAAAGAAAGAGAAATGGGAAACTCTTTGCTAGAGGTGAGGAACCTTTCCTTACCAAGAGCAAAACCAGGCCATTTGCAAGGCAGGCTCACTTCAGGGTGGATAGTGTTCAGCTCTGTTTTCTGGCTCTTCCCTCTATTCCGGGCTCTCATGGGATGCTGGCAGAAATTTCCATGCTCATTCACAAAGCTGTTGCTTTGCAAATCTCCCTCATTAGCCTCAGCTTCATTGGCTTTGCAATTCGAACATGTATTTACTTCAGTGATAAATCTACTCACCATTTCATTGGCAGATCATTTTGTTGCAATTAGGAACCAAGGGCTACTACCTGTCAGCCCGCAGACAAGGGAAGAGCTTATGTAGACACATATTGCTTAGATTAAAAGACTAAAACTCACCCTTCGGTATAGCTTGTCAGGCAAGCACTGACATACCAGTCATGTCTGGGCAGTCACTAAAGAAGGTAATTCCTTGCCTGTGTCCTGAGGCTGAAAAGAAGCATTTAAGAACAGAAAATCAGTCAATACATGCCTTGAGACAGATCGCTCAGCCTCAGAGTTGAGGAATCAATTGGATTGTCTTCACATCCCCACATTTTCTTTCCTTATAGTGCTGTTGAGTAGGCTAATGATTAGGGAATAGCTATAAATAGTTCCTGAGAAAGGGCTTTATAGCCTTCTCAAACACACTTTTTCAGGCCTGTAGCGTTTCCATGAGATTCAGTTATGTTAGTACACAGAGAGGATAAATGTATACATTTTCTGTCAGTGAGTAAACCGTAGACAAGATAAATTCAACATGCCTGGATTAGGGGTTGGTAAACTTTGGCAGCACGTAAACTGGGATAAATGTAAACGATTTCCTTCATACCCTTTCCGTGCCCCTGCTCCACGATGGAGCACAGCCTGGGCGTGCGCTGCTACTGGTCACTCAGGTCCTATCCTAGCACATAGACCAGAAGCCAACAGGACCGGGTCTCTGATTTGGACAATCAGGACACCAGAGCCACTGAATTACCTTCTCCATGTGCTCAACAAGACCTCTGCTAACTCATCTATGGCAGTACTTAAACCCTCATAGGAGCTAGCCCGTCTTTAGTGACCTGGAGCAGAGCCTACAGCTCAGACTTGGAGGTAAGGATTAAAATCCCACACTGCACTACCGCTGGTGTGCAAAGGTCCTGTCCCCATTCTGCCTCATCCACAGAGCAATTTCTTGAAGCAAAATGGGATCTGTTTTTTGCAATACCTTAAAGGGACTGTTTCACTACAGGGATTCTCATTACCACATCTCAGTCCCTCGGACGCTCGCACTGCTGCATTGCAGTGCTGAAGCTTCCAGTGCTGGGGGCACGCCAAGGATTCAAACACCCATACCCACTAACCCCTGCCTCAGGAATCCAGACTTGCCTGGGAGTTAGTAACATGACCTGTTTTCCACCAGCTCTAAACTGCTCCCTCCAGAACTGAGTTTCATCTTCTCCCATGCTTAGTCTCAGCCAAGAAATGAAATCACTGCTAAACATCCACTGAACTTTGTTGGCCCTGTTAGCTTCTGCACTTCTACTCTAAAGCAATAATACTCAGTGCTCAGTTTTGAAAAAGGCACATCTCTGCTTATGTTCTCTGCTCTTTCTAAACAAGCAGGAGCTGGAGTGCACACGCTCTTTGTATTAGTAAAAGAGAAGAAATTGCTGCAAACTTTCTTTGTCAAGGAGGAGAAAACAAGCTTGTGCTGATCTGTCCATCTTCTCAGCACTCGCATGGTCCCAGCATGAAGGAGCAAGAGAGAGAGCCTGACCCAGATCCCAAGGAGTCAGAAATGGAACTCCCATGGGATTTGTAGCAGTAGCTTTTCTTAGGGAGTGAGTCAACGTAGCTGAAAAGCAAGGCAGTGTGACAAGTATTAAGAGGATGTGCCATTGCAATCTTGTGCTGAAGTTACTCAGCAAGGGATCTTTCCTAAGTGGGTTTTCAGTCATTTTAGTCGCTCCTGCTTCCCCAGCGCTTGCTTCCTTCCCTCTGAGCTCATATCCAGTCACTAGCACTCGCACTCACTTAACCTTAACTATTAGTGCTGCCCTTAAATCAAAGGCAGTGCTCGGCTTGCTTTTCCCAGCCTTTGGCCTTCTTCCAATTACAAGAGATGTGTTAATGAGAAGACCTCATATCTAACTGTCTAATCAAGGCACTTGCAAAATGCCAGCCTGCACAGTAGCTGGATGTGAAAAACAGGAAACCAGCTAATGTCAGTTCAGCCTGAGACTCAAATTCAAACAGCAGCAGAGAGCAAGGTGAATCGACGGCACGTCAAGAGATGGTTCAAGGGTCCTTGGCGAAGTGTTACGTTCACTGGAAAACCCAGCAGAGTGTGAGGACCATCAGCTCCTGCCAGTGGGTTACGGGGACACATACCTGGCAGCAGAGGAGTCAGTGGTGTACGCGTGGGAGAAAGGTCAGGAGATTGCAGAGGGCTTTTCACTTATAAGCTGGGTGATGGGAACGGTCAGCGAGTGATGAATATGAGCAGCTGGCAGAGAAGTTCACCACAAGACAGTCCAGTTAGAGAGTGGGAACTCAGCAATTTTAATGTCGGACAGGTTTTTTACGATACTCTGAGAACTAGGTGCCATAAGGCACATAAATCAAAGCAGCTTTATGAAACTGAGACAGTCTGAGGCACTGATGCCCTGAGACCAGAGCAGCTGAGGTGACACTAGATAGTCCCCTGTGTACACGGGCTCTGTTTGTGCCAGCAGGGAAACCACTCCCTCCTGATCTGGAGTGAAAAAATAAATGACATTTTTGAGGAATCAGCTTGGTTACTTACGAGTTTTAGAGAAACAGATGGTTTTCTTTGCATGGTGTGAAAAGGCACTTTACTGTAACAGAAATCACAAAATCTTTAAATTCAAACCAGATTTTTAAATATTTGGATTATATTTATTTTTCTTTTAAAAACAAACCATTTCAAATTAAATGTGAATTCAAGAAAATCCTTTCAAGACTATTCATTTAATATCCAACTAATAAAAAGATTTAAAGAGGGAAAGCAATGCTGCTTCAGTGGCATCTCTGTAAATTTTAATGAATTAAAGCTTTTTTGCTTATTGAAGTGGTATAATATTGACCCAAATACAAAACAATTTTATTTGTTTTCTGCCAGAAATTAGGGTATGGGAAGAATGTACTCTTCCTGTAACTTTGGACTATGTTACAGGAATAGAGGTACATTTAAAGGCCTCTTTAAAAGTCTTAGGCAGCTACATAATTTTGACAATTGCCTTATGAGAATCAGAAACGATCTGCCAGTTCACCAGTGTTAGCCAGTTATTCCTTGTTCTTTAAATCAGCTGGTTTTATCTATAACACAGAGTTTGAAAAGCTTGCCTCAACATAGTTGTGCTTAGATAATAAGAATGCCTGTACTACATCAGACCAAAGGTCTAATACAATCCAATATCCTGTCTCTTAAAAAAATAAAGATAAGAACAGGGCAAGTATATGGTGATAATTCCTCAAAGACACTTTCCAGCTTTCAGCAGATTTTGACTTAACAGGAGCCTGCAGATAGATGGAAACTTTAAATTTAGTGGTTCTTGATAGTTTTTTCCCCCCATGGATTTGAGAACCAAACTACACATCGGAGTTCAGGGAAGGGAATATATAGTCCTTGGCAGCACAGTCAGTTGGTGCAGAGCAGGAAGAAAGAAATCTCCCTTGATTTTGATGGAGGCAGAGAAGAAGTGAAGCTCCAGCCAAGTACCATGGGAATGCCTGAGATATGACCACAAGTCCAGCATCTCAGTTCACGCTCAGCATTTTGAAGTTCCTCGGTGCTGCTCTCTCTTTAGCCACTGCATTGGGATACTTTGAAGATGAAGCTGATGCAGTTGTGATCTTGTCCTGTTGGCAGAAAACACTGTAGCCCATTATAGGCCATACTGCAAACAGAAAAAGGGCTAGAATCCACACTAAGCATGTATAATCCTGTGTTACTCAGTGGCTTGACTTTTCTAAGAGGGAGAGAGGGCTTATGGTAGTACCCCATCCCACAGAGCTGATGCCTTCAGCAGTCCTTGTTAACGTTACTCACACAGACTTCTGTTTTCCTAATTCTAATATTTTATTCTTCTTTTCCTGACTAAAGTCCCGAGTGCCCACCTTTCACTGTAAGCAAGTGATCAGATATTGTGCTGATTTTCTTGAGGTTCCCCAGCTTACGTTTGCTCACTCCACCTTTGTTCTCACAGTCCTTCTTGCTCATACACTGTAGGAATGCTGTCTTCCTGCTGCCTATCCTGAAGAGCAAGGACTCCTTCAATGGCATTCTGAGGTGCTCCTTCCAGACAACTTCTGGCCACTGTTCTCCTCCAGAGCTCCTTGACATCACTGTACCCAAGCAAGAAAAGCAGAGCAGGTCCAGCCACAGTGACCAGGATCAGTGAAGAGTCAAGATCACCAGGCAAGTCCAACTTGACAAGGCAAGGCTAAGGACAAGCCAGGGAAGAAGTCAAACTAGCATCGGTATGAGCAAGGCACAGGCATAGCTGAAACATAGCTCAGGCAAGGAGCAAGGGCATGGGCCTGAGCTTAAATGCAGCTCTGGAGCAAAAGTGGGAGGGCTTCTCCCAGCTCTTTCTCACCCTCAGCATTTCCCCCAGCAGTCTGATTCAAGGTGCCACAGGCGTGCCATGTCGGAGCTGGCCTTGAGCACAAGTAGCCAAACCCCGGGGGGGGAGCAAGTGGAGCGCACGCAGGGCCCTGACGGCAGCGTCCCGTGTTCACTGGGCTCGCAGACACCAGAGAGCTGGCAGAGGCCTGTTTCCCTCAGCGCCCGTGCTGCTGCCGTTCAGCACTGYGGGGCGGGGGCCTCACCATAACACAATTACTGGTCCCAAATAGCTCAGGGAGGAATCTCATGAGGATGTGGATTCTAGTGCATGTACACCAGGCAGGTGTTGCAGGGTCCACGTCTTACTGAGAATGTACTAAAACTTTACCCCCCAGTCATCTGAGTTTAGCAAACTGCCTCTCTTGTGTCACAGAGATGAGCTGTTTACAAAGCAAACACTGTCAGTCCATTTAATTGGCTCTTTAACACGGTGAGAAATGTTCCCTGGCAGAGAGTTCCTGGGAAACCCTCCAAGATGTGAAATGGAGAGGTGCTTCTATACAGGGAGGACAAACAAGGCTACTCTTCCAGACCCAAACATGACAACTGAGTCACCCCTCCTTGGATGATGGTAAGAGTCCGGGGGGTGCAATAACCATCCCCACGGCCAATATAACAGTAATTTTTAACAGTGCAGGGGACTGTCATAGCATTCTGCCACAGAGGAGAGCAGCTCCCACCGTGCCCTCTTTTCTGTCCAGCCGTAGCATAAAGACATACAGCCCGGGCAGGTTCTGGAGCCAGTCAGCTTAGTTTAGGTAGGTCTGGGTCTAGGTATCCTAATATCCAGGTTTCTTGATATTACAGATAGAGCTAGCAGACCCGCATGTTAGCAAGACTGCTTGACTTGCTCCACTTAAGACCGTATCTGTGGTTGCCTGTAAGCTTGTCAGATCAGATTGTTCCAACAGGAACTGCTCACGTTATGAAGCATCTTTCCCCATGCAGAACACAGTCAGAAATCATCAAATAGAAGCGTTTTTTCCTAAGCAAAGGAAAAATACGTTTGTATTAAAAAGTGTCAGTTTGTAGAGAAAAAAGAATGTAGTTTCACAGCTCTGCTTAACCCTATACCTGAAAAAAATCCACTCGGACCTGATTTCTCTGAATCTCTGCGGCACACCCAGAGACGGAAGCCCAGCCCTGGGTGCATGACACCCCACAGCTGCTGCGGGCTTCGGAGGGACGGAGAGGAATCTGCGTGCTTTGCTCCTGGCAGCCTTGCCTCGTGCACCTGCGAAGATGAGCGTTGTGTCAGCGTGGAGATGCGAGAGGTCGGAGAAGGAAAGGAGCCCAGGCCTGGGAATGCAGCAGGAGAGACTATGAAATGAGGCTGGGAGAAGCCGGTTGGTAAGAGTGGAACTAGAACTAGTGGGACAAAGAGGCAGGGCCAGGGTGAGGTTCCTAGGAAGATGTGAAAACTTGGGTTTAAGAGGGTACATGGTGCCAGTCATGAAACTAGCTCAAGTAACTGAGCCCTTGAGGGGAGTTCGGAAAGATTCAGGTCTTGCTGATGACATCCGTGTGCCATGCCAGCGATGCTGGGAAAGCCCTGCGGGGCTGCTGCAGCTGCCTTTTGCAAATCCGGATGCAGGCCGCTGCGGCGGGGACACGCCGATGTTGCCCTCCGGTGGCCAACCTCGCATTTTCCCCCAAGAGTAACGGAGTCGTTCTTGAAGGGACCGTGGGACCTGTGGCCCTCAGCCCCAAATACAYGACTAGGCAAGGCTTTTATTTCCCGATGGTTACAAACACACCATGACTAATTTGAGTACCAGTGTTTGTCTCCCACAACCTTATCGTTACTCAGAGACGTTTGCTCTGTTTTATTTGACCAGAGGCAGACCACAGCACAGAATCACAATACTGGTATTCCCACTGTTCTGTCAAAAGCACAAATTCAATTACTCCTGCTGTGAAAGTGTACCAGTTTGAGCTGCACCGGTTTCATTCATTTGGTTTAATACTTTCAGTTGTGTGTTGCATGCTGTGATGAAAGCCGTTTGTCCTCCAGTTGTCTGTATGCGACAATTACTGACAATGCTGACACTATACGTTTGTTATGTCGAAGAGCAGAAGTACAAGCCTCCAAAAAAAAGGCTTCCTTTTCTTACGATTTTATCAAAGTTCCATCACGAAGCTTCAGACTTCCCATACTAAGATCTGGTTGAACATTAAAAAATATTTATATACAGAGCACAAAACCTTTATTTCCATAGGTCAGATCAGCAAATCCACATGATTTCACAATTTTTATAATAAATTGTCCCATGTTCCTAGAGGCTTCTGACTTAGGCAGCAGTTTACAGTCAAAACCTGCCCTTGGAAGAAAAAAAACCCCAAACCAACACACCACCACCTGATTCTGACCAGGTCTCAGCTCACACATCCTTAGAAACTACCACCACATCATGCTGAAGATCTGTCCAACATTACTGACTGTAAGCTCCAAGTTGCTGTGAACCAACCCCATGTACCACCTGGAGAGCACCATCACAGCTTTTCTTCCCTCCAGTTGCAGCGTTGCCTGCACAGAGCCCTCCCTCCTCTGCCTCCTCCACATCTCCTGGTCAGGACGTCCAAAAGCAGAGCAGTGGGAGGGGTGTGTGGTACTGCCCGCTTCTCCTTGGCATCTCACGTTTTAAAGGAGTCGCGATTTCTAAGCCATGCCGAAAGAAAAATGCAACTGAAGAAGAGTTGATAGGTGAAGCTTTGAAACAATTTGGTAATGGGATTCACCAATGTGGACAGGACAGCTGTACTGGCTCTGGCTGGGATGGAGTTAATTTCCTTCATAGATGCTAGTATGGTGCTGTGCTTTAGATTTGTGACCAAAACAATGCTGAAAACAAACTAATGTTTTAGCAGTTGCTGAACAGTGCTTACACAGCATCAAGGCCGCCTCTGCTTCTCACTCTGCCCCCATCCCCCAAGTAGGCTGGGGGTGTGCAAGAGGTTGGGAGGGGGCACTACCAGGCTGTTCAGATGAGCTGAACTACCCCAAGCGATGGCCCATGCCATGTAACACCGTGCTCAGCAACAAAAGGCTAGGGGAAAGGAGGAGGGGGGGGAAATGTTGAGAGCGATGGCGTTTGTCTTCCCAAGTAACCGTTACGCGTGATGGAGCCCTGCTTTCCTGGAGATGGCTGAACACCTGCCTGCCCATGGGAAGTAGTGAAGGAATTCCTTGTTTTGCTTTGCTTGCATGCGCGGCTTTTGCTTTCCCTATTAAACTGTCTTTATCTCAACCCATGAGTTTTCTCACTTTTACCCTTCCGATTCTCTCCCCCATCCCACCGCAGGGGGGAAGTGAGCCAGTGGCTGTGTGGGGCTTAGTTGCTGCTGGCTGGGGTTAAACCATGACAGCAGGGGACAGGAGTTAAAGGAAAAAACTAGTAAAATGTGAATAACCATTTTCTCACTTCCTTTCTATCACACATACAATTTCACAATGAGGTAGAAGGGGTATATTAGTACAATTAAATTACTCCCTTCTAAGTTCTAGCTCCACGTGTTTTCTGTTGTTGTAAGAGATGGCTCTATGTGAGCCAATGTATTTTGGGATTTTAGATTCACAATTACAACCATGAATTGATTCAGAATGCCAGACTTCAGCAGCAGTAAAACTGATTAACTATTGTCCACTGAACTGCATGTAAATGAAGCTATTTGGGAAAAGGCAGAATAATAATAATGAAACACCCAGAACTCATTTTCTAACAAAATTTTTTTTTGCAGGATTCTTCCTCACAGTTCTGGAAATATACTTTATTATAACCAGTCCTGGAACTCTCCCACCATAAATTCTGGTCTACCACTTGTTTCTTGCTAATAATTTGGACAAGCAAGGCACCTTACTAGTAAATTTTACTCTACCCATAGTTGGGACTTACAAATTAAGTGCACTTAATTGTGGAGGTATAGACAAAAGTTTTAGAAAAAAAACACCACTTGGCTGAATGTGTGTACCCCTGAAAAAACTTCTCCTTGCACATAAATCAGGAACACATTTAAAGGGTACCACAAGAGAAAAAATGGAAGCAACTGGAACCATGAAATACAGGTCCTTTAAATCTTCATATTGCAACTTCATGCTTTATAGATTTAACATATGAGAATTTCTGGAGACTACAATAATTTTCTGCTTGCTTCACTGAAGAGTGACAGACCTCTTAAAATGAGAATCTGTGGACTTTGCTCACAAGCAGCTAACAGGTAGCTGCAGGAACAATGGAAAAGGACCCACAGCATTTTATTACTGCATTATCAATGTTGTTTTCCTATACATTCAAGAAGTGTTTTCTATGAATGTTCACACCTGTCTAAAAAAAGATGCAACAATACTTCTGAGACAAGTCTTGAAACCATCAGTGCTAAATGGTGTTTTATTTCCAACAATTAGCCACTATAGTATCTGAAACAAAAAGTGTCCAAAATAAATAGCTGAAGATGAAGCATCAGAATACTACCATCTTTGCTACTGCTGTGGCCCCCTTAATGTTTCTTGCTTTTCAACCTTCACTCTTCAGATTCTCCAGGCCTACGGATATCATCAATCTTCAGAATCATTCTAACAACCTGAGTCGCCAGAGAAATCTGCTGTTTCTTACCGATCAAGGTTTCTATAACATGCTGTTGCTTCATATCTGCCAAAAAGAAGCAGAAGAATTAGATACTCTCCTCAAACCTAGATATAACATTTAACCTGAGATAGTAATTGCCATGTAATTTTAAAGAACATTTTAAAATTATTACTCTTGGCCACCATAGTTGACAAACAATTTGTATAAACTAGAGTTTTATGTCTGGTTCTTACCAAAGACCTTGGAACATTAAGATCCAAACTCTTTTCCCAACTAAGTCTTCTCCAATTGTAGCTTTTCACCTGCCCGCATTATTTTTTGAAGAGTACAGTTTCCATATACAAATATTAGAGGCATCCTAAGGGCTGAGCAACCACTAAAGAAGTGAAAGTTCAAATGCCATAAAGCAGAAACACCTAATCAAGGAAGTTATGAATTTACATAAACAACGTCTTAGATTGTGTTCCAAAACTTACCTCCTCCTTTTCTGAAAAAAGCAACAGAATAACAGTGTGAAAAGCGTATGTCCAGCCGAAAATAAGTTTTCACACATTGGTTTCTTAGTATCCACATGCTTGTTACAGGTCTATATATGCATACATACTGGTGTGACAAACACTACCTAAAGACGTTTCCAACCTTTTGTTTACTTCTTCACAAGCTGCTTCTCAAAACAACTGTTTGTAGGCCTGCCACATAAACTGGATCACTGAAACTGCAGTACTTAAAACACAGCCTGCTCTTGCCTCGTAAGTGAGTAGCTTTTATTCCTGTACCACAAGGTCAGCCAACATCTTCAACTAATCCTGTCACCAAATAAAGGTCTTCAAGCAATTATACATTTTCTACCTGGTAGACATACATGTATCTCTTCAGCTGCATTCCCATTTTTTATGACAAGGGGCAAGAGTTCACAACGGAAGTAATGCACAGGTTAACTAAAAAAAACTTGCTGAGAGGCAAAATAGTAAGCGTTTTGATCTTCTGAGAAAGAAAACCCTGTTATGCTCCTCCTCCACACTGCAGTTCTTACCATTTGTTCCTTTCTGCAAACAATCAATGCCGAGGGCAGGATTATTTTCTTTCACTTGCCTAGCCCGCACTTCGGTCATAGTCTGTATTGGATTCATACCACTGTTCTCCGAAAGTGCCATAGGAATTACCTCCAGGGCATCTGCAAAAGCTCTCATAGCATACTGTTCCAAAGATGGGCACTAGGGGAAAAGAAATTTAAATTCATGCAGCTATTAACTCTGATGTTAGCAAAAGCAGATTTTCACACTAGCTATAAAATATATACATGATACGCAGATTTTCTTGGGAATATGCATCTCAATAACTGAATGAATACCTTTGGATGATAACTACATGCAAATTAAAACAATTTTAAACTGCTCTTATAAAAGGAAAAAGGTACTGGTAACGACTTTTTACAGAGAGGGGAGGGAAAACTTTTACCATTGGTTATCAGCGAATATCAGGAAGTTCCATAATATGCACCTTCTGGAAGCTCTTTGAAGTTTTTTTGGAATCTCTTAAGACGGACTTAATCCTTATTTTCCCTTCATAAATTAAAGTTGTAACTGTTCCTTTCTTACCTTATCTGCTGCTTCACTGACTGCCAAGGCACAAGAAATTTCAGCTGCACCACCACCATATACGATACGATTATCACGAACAAGATTCCGGATTACACACAATGCATCATGAAGAGATCGCTTTGCTTCTTCAATAATCTGGAATTATAAAATAGCCTATATTTTACCATATACACAACTGAAGGCTATGAAGATATATCTCCTAATACAGAAATAGAAACCGCAAATAAACTGTATGATCTTTTCATGGCTCCGATGCAGCTCTACTGCTGCTATGTTACACTATTTCAAAATATAAAATGTTAGACATCCAGTGGCAGAGAAGGAATAAAAAAACCCCACACATTTTTAATGTTATTTGCTAAATCTATAAATTGAAAAGACAAAAACTTACATGATAAGGTTTTCAATGTTGCGTATTTCCAAGACACAAAACACTTAAATTTAAATGCCAACATTATTTTCAATTTGTGTCAATTCCCAACTTCAACAGATGTAGAAGGATTTAACAAGTTATGCTAAGCTTTAAAGCAGTATTTTTGCTTTCTTAAAGAACTCTTCAGACTAGGGGTTATGCTCTTTTCTTCCCGAGGTTTTTCATTCAAAGTAGGACTTGACATATACTAAATATAATCTACACTAACAGTAAAACCAAGAACCAGGTTAAGTACATAAGCATTTAAAATGGTCTCATTCTGTGCATGTGGGGGTTTTGGTTTGGTTTTTTTATTTTTTATTTTTTTTTTAACTGGACTAAATCAGAGATGACATAGCTAGGTCTATAATAAAACCAGATCTTTCAAAAATGCTAATGTCTTTACTCATAAAAGTGACCCTCCCATGAGAAAAAACAAATTACAGCATCCACTCTAAAATTATTTCTGTATTTATGAACTATATGGTGTAATAGTAAGAAAACAGAGTTTTCATTCAAAACCACAGGATGTGAATCTAACAAGCAACTTCTAACACATAGTCACAACTGCCTACAACTCTCCCCCTCTTCTATTTGTCCACACTGCAAGGAAAATTTAGACAAAACCAAGAAGAGTTAATATGCTTTTGAAAGAAACTACAAATTCTGCAACTTACATATCAAACATTTGTAACAAACTAAGCATCTCACCATTTTATTTCCTCCTCTAATGAAAATGGTCACAGCTCTGGAATTCTGACACTGTTCAATGACAAGCATTCTGTCCTTCGTTGTTCCAAAGGAGATCTCTCGGACAATACCCGCAAAACCCAGTTTCTCTGCCGTGAGTTCACAGAAGCGAGGAACAATGCGTCCTCCAGTTGCAATGGCGATTAACTGAAGTCAAACAACCATCCGTTATTTTGAGAACACTTTTCCATTATGTTTTTCATATCATAACATAAAACTAGTGGAAGAGAATCTGTCAAATGCCTACTTCAAAAGGTTATCTTCCCATCACTTCAAAGTATTTCAGGTGCTGCCTTGTTTCTGAAAACAGCGAGACTAAAGCAGAAACATTCCTAGCCACATAAAACTTTTAACAAATAATATGCATACCCTCCAATTATAAACCATAATCCCATTCATTGTAGGTTCTTCCCACAGATGCCCAAAGATTTTTCTCCAATACCTACCCATACATGATTACGCAGTTCTACCCAGAAAGCCTGAACTTTTAATTGGTACAGCGTATTACTTAAGAAATGTTTGAGAACTAGAACAAAGCCCAGTTGTAGAAGATTTTACTTACTTCTATTTCAGGTCCACCAACCCAACGAACAGCAGGCAGCTCGTTCTGGAGCAGCAAGTGATTTGCCTCATCATCAAAACCCCACTGGCAAATAGCCAGGTTTGCACCAGTGTCTTTTATCTGAAAGCACACACATCAATCTTCTAATCAGAACTAAGAGAGGAACGAAAACCCATCTCTTCATGGTTTTAATTCCCCTAATTTTCTCAAAACACAAGTGTGAAGAAAAACCATCTGGCACACATAAAGATCAAAGTAAATGTCAAACCAGGGTGGTATCTCTTTCTTACATAAACTTAACTTTTATTCACAGCCTTACAATTGCTTGTATGTTGCCTCCTATCAGGATTATTAGCTCATTTCCAGAAATAAATCAATGTACTATGCTATTCTGTGTAAAGGCTATGAAAAACGTAGAAAACAGAGAAATAATCTTAAAGACTACCTGTTTCACCATCTCTTCAAACTTCTCCTTTTCATATTTCTGCAGTGCCTTGTAATCTTCCACAGACGTGACATCAAGCTTATGCTTGGTTTTAGGCTTAGGTGGTTCGAATGGACAAGTAAGAATTGCAATTTTAGCATCTTTAAGCTCCTGTACAATTTAAAAAAAAAGTTTAGTCTTGACCTCAGTAATACCTCTTCCTTATATTTGCAAAACATACAGATATATCTTTAAAAACACAGGGATAGGAGGAAACTTGAAGATCATTTTACTTATTCTAAAGTGAAACTATGCCCAAATAATTCTATCAAAAGTCTCTATAACCCACTCAGAACAAATTCCACAGCTTCAAGACACTGTTTAAGCCCTTAACAATCTTTACCAGTGATGTTTTTACAATTTAATGCTTAAAAAAAACAGAAAAAAGCTTCAACGAAACCATTATTTGTCCTATCCACCGTGACCACTGAGAATACTACATACTCATCTTCATAGCCACCTTTTATGTACTACATGACTGATATTTTCCACCAGTCTTCCTTTTAATAACTAATAGGATGAACAGTGTCACCCACTAGAAAAATATTTTAGAATAGTAGAAATTTTAAATTGCCTCCATGTTTCTTGAAGTACACTGCACAAAGACTTGGAGACCCTACCTACACCAAATATAATCACAGCTTCTGAGGTGTTCCAAACAGGACAACATGGCAGCTCCTAAAGCTTAAGAAGCATTTCTTGATACTGAGTTGCATTAAGCATCTTAGGCATATTACACACTATGGATGATTATTTCTGCTTCAACATAGAACTCTGCACCTGTCCTCACTTAGTTGTACAGTAATCCTCCCCCCCCNCCCCATCATTTCCCAATTTCTCAAGATCGTTGTAAATTCTAACTTGGTCTCTTCCAACATGAAGAATTTAATGCTCCTCTTCCCCTTCTCTGTTGATATATGGGTGAAAAACCAAGCCAAACCACCACACTGTTTAAATACTTAAGAAATGCTAGGACAGCATCTGAAGTGGGCTAGACAATCTTATTTAAGCCATTACAGATGAGAGACACACACAGGGACATCACTTACTTTAGGCATCTGTGGATGACTGAAATCTTTATCCACAATCACTCCTTTAACCAACTGTGTATCTTCCAGTCTACCTCCCACTTTGCCTTGTACTTTGATCAGCTCAAAATCAACATCTTTACGTTCCATATCTGCTACTGTTAGTACAGCATTTACAGCAATTTCTGCCATTTGTCTGTGACAACGGTTAACTCTAGGTTTTAAAAAAATACAATAAAGTTGCATTACATTTCCACAATTTGGAAGAAAAAGGTGATTCTATCAATCTTGAACAGAAAAAAGTATCACTATAGCTAACAACTTTTGTACGCTCCATTAAAAGAGGGGGTCCTGCTTGTTTGTTCACAGAAATAAAAGATGCTGAATATGGCAGAAAACAGAACACGCAATATGGTTTGTCTAAGTAGTCTTTGTGGACATAGTCTCAAAATACAGATTTGAAACAAGTGAGGGTAATTACCTACTGAGAAACATTCAAGTCACGGAAACCACTGTTAAGACAGCTCTGCAAAGGAACCCCTTACAATGCCTGAATTTATATACTATGCAGAGAACCTATAATGAAAAACGCACTTACGGAACTATCCCACAAAATTTTTTTTCAGGGAAAAAAAACACCAAAACAAACCTTTGAAATATAATACATAATTATTTTTAAACGGTTTGCATTACTCTTGGAATTAGCTGTGATGCAGGAATCTGGAACTAACAGGTTAGAATGAAACTGATTTTGCAGCTGTTTAACCTCATGGAATTGACCCTTTAAAAAAAAAAAGGATTCACAATTTCTTATCCTGAGACACGAGTCCATTGAGAAATTAGCCAAAATCAAACATAAAAGAGCCCTCAGCAGCCACTCCAATAACACACACAATTTAATAATCCAGCAAAACACCAGGATTTCTCCTTTCAACACGAAGTGTTTTTAAGGGAAACTTAAATACTCTTCTGAAGTTTTTGTGACTTACACTTTAGAGCCTAGCGTTGTCTTTGCTGTCTGGATCAGAGGTTCAGTGTTCTGTGGATCAACTGGAAAGCTGTCACTGATTTTGTCTAGATGATCAATAGCAATGCGGGCTGCCTGCTCGTAACCGTCTGCTATTCTGATAGGGTGAATACCACGATCTAGTAATTGCTCAGCCTGTTCCAATAACGCTCCAGCTAGAACTATAAAACAAAATTTTGAAATAATGTTTACGCTTTCACAGATTGAAGCATCATTTTTAATACATTATCAAAAGATTAAAAAGTAAGCCTTCTGATCTTTTTCTGTAATATTTTAACAGTTCAAGGTTTCTTAAATGACAAAATAACCCTAAACAACCCCCCTTCTTGTCATGCTTAGAAAGGAAACTGCATTATGTTAGACCAAAAAGAAGCATGGGCACCAAGGCAGGACAGATAGATGATTATGGAAGAAAATTATGCGGAAAAAATTTGGATGTACAAAGAGAACTCTCAACACTAACTTAAAATGTGATCACACTTAGAAAAGACACAAAAGTGTCTTTCTGATTGAAAGACTTCTAATACAAGAAGTGACAAGAACACTGAAGCAGTAAATACTCTAAAAATGTGCTACAGAAAAACTACTGTTACTTTACACAAAATTTCTTTAAATAGCTAAAGAAGCTTGATTTTAAAGGTGGAAAAGCTAAGTTAAATTTAAAATCTTGTCTTACCAACGACTCCAGTAGTTCCATCCCCAATCTCATCATCTTGAGATTTAGACAGCTCCACCATAAGTTTGGCTATCTGGTGATCCACATCCATCATATTCAGGATGGTAGCACCATCATTTGTCACAGTCACCTCACCATCTTTGTCCACCATCATTTTATCCAAGCCTAAAATAATATATTCAAAGCATGAAGGAAAATCTAGAAAATCCCCCCAAAAAATTACTGAGAAAGAACCATTAAGATTATTTCATTATTACCATTGGGCCCAAGGGATGTTCTCAGAGTACTTGCTACAGCCTTTGCTGCCATTATGTGAGACTATAAAACAAAGGAGAAATAAATTAAATCATTATCATGCATCCCAAAATCATAATATTAAGCTAAGGAGAGGGGAAAAAAGCTAATGCAAATATTGCAATTTAACTGACAACAGTCAGTTACAACCAAAGAAAAAAAAAATCAACGTGTATTGTTTGTATGCCAGAAACATTTCCCGTGCCTTTTCTTACACAGCTTGCACTTGCACTGCTAAAGCAGAGCAGATAAAATGACAGCCCCAAGGTTTAAAGCAGGGAAGCAACAGAAGCAACGCTAAAAGGAGAAGCCAGTATACTTTTGCTCCACTCTTCCATCAGTATTTGAACCACACGCATTCACACAAGGCTACCTACTCGCTCAGCCACAGCCTTTCTTAGGAACAACGAACGAGCTTCAGACGCGGGGCGGGGGGGGGGGGGAAGGTGGCCGTCTAAGGAAGGGGGCTGCGGGGAGCCTCCCTGCCCGCGGCGACCAGGAGCCGCCAGGAAGGGCGCGCCGCACCCACAGGGCTGATGACCCTGAAACCACGCGACTCAGGAGCAGACTCACGCCATGGAGACCCCACAGACCTTATGCCGCGGGTGGCGGATTCTCAGCCCCGGGGGCCATGCCTTCTCTCTCCCTCCATCCCTCCCACACCTGCGGGCCTAAACCACGCTTCATGCGCCCTGCGCCTGGGCCACCTCATCCCAACAGACTCCATCCTCCCGCCGAGGCCTAACGGTGCCCGCTCCCCGCCCCTAACAGCAGCATGGCGCGGCGCGGCCCGCCCAGCGAGGGCCCGCGGCCCGATCGCTGGCCCCGGCGACCGCCCGCTCACCTTGAGCGCCTCGAGCCCCATGAGGCGCGTCTTGCGCTCCTGGTCCTTGAGGATGAGGAAAGGGCGCCCATACTCATCAAACGCCAGCGTCCCCATGGCCGACATGGCTGCCGCTGCTCCAACACACCGGGCAAGCACGAGCCGGATGCAGCCGCGCCCGCCGCGCCGTGACGGAGCACGCTCGCCAGCGCTCGGCTCCGCGCCTGCGCGGCCGGCAACCGCGCGACACATTTCGCGGGCGGGACCTATATGGCGCCCCCAGCGGACCTTTCTGGAAGCATCGGGCACGGTGGGAGTTGCGCGGCGCTCGCGGACCCCGTCCCCCAGCTGGGGGCGGGGGGGGGAAGGATACTATATTAGGTAGAATACGGGCGCCAAGTGCGGCAGCAGCGGCCTGCACCGGGTGATATAAACGCGAAGGAGAAGGGACAGACACATGGCAGAAGGGTGCGCGCTGCTCCTCGCCGAAGCGCCTTCAGAAAGATTTCGGTTCCCCCTCCGCATGGCGAAGTGGTATTTCCCTCCCCTATAAATATTGCCGGCCGAGAACGACTGCCTGTTGGCTCTGCGGGAGCTCGCTTGTGGCGGCGGTAGGGAGGCTGGGCGGGAGGTGGCGAGCGGGTGGCTGCCAGGCGGCCTGGCAGCTGGGGCCGTTGTGCTCTGGAGAAAAGTTCCTCCCGAAGGGACGAACAGTAACTGCTCGGGGACGTTTCCCTGAGTGCGGGCTGCCGGGCGGTCCGTGGCGGGGAGGACGCTGCCTGCGTTGCCCTTGAGCTGTTCCGGGGCGCGCTGCAGCCCGGCCGGGTGGGAAGAACTATGTATGGGCTTAAATGGAAACTGCTCTCCTGCCCTGAAAAATTAACCTAGCTTTAGCTTCTCAAAAGAAGTAGTAGTAACGTTTCCTTAGGGTCTAAGAATCAGCTAAGGGGATATCAGTTTTGTTTTTTTTCCTGATGTCCCATCAGGGGAAATGATAGGACATGCTGGAGCGTGTCCAGAGCAGGGCAATGAGGCTGGTGAAGGGTCTGGAGAACAGGTCTTATGAGGAGCGGCTGAGGGAACTGGGGTTGTTTAGCCTGGAGAAGAGGAGGCTGAGGGGAGACCTTATCGCTCTCTACAACTACCTGAAAGGAGGCTGTAGTGAGGTGGGTGTTGGCCTCTTCTCCCAAGTAACAAGCGATAGGACGAGAGGAAATGGCCTCAAGTTGCACCAGGGGAGGTTTAGATTGGATATTAGGAAAAATTTCTTCACTGAAAGGGTAGTCAGGCATTGGAACCAGCTGCCCAGGGAAGTGGTGGAGTCACCATCCCTGGAGACGTTCAAAAAACGTGTAGATCTGGCACTTTGGGGCATGGTTTAGTGGGCATGGTGGTGTTGGGTTGATGGTTGGACTTGATGTTCTTAGAGGTCTTTTCCAACCTTAACGATTCTATGATCTCCTTGATATAATACACTGCTTTGTCTTAAGTGAGGACATAATAAAGCTGTTAGGAAAATATTTATTAATGTCTGTCTCTAGGTGTGATGTCCAAGGCGCTAGTGAATGAGAGCCACACAGCAGGCCTGCAAGAGGATTGTGAGGGCGGATCCAGAAGGAGGAGCTGGGGGCTGTTGGTTACCATTGGGGTCAGTGGGACCTTGGTGGCACTCTATGCTGTGGTCACCCCCTTCGTGACCCCGGCTCTGAGGAAAGTGTGCCTGCCCTTTGTTCCTGCAACTTCTACTCAGATCCAGAATGTGCTGAAAATGTTAGAAAACAGGAGCGGGTCCGTAGTTGACATTGGTAGCGGGGATGGCCGAATTGTAAGTTATGGTCATCGCCTTCCTTTTATATCACCTCTCAAAAACGTGCTAAATGCTCTAGCGGTTGCTGCTGTTGTTTTCTCATATTTATGAATGTCTTGTCTCTGGCATCCAGTGTTTTTGTTTGAGTCTTATGAAAAGACTCAAAGCTGAGAAAGGTTTACATTCAATTTAGGTGAGTAATCAGTATTTTTTGCTCCAGTCTTGCAGCTTGAGAAGGTAGTGTACAAAATGATAACCTCATCCTTTTGGCTGGGGGGAACTGCACTGCATTCATGTGAAAAGATGTGATCGAAGTATTGGTATTGTGATTGCCAGAGCCGTGATTCCACATAGGTTCATAGCTGCAGCACGTGAGGCTGTGAGATTACATAGCACTGTGCTTTTGGAGCTGCAGCTCTATGTTTATTGTATAAAGGTGATAGAAGAACAAAAGAGAATGAGAAATGAGTGATCAATTACAAAAATAAAAATCCTGGTATTGTTAGAACTGTAGTCTTCACACCTTTGTGCAGTGGTGGCTGCCCCGCTTCAAAATCAATGTGGTGAAACTAGAATAATTACCAAGAGAAATGGTGAGAATCACCAAAGCCAAAGTGATACTGTGCTTCCAGGACATTGTCTGAACCCCAGTTTGTGAAATGTGGTGGTGAAGGTACAGTGGAGAATTGTGTGGGTTTTTTTGTAATTGTGGTGTTTTGTGTACCATTTCATAACCATCTGCTTCAAGTCAGTTTTAGCAACATGATGGCACACTAAGTGGATTTTTGATGGAAACAAGTAAGTTCTTGAATGCTACGTTTGGCTGTATTTCATGTGAATGAGTCAACCATTTGTCCGTAGTAAAAAATTTGATTTGGAATTGCAAATCTGTGAAGGTGGCTTAGAAGGAATTGTGCCTGAGTAGGAAACAGAAGAGCATGTAGGTACAAGAGAAGTGTAGTTTCTGATGTTCTCTCTGCTCAGCGTTCTGGCTGTTGACCCTCACCTGAGGCATCTAATTTGACTAGGTACTGCGTGTTTAATTCTGATTTTATGTATATATACATATATATATGTGCCTAAATGGAGACTGAAAACTACTTGGAGAGCCAAGTACCTAAAATTGAATGGTTGGTGTTGCCGTAATGCATCTCTCCTGAAAAAAGTTGAGCTTCTGTTCAGATGCTTTTAAATATATAGCACTTACTCATGTGTAATCAGTGGATAAATATGACCATATTTTTATTTCCAAGCATGGTAAAAATGTCACATTCTTTTTAGTATATTTGCAAATGCTGTGTGCATGGCAGAAGATGCATTATTTTAACAGTGTGAAACACATTGTCTAGGTAATGCTGTTTGATAAGTTCTGTTAAGAAATGTGTACTTCTTCCTGATTTCACCTTGCCTGTTCTGTAATTCATAGTTCATCAGGCTTTTCCTGATTAGAGCTTGGCAGTAACCTTTTAAATTATGACTTAAACCTTAATTCTTGAAACTGGTGCCTTTCTGTATTTTCCTTATTTTTTTTTTTTCCCCCTACAAAATCAGTAGGCTTTGATCTTGTTTGAAGACACTTGCAATACAGTTTAACAATTCTAAATCTTAGGGTCTAATTTAGAGGAATGTCTTTGAAAATCTATTTGTCATTTGAATTACCTTTTGCCCTTTACAGTGATACATGAAGCTTAACATTGGATGAAAGCTATACTATGAGATTTATGTGTGGGTTTTTTCTTTTTTTTTTTTAACCTACATTTAAATTTTTGACCTACATTTTTTAAAATGTAGGTCAACAGATTACTTGCATACTCTTTCTGTTGGTAGGTCATTTTGGCTCGTAAGTGCCTACCCATCACTGCTTTTCAAATAAGTGCTCTCATTTTGAGCATTTCTGCTTGTGTATTTCACTGTTCTCGCCATGGTCAATTTTGGTACTCTTTAATTCCAAGGTAGTATCATGAATATGTTAAATTAAACTTTTATGTAAATCATAGAGATACTATAAGCTTACAGCTTTGGCCTGTGAATGTTTAAGTGGTTCATTTTGTTTGTCTGAATATATCTATTAATTTCAATGGGACTAGTCATAATAGTAAAATGTAGTTTGAGTTTTTGTTCACTATATGACTAATCTGTTGGGGATTAAAACCTGAGTGATTTACAAAAGTGCATTCCTTTGATTTATATTGTAAATAAAACTATGTGCTTCTGTTTAGATGAATGCACTTTCTCTGTTTCTCAGTGAAGATGCATTTTCTTCTTTCTAGGTGATAGCAGCTGCAAAAAGGGGATTCAAAGCTGTTGGTTATGAATTAAATCCCTGGCTAGTCTGGTACTCCAGATACCGTGCCTGGAGAGATGGGGTACATCAGAACACCAAATTTTATATTTCAGACTTATGGAAGGTAGGTAGTGAAATATGTAAGAATGAATCTGGGATGTTTGAGAGATTTCCATAATTTGGAAATAATTTATTGAAAGAACCAGAATGCTGACTGGCTGCAAGGTGCTGTATTGGGCTTTGAGAAAAGTACTTGAGTCCATAGAAACTAGGCTCACAGCACAATACACTGCCCTGCTGATTTTGTGCTTCGGTGAAGTGCTGTCCTTTTTCAGTACAGGCTTCTTGAGCATACTATGTCATGCTTGTGCCTGATGAATGATGTGGAGTGTTGTAATGTCAGGCTTCGCTGAGAGCTGATTCTGTGGAGTCAGTAACAAGACTCGTACCTAATGTGCAAGATCACAATCTCATCTGACATTTCGTTAGGCATGTGTTCTTTTCTAGCTGTGCGATGTGTTACCTGGTTTTGAGTGTTGCTTTGAGGTAACTCACATACATGTGAGTGAGGTTGTTTCACAGTTTTCAATTGTTTGAGTCACAATTGCTTCTTTAATGAGGTGTGGTTTTTTGGGTCATATTTATGTGGGCCTCTCCCCTGCTATTCCTGTCAAAGTTGTTGGTTGTTTGGGTTTTTTTTGGGGGTTGTTTGGGTTTTTTTGGGGGTGGTTTGGTTTTGGGCTTTGTTTGTTTTTTTTTTTTTTTTTTTTTTTTTAAGAACGGCATTTTGTAATGGGTAAAGTGGATACCAGGAATTTTGGGGAAAAGTGTGAATGTACTGTTTTTATCTTTGTTCGGAGAGGAGCATAGGAAAACTTCATGGCACTGACTGGAAGAACCTAGGCATTGGAATGCCTGGCAAGTTTTTATAGCTAGCTAACATTTAACAAAAGTGAGGGCAAACTTAAGACATGTCATTTTAACATATACAGGAATTGTGGAAAAACTTAGCCATGAGTAAAATCATGTAGATATTTTCTAAATTAATACTTTCTGTGCTACTAGAATTGGTGCCATATTCCTGACTAGGCAGTAGAAGTTTTTTGCAGTTCAGCTATATGAAGTTGTCTTTATGTGGAAATTTGTGTGATGAAAAGTTGATATGGGATCTCCTTTCTTATTTTTGATGTAAATTCCTGTTGAAAGGAGTGCAGCTAGAGGGACTAGGGGAAAAGAATTGTGAGAACCTCTCCAAATATAAATGCCATTTTCATTAAGACTTGTTCTCAAATTTTATTTTAGGTTTCTTTTTCCCATTATGCGAATGTTGTTGTTTTTGGGGTACCTCAAATGGTAAGCTTACTATTTTTGCATTGTTTAATTATTTTAATACCAAGGCATTCAGTGTTAGTACATTCATCTGCAAAATGAACCAACCTGCAGAATGTCAAAGGTAGTTACTACTAATATTTTGATATTTCATTGTTGCTTATTAATGTCCATGATAAAACCTGGTAAAACTTGTGACAGTATGCAGACTGGAGCTCTGAAAATATACATGTCTTTTTTGAGAAGTATTTTCTGTCCATTAGTTCAGAACCAAAATGAAAACTACTCAGGTTGCTTGGGGGGGAAGGTGATAGATTGGTTCTTGAAAATTTCAGTTTTTCCTCTGAAAAAAAGAGGAGTTTGCAGGGAGAGGATGGAGTAGGAAATTGGCTACAGCTGATTTTTGGGAACCTCGTTAGAGGACAGTATTGAACTTTGCTTATGTTCTTCTCCAAAAAACTGCATCACGTCAAATAGGCCAGCAGCTGGTATATTGAAATAATCCCTTGCTCATGTTAGACTGTGAGGGTTTAAGAAGGGACATAAATACTTCAAGTATAATTTCTAGAGTACAAGTCCACAAATTCTTTGCCTTTTAGGAAGGCTTTGTAGCCTATGTTCCTCGTGTCCCAGGGGAAAATGCGTTCTTCAAAACTGATGTAGAAATTGTGTTGAATAGTGACTGCTTTAGTGATATATTTGATAAATTCAGTCAGACTTTACATTCACTTTGGCTTTCGGCTTGATCTAGTTTTCTTCTTCTCTTTTTACTAGAAAAGAGAAAAAAAAATCTTAAAAATTTAAATATTCTTGATACTTTGATTTATTATTAGAATCTTCTATATAGATTGAAGGCATATGGAGGAGTGAAACAGTAATATGCTATAAATGCTTCTGTATTGCTTCTTCCTCTGCTAAGGCAGATGTGGGATGAAATGAGTGAAGAGCTTTATGTGATGCTAAACCATACAACATACACTGGTAATATTTCTGTAGTAGTAACAGGGAGATGCAACAAGAAGCATAATAAAGCTTCCCTATTCTCTGCTTTTTCTTTAACAGCATTGGAACTAAATACCTACTTCAGATTTAAATTGTAACTCATGTTGGAAACTGAAGTGAAAATGCATATTCCCCCCCTCACCCCCACCCCCCCCACCCTTTTGTGAGTGTCATATTAGTGAGAACTATGATGTTACTCGTGCTACACGTGTTGCCAGGTTTGGATGTTATGCGCTCTCTAGCTTGAGTTCCGGGAGGGGGCAGTATAAATATTTGAATTTGCAGTCAGAAATTCTGCAGTTGCACCGAGGGGGAAAGTGCAGGTGAAAATAGATATTTCAGTAAACTAGAAATAAACAAATACCCTGGGAAAACGTGAGTAAACCTAGCAGAAATACTGGCTTAACTTTAAATGTAATAGTGTAAAGTGGGATAAATTAGTAACAGCTATGCTAGAAAGAGTAGCTGTAGGGCTCAGAATAACTTCAGTAAATATTAGGCTAAATTCTTCCAATAAAAATACTGTCATAAATGTAACAGATCCGAACATATGAACTACTGTGTTTCCTGACCATTTGTTTGCTCATGATCCCCTTTAAATTGACTTGGGAAGTTGTGAATGCTTAGCCTCCTGAATGACTAAATTGATTTTCTAGAAACTTTAATGCATCTTCTGTTTTTTACTGAGGGCAATAGATCTCTTTAGGTTTTTTAATAATACTGGTCTGATTTGCTGCTGTCACACAGTGCTTTTATTTCATATCCGAGATTAGTTTACAGAACTTGGATTTATTGATCTTCAGGGAAGACTAAGACCTCTCTGTTCTTGCAAGCGTCTGGGGGAAGGTGTGTTTATCTATGAGTCATTGCAGAGAGACTTTTACTTATTCAGGGTGGGATGACAGAATTCTTACCAGAATTCTTATTCATGTTCGCAGCTTCTGTGTATTTTAACTGATTATATACTGTACAAAAGGTTTACTAAACTGTCTGTCTATGTAGACATAGCAAAAAACCTCCAACCCTGGCTTGATATAAAATACAGTATGATTATAACACCTAATGATACTGAGGGATTTAGCTTAAAAACTAGTTTGACTGTTTGGTTCAAGGATACAATTCTTTTTGGCTGAACTGTTAATGACTTTTTCTAATTTGAGCTAATACAGACATGAGATGTCACTAATTTTCATAATTACTCATTAAAAATCAGGCTATGTCTATATTTGTAATTTCTGTGACAACTTAGTCCTTCCTTTTCTGGTGTCTCAGACTGAGATACCAAAGTGGGCTTATTTTTGTAGTTTATTTAAGGTGTGGTAGCAAAAATATTTAAAAGCATTTGCTGTATGGATTAAATCAGAGCATAAAATGCTTAAAAATATTCAGAGGTAACTCTTTGATGTATTAGATCTATGACTATAATTTTCCTAAAATGTTCCATCGTAAGCTTAAATGTAGCTATAATAGGATGTTACATCAAAGGCATAACCTGCATCTATGTGATAATGGAAGCTATCTGCAGCCTTTGGAAATACATTTTCTTCAGTCAGTCTTGTTTTCTAATGATGTTCTGTTGTGGTTTTTTTCTTTTTTTGTGAATTTTTTTATATATTGTGTCCTTTGTGACTTAAATTGAGCTGTATTTGTAAATAATTACTGTCCTTTTAATCTTTTAATATGTAAATGTTATGTCATGATATCAAAGTAAATAGATTTTTACGTGTAATAGAAGTAACCTGTGGAGCTTGCTGTTACTCCCTGAGATAGATACTGTATGTAAGAATAAAAGAATTCCAAATGGATGTGCACTGATCTGCTTAAGTGTAACATCAAACTTTTCCAAACGACAAAAATGGCTAAATCTATCAAGTTTCATTTTTTTTCAGAACATAATCACTATCTGGGATGGGAAAGAAATTTCTTTGAAGTATAGATGTGTTAATTAATTTCTTAATCCATAGTAGAGTTTGCAAAGTACTTATTGGAGATAGACTATCTGACTGGGCAGGGTGTTGCTCTCTTCTGGAATAATAGTGATATTTCCCTTGGCTTTCATATCTGCTCAATTTTTGCAAATGGAGGAAAGTGGGACTGTAGGCCTTCAGCCAAGGAGAGTTGCATAGTGGTATTTGACACGGTCCCCCACAACATCCTTCTCTCTGTAAACTGGAGAGGTACGGATTTGATGGGTGGACTGTCCAGTGGATGAGGAATTAGTTGGATGGACGCATCCAGAGGGTAGTGGTCAACGGCTCAATGTCCAGATGGAGATCGGTGACGAGTGGTGTCCCGCAAGGGTCCGTATTGGGACCAGTGCTGTTTAGTATCTTCATCAATGACATGAACAGTGGGATCGAGTGCACCCTCAGCAAGTTTGCAGATGACATCAAGCTGAGTGGTGCAGTCGACACGCCTGAGGGACGGGATGTCATCCAGAGGGACCTGGACAAGCTCAAGAAGTGGGCCCCTGTGAACCTTGTGAGGTTCAACAAGGCCAAGTGCAAGGTCCTGCACCTGGATTGGGGCAACCCCCAGTATCAATGCAGGCTGGGGGATGGAGGGGTGGAGAGCAGCCCTGCTGAGAAGGACTTGGGGGTACTGTTGGACGAAAAGCTGGACGTGAGCCAACAATGTGTGCTTGCAGCCCAGAAGGCCAACAGTATCCTGGGCTGCATCAAAAGAAGTGTGGACGGCAGGTCGAGGGAGGTGATTCTGCCCCTCTGCTCTGGTGAGACCCCACCTGCAGTACTGCGTCCAGCTCTGGAGTCCTCAGCACAGGAAAGACGTGGACCTGTTGGAGTGGGTCCAGAGGAGGGCCACAAAAATCAGAAGGATGGAACACCTCTCCTGTGAGGAGCGGCTGAGAGAGCTGGGGTTATTCAGCCAGGAGAAGAGAAGACTTCAGGGGGACCTTATTGCAGCCTTTCGGTACTTAAAGAGGGCTTATAAGAAAGATGGGGACAGACTTTTTAGCAGGGCCTGTTGTGACAGGACAAGGGGTAGTGGTTTTAAACTAAAAGAGGGTAGATTCAGACTAGATATAAGGAAGAAATTTTTTTTACAATGAAGACAGTGAAGCACTGGAACAGGTTGCCCAGAGAGGTGGTAGATGCCCCATCCCTGGAAACATTCAAGGTCAGGCTGGATGGGGCTCTGAGCAACCTGATCTAGTAGAAGGTGTCCCTGCCCAAGGCAGGGGGGTTGGACTAGATGACCTTTAAAAGTCCCTTCCAACCCAAACTATTCCATGATTCTGTGTGCTGTTTTGTACAGTACTGCTGCAGGGATTTTCATGCATATGTTAACAGGCTGGAGCCAACAAAGCTCAATTTCAGTAGTATTTAACATACCAGTACTTTACCATACAGTGACAGTAGAATGTTTGCTTTGGGTTGTTGGCTGTATGATGTTTTACATGTCCCAGGATCTGTCTTGGGGTTAGACTGGAAATTGAGAGCTGTTGGCCTTTGAGTATCACATAATAGTTCATGCGACTTGGGGTGTCATAAATAGCATAAATTCAGGGGGCTGAGCTTTCATTCTCTACAGAGAAGAATCCCACTGAAGAGAATCATGAATTGGAACATGCAAAGTCTTCTCTTATTTTGTGGGTTTTTTTATCTAAGGGATAATCATTTATGTTTTTTGATTGAATTTTTAGAATTTAGAGTTACGATTTTCTTGATCTCACCAATCAGGGCACGATAACCGTTTTCTAGTTTTAGCTATTCTTTGTCTATGCATCAAAGCCAAAATGTATATCATGAATACTTTCCTAACTTTTTTTTCAAAATTTCCTCAAACGTTGGACTTCTTTTGAACACTCGAATTAGGTTCTAAAGAGGATGCTTCTGTTTTTTACTGCTTCTGAAAGCTTTTTATTGTTGCTCAACAGATGCCGCAGTTGGAGAAGAAGCTGGAAGAAGAACTTGAATGTAATGCCAGAGTTATTGCCTGTCGTTTTCCTTTCCCTTGCTGGATCCCAAATCATACTACTGGAGAGGGAATAGACACTGTGTGGGCCTATGATTTGAAACATTCTAGAGAATGTGAAACAAAAACCTTGGAAATTACACAAGAGACAGAATCCTAAACATCTAATTTGTTTTTGTACTTAAAGTTTTGGCTTTGACTTCACATGTTAAAGATAAAATTAATGTGAATAGAGCCCCAGGATATGGAGAGATATATTCAATAAAACAACTGAAGTACACTGGTTATCTGAAAGCACACAAAGGTTAGTGAAAGGTGTAGTTAAACAGCTTAATGTAGTTAGTAAAAATTATGAGAAAGTTTTATAGAAGTGTAAAACTTTAATATGGAAAACGGGATAAAACACGGTTCACTGCTGTTAAGGGGAATATATGTGTAAGTTAAAATGCTCAGATTGGTGAACTTAATACGTGCATTCTTTCTGAGCCTACATAGCGTTTGTTATTGGTGTTGGAAGTGGTGTGCAAGTGACTTCTCAAATGAGCCGTGGTTCCCAAATATCTTCCTTATGTATGCCAAGTAGGCGTAATGCTGCATACATCAAACCATTGCAGATTGAGGATGATGATGATACCAATGTTTTACACCTCAGCCTTGAATGTGTACTTTTTGAAGTTGAATATGACACAAGCAAATATAACAAGTTGCTTATTCATTAACACAAGTGCAGCCCTTCATTATATTAATGTATTTTTATTTAACTCGTTACATGGAGGCAAAACTGTAGAAATGTGCTCTTACTGAACACCAATTGGTATAAGCCTTTGCAGATGACCATGATTTTTCCTAACCTCTCTGCTTTAGGAAGGGTTTCAAAAGTCCCCTACTTGGCAGTGAAGTGTCACCACTACTGTGTGCTCAAACCTTGGATAAGGTATGAGCGAGAGTTGCTTACTTGAATGTGTCATGAAGACTCTCTCTGATTCCAGGGCTAGTTGGTCTGGCTAGCTTGGTTAAATCTGATTAGACCCCATCTAATTTATAGTGAGATGGGAAGGGAGGTTTTCCATTAGGCTTCTTTTCCCCTCTACTTTTCTATGCCATCTGATGAGATCTCAGAAACTCATGGCATCGCTGCATGGCTTTTCCATGGATGTGAAGCAAGTTCTCCCTATCTTTTTGCTAATACTGGTTTGCAGTGGGGGACTGTCACTGCCGTGACATTTTCCTGTTTTAACATGGTTACAGCACTTTTCTATTTTTTAACAGTCTGCTTATTTGGTCTTTTGGTTCCCAGGTAAAGTTTTACTGTTTTCACCCATTAACAATTAGTCAAAGTTAGCCTCCCCTGGCCCCAGTTGATGTATAGACTGTTTGTTAAGCAGTGACTATGTAAGTTTGTCAGACCTTTGCATATACGATACCCATAGAACGAAGCTAAAACAGGCTAGGGAATTGTCACCTAGGCAGTTGCTACCACAACTAAATTAGCTCAGGCCAAGAGAAGTGCTGAGCCCCTGCCATTTCAGGTAAATACAAAGCCTGTGACATTTTATTAGGCATTGGGAAAGTGCCTTTGCTGGACTATAGTATCTGACTTGAAGATAAGTCAGATGTTATTTGGGATGTGTAGTCTACAGTTACACCTGTACCCAGGCTTTTTATTTTTGGTGGGAGAGGAGGTGGAAGGAGAATTTAAAATACAAATCTACACTGAGGATTTGAAATGGAGCAGTAGAATGGTTTTGTCCTGATAATGTATGCAAAACAGGAGAGGAAGGGGACAAATGTATCAGGTCTGGAGGCTGCAAAGGAGAGATGATTTCAGCCTCGCATGGCAAGGCACAGTTGTAAATGTGGAGACTGTATGTATTGAAGAACACTGGTTTCTGGGAAGCAGTCTTTTACAGCCTTTCACTGCAGTGTAATGTAGTGCATTTTGTAAAACTACACTAAACTCTTCCTACCATGATTTAAGTATTATGATTATTACACAGTAACAAGACATGGCTACAGTGGCTTATCTAAAATGTCTGAATTTACTTTAATATCCCAAGGCCATAAAACTGGAACCTCAGACAAAGGAAACCTGAAATTATTTCTATTGGAAAAAGACCATACAAAGGGGAAATTAGCTAATTAAGCAGAGTCCTTCCCCGAATGATTATGAAGGAGAAGCGGAGGCAAAGGATTTTGACCAAGTGAATTGTGACTCATCTGCAGTGCAGTGCTTTGACCCAAGTTTCTACTGCATACTTTCACTGAAGTTAGTTTGCAGGGAATGAAGCGGATATTTACTTTTTCTGCTGTGTTTGACTATATATTTGTCTATTGCATTATCGTTTGCCTGTTAAAAGGTAAAATTGAATTTCTCAATTCTGCCCCTTGTAAAGGCTTTGGGGTGTGTACTTCTTAGTTACCACCTATCGCTCCAGAAATATTTGTTGAGGAGGGCGAGACAGAATTAATGATGTGATGGCCTGAGCTTTAGGAGCACTAAGTGCTGTCCTTAAGGCAAGGAGAGATTTATGAATGCTTTTAAAGTAAAGCAGAGGGCTGTTTCTTGCTCTGGCCATTTACTTTTGGGGGCCTACACTAAGATAGACAGTGGTCTGAAGGTTCGGAATTCCTTATTACATAAGGAAATGTGCTGTATTTCCTGTTTCCATGGCTGAAGTGTGAAATGGAAAGCAAATTGCTCTAATTTACACAGGGGGACTGGGAAAGCATTTCCTTGTCATGTTGTCCTCAGTTTTTCTATCACTTGCTATGTTCATTCGGTAGTGTAGAAGATTAAATACTTAACCGTGACTTCAGTTATCACTGTATGGATTATTATGTTGAAACACTTCCAATTGCTAGGGTAATGTATTATGATTTCATTGGTATGCTACTTCAGAGTACAAATTTGTTTCTTCTGAAAAGGAGGAGAAAAGGAAAGCCTTAGAGAACTGGCTTAATCAAATTATAGTGTAGGGTCTGAAGCCAAAAGAAGGAAACCTTCAAGCTACGCATGCTGTTCAATACCAAAGTAATTCAGATACACTCTAGGTTTTTCTGTGTATCTTTGTTTATGTCTTCTAGTAGAATCACTTGGCTTTTGGGAGTTACTTGTTTTATTCCTTCCTTGTCCTGCCAGATCTTAGCAAAAAAGTTGCTACATTGCTGAATGGGTAATTCTTTCCTGAAATATTGTAGAATTTGATCTGTTTGAGAATAATACATCAGAGTTCTCCAGGAGTCAGACTTTCAAATTTTTTTTTTTTTTTTTTTTTTGCATCAAGACACACTATGTCCTCACAGGCTTTGTGATGCAAGATCAATTGTACCAATGCAGCATCTGAGTGCTACAATCCTAATTTTGTAGTTTTCTATTTTGCATAAATTGGCTTTCTAGGGAGAACGAGAGGGGTATGGCTAAAAGAGCCATCTGATACGCAGGTTGCTCAGTATACTGCACAGTCAATACAGCTACCCAGCAATGTCAGCCAAGCTTGTCCAGATTTGTTTGTGAAATGTGCACATATTTTGTGAGCTTCAGGTATTTCTGTATTAGTTCTTGAATTATCCTCTGGTCCAATTATATGCTGCCACTTAATCTAATATATAGCTCCAAGGAAGTTAATCCTCTGTCTCTGAGCTGCTGTTTATTTCTGACTCGTGAGTTGTAGCCAGGTAAGAAGGTACAGAATCAAGCTTAAAATGAAGTACCACATTTCACAAGCCAGTTGAATGAGTATGGTCTGTGGGCAAAAAAGTTCCAAAGCCCAGGCTTTGGGAAAGTCTTTCACCTTTAGTGAAGGACAGCTCAGAAGGCGACAGAGGTCTCCTGAATTCTGCATAAATTTTTTAAGAATGACTTGAGCTTTGCTTTTCTCATGTGTGTGTGTCCTTTAAAAATTTTTACCACTGTAATACCATTCTAAGATCTACAGGGGAAGTAAGCAGAGGTAGCATTTTGTTTATCTTCTATATTTTGAGCTATGGGAGGAAAGGAGGAAGGGAATCTTACGGCCCAAGTATGGCAGTTTGTACTATTTCAAAAGCAGTTTGACAGACCTGCACATCAGCTGTGTGTATTTCTCATTGGCTAGGAGCATCCATACAAAGAATGGGCTGTGGTGAGCATTCACTCAGAAATGGGTTCATGTTTGATACCATTGCATTTGAATGAACACTAATTATTGATAGATCACCTCATACTTCTGTAGTTTCACTTTTCATGATAGTTTACAAATACTGAAGCATTTATTCAGGAAAGGACACAAATCCTACAAATTCATGGTTGAAGAGGGCAGCCTAACATCAGATTTAATGCCAGTAAATTCTGCTTTGAGCGAGTTCTTTTTCTTTTACATTTGCCAAGTTTGCAGTTCTCTAGTTTTACAATGTAGCCCCAACTTGTTTTTCAGAAGTAACATGTTTCTTCTAGAAGACTTCTTGAGTTCTTGATAAGACAGTGTGGCGTCTATATTTAACTTAAAAATCACCCTTGAGTGAGATAGCTGCAGAATTAATATTTTCAGTGTTTTTCTTTGTATGATAATCTTTSTATAAATTCTTGTATGTTTTACTGAAGGAGACCTATGCACGGATAGTTACCATTTTTTTCTTCATTCTTTTTCTGAATTTTCCCTCTTATTTCAGTGTTTGCTTTTATTTTTCATATTGTCTTTTTACAATTTGATTGATTTCATAAATTCATGCGATCTTCTAATTTCCTTTAATTTTTTTTCCTTCTAATTTCCTTTAATAAATTCCTCTAATTTAGTTCTGTAAACTAGTTGCCTTTTTTTTTTTTTTTCACCAGCAACTTTGCAGGAAGACTAAATATGTTAAGGAATGTCCTTTTTCTCTCTAACATTTTAACATGTATTTAACTAACCTCCTTGATTTAGCAGTCTGTATGCTGACATAGCATGACTTTTGTTTCCAGTAAATGAAAGAAAAACACATCCACCCATATGGTATTAGGCTGAAAAATAGCCTTGGTCTACAACAATTCTGACTATTTAGTAGTTTTAAGTACTTAATTTCACATTTTTATTATATTTCATCACATGGCAAATGAATACAGGCCTTTTATCCATTCATAGTTCTTTGGATTTGGGTTATTTGTTCAGGTGGGACATTTGCTGATTTCTTTTTCTTAGTATAATGTTGGGGTTTCTATTAGAGGCTTTGGTTGAACTGTTGGACTGATGGTTTCCTGCAAATTGCTGTGTAGTCCTTGAAGAATCACTGAATACAATCCAGTGAACTGCTAGCATTGGTAAAAATTAAGTAAAACCTGCTTACCAGTAAATGCGCAGTGATACTTTTCAGCTTACTGTATATCTTGTGGGTTTTAAAAATAAAATAGGTTTTTGAAGACCCATATAAAGCTTGTGGCGTAAAGTTTTGAGGTGACCAGAGGTCTTTGCAAGGTCAGAAGCAGTAAATTAATGGCTTTCAATCTGAGGTTTGTGGGTACCTTCTGAAGAATCCACAAAAAATAATTTAAAAAGCTGATCTACTATCAGTACGTTTATATTTGCTACCTATGGTTGTGTCCTTCCATTGGAAAATTTTAATGTGCCTGAAATGATCATTTTAGAGTCCCTGGACTAAAAATATGGGTTTACGTAAGACATTAGCTAAATGGAAATGAGTTTATCAAAGTGAAGAGTTCTTTCTGTTGTTGCTTGCATGGAAAGTTGAGCCTTGAACCTGGTAAGCATGTAACTTCATATTTTGCTGTGTGAGAGCAGCCGCATGGTTTTACACATTCCCATTGCTTTCTAGTAATTTTAGCTTTTTAGTTAATCTATGATAAATCTGGTTTAAGGGTGTAATTGCTTCTTTTTTTTTTTTTTTTAAGGACCTGCTTAAACATGAAATTTACATTTTCAAAACACTTGAACACTTGATCAGCTGCCACTGAAGCTGTCTAAAAATCCAACAGACCCCATGAAACTCTGTAATGCTGTAATGTCTGCATATTTCCATGCCAGAACTCTGGTTCAGATGAGCAGAAATGTGTCTAGCTCTTGCATAAGCTCTCTTGATTCTTGATTGAAATTGGAAGTGTGAGGAGAGGACACAAAATGAATGATAAAAACTGGAGTATCAGTGCAAGTTCTGGGAGAGAAAAACGTGAGTGATGTGGGATATAGCCGAAATCTAAGGGGCCTTCTCTGTTGCTATCACACTAACCCCTAAGGTTTGATGCTTTTTTTTCCCCTAAGATTATGTAGCTCTTCTTGAAAGTATATTTCTCTTTCTCTTTCCTATTATTTTTTTCAAGCTTTTCAGAGTGTACACAGTTCAAAATAATTTATATGTCCAAATGTACCATTCTCAAAATTGTCTACAGGGACCCTCATCATCTGTGTTCATGTATATTTTATTGCTTTTTCCTTTTTTTCAGCACACATAAAAGCCAAATTTGTACACTGACTACCTTTATGCTCAATGCATAAATAAGCTTCATGGGTGTGATCAATGCCAATTAAGTTTATTTGCAAACACACATCTCACGTTGAAGCAATTCTAAAAAGATTTTTGAGCAGGAACAGGACAAGTAATGGTCACGATGTGAAAATATTGATGTTTCTTAGTGACAAGGATGGTAGTCTCCTGCCATTGAGGTACTTTCAGTTATCAGTCTCGTATGTCATGCAAAGCCAGGGAATGAAAGACTAGTAGCAAAGCAGCACTGTTGTGTGGTATTTTAAAAGAAATTTGTAACACCTATCATCAGAGGCTGCCTTCTGGTTTCATCTAAATTAAGTACTGTTATGATAAAGAGTATGTTGGTGGGAGAATTATGATTGGCTGAGCTAATACAATTCTTGAAATGTTTATTCTATAGTACTTTCAGGTAATTTCTTCACCCTTTCCTCTTTCCCCCCCCCCCCCCAATACCTTTAGAGTGATAATACTACAGATTTAAATGGAAACTACATTTATCACCCTTAGAGATTAGGAAACAGCTTCTAATATGAAAAAAGTTGCCGGCTTCAGCAACTGGGTCTTACTTACCAGAGTACATTAAGTATAATGTAGATCAGATCCAGTCTGACTTGAGGAACAGTTTGTTAGAAAAAGTTAGCACTTCTTGTGAGTCTCTTGGACAAGCAATCTGAATTAGGTTGTTTGCTTATTCTAATAAAAATGATGATCAAACAGCACTCTTCTCAGGATTATTTGTCTACTGCATGAAAATTAGGTAGTCAAAGCATTTTCCAGGAAACCTGGACGCTGGATCTTTCATGAGGCTTTGTCTATAGATGTTTTCTTCATGTTTGTCTGTACTTCAGGTGATTGTGAACATCAGATGATTGGAGTGAGGACTTTTGCCCACTTGGGTTATACTTACATGTGTAAGGACAAAGGACAAATTAGAGGTTGAAGCATATATTTAATTCCTTTCAGGATGACTAATCAAAAGTGATCCTTTCGCTGGTATTGTTTTAATCTGATTCTGGTTAAATTTTCATTTCCACAGGTGTAAAACTAGATGTTGCTTATGATTCATTTATCTTTCTATTCTGTTGTATGCCTGAAGAAAATATGTTGACAATACAAGTCTCTTTCCATTTCTGTGCAAAATACACACTGGGTGTTTTATTGGCCTTGAGTGCCTTTATTACTGTAGCGAGACACTGTTCCCTCCTGGTGTTGGATATACAGGTCATTCACTGTCTGAGCTTGTAAGTACCAGGGTTGTGAATCATGCAGCTTTCTTGTTAGGGTGCTCCAAGCAGCGCTGAACGCAAGGTTACTGGAGCTCAAGCTCCACAGCAGATAACCTAATTAAAAGTATTGTGCTTCACTTGGCATTTATTATTATTAGTAACCTCCTCCTCCCTGATCACTACCCCCCACACAAACAGCCCCCACCAAACTTCATCCATCAGAATGTGTTCTTTGGTTTTCAGCTGCTGGTGCAAATGAGCGCATTACTTTCCAGCTCCGTCTAGGCCATGGGCTTAGTGAGGCCTTCCCAGCTTATGTTTGAGTGTAAGCAGGCTCAATTTCAGCTTCAGCTGTCTCTGTCAAGGGTCTGCCTAAGAAATCCTCATACTCTCTGAAGGCACTGAAACAAGCGGGCTCTGGGTGCTGAAGACTTCCTGGAGCTTGCTGTCTTAGCATGATGGGACACAGCATCAACATTTTTGGCAGGCTTTTTGTTTATGAAGACTGCCTTAGTGCTGCTGAATTTGATCTCTCCCCCAATTTAGGAGCTCTGCAAAGCAGAGGATAAATTCACTCCAATTTTCCCTCTGCCTAATAGTAGTAGAACATTGTTCTTTAGTTTTACACTGCTGTTTGTTTCTGGTACAGCCGAATCACAAACTTTCCTTCACTGGAGGGAAAGACATAACACCAGAGTCCTTCCTCTCCAGTACAAACTTAAGAGCAAGGCTTTTTAACTGAGGGTCTTCCCCTTTGGAAAGTCTCTCAGCAGCACAAAGATCCTGTACCAGTAGAGATGGGAAGGCTTTCTCTCAAATTCCTGTTGCTGATACAGATGCTATTTGTCAGGACCACTACTAGGAACATCTTGGTTTTCCACCAAGATGTGGTTTAATTACCTATGGCTTCAAGGGGCTTGATACTGGGTCTGGTACGGAGGCTTGTAGTAGCAGGACTCTCTGTCTGTTTGCCTTTTTGGGGAACGTCAAAAATCAAGTTTTGCTCTTTACAGTAGCGTAATTTCTTTTATAGGTCTTTCAGTAAAAATACCACAATATATTGATATAATGAAAATATAAGAATAATCTTCCGATACTAATACTCTGGCGATAGACTAAGCTGAATGTTGCTGAATGGAGATTTCGAGATTGGAGAAGGAGACAGACGTCTGTTCTCCCTTCAGTAAGCATGTGTTGTTCCTATTAACTTTGAGGGAATTTATTTGCATGTGTTAAAAAAGAAAAAAAGGTAGAAGATGGCAGTTGGAATGCTAGTTATTAGTTTGCATTCAGCCCTGCAGTAAAATGCAATGTTTATACAGCAGTATTCATTTTCAAATTGCTACTGAATAGTAAATCTAGCAACGCCTTTGTAGGGTTGGCTAGTATTATCTTCACCGTTTGCAACTGCAAAAACTGTAGCAAAGAGCTAATTTGTTCAAGACCACAAAAGTAATCAGTGGCAATGGTCTGATTAAAATAATTAAGTCTGCAACTGCATGTCTGTGTCTACAGCTGGAAGAGTGTATTACTTAAATGGCTATTCCTGAGGGTGGCAGTACCTGTGTGCTTTCACAACTGATGGAGCCAGAGATACAAAGGTGTGGTGGTGCATTCCCCTGGGCCCCCCCTCCCCTGGGCTGCCCCACGATCTCAGAAACTCCCCATGAAACCTTGGCCTTGGTGTAATGAGTCAGGCGCTGAAGCGTCCCTTTACTGTACCAGGAACTCTTGCATAGCTGAGGTTGGGGAATGTACTGATCGTACCAGAAACTTGCACTGCCTGGCCCAAGTGGAGGATGAGAGTGGGGATAATTGTCATCCACTGATACCCTTATCTGAGCCCTGGCTCAAGTGGAATGATACCATTGTTACTGAAACCTTGAGAGTTTTGATGGATGACTAAAGTGAATCATCTTGCGACCCTATAAATAGCGGTCCCAAGTGAGGCCCTTTGAGCTCTCCTGAACCGCAGCAGGCTGTGCCCAGAATCTGAGTGGGACGCCTCTCAGAGTTTGCAAACTCTTGAGTTTGCAATATTCGGAGGACTGTCGGGACCTGGGCTGAAACAGTCCTCAGCTGAGACGCTCTTTGGGGCTCAACCCTTCGCCTGTTGAGAAATACCAAGACGTTTGACATGAGTATTTCACTGAACTAGAGGGGAATTTTTAATAGGTATAACCTTTGTATATTTATCTACTTTTTGTGTTTGTGTGTGAATTGATGGAGGTATCCATTAGCAAATAGAGTCTGCTAAAATCTTATGATCTATCTTAAGATTGGGAATGAACCTTAGACTACTACTAAACACATACAATCTTTTAGACATAAACTATTGACCAAGTCTGGGACTAGGGGTGGATCCAGCCGGGTCTACTCTGAATCTTGTGAGTCAACAGGAGAGTTTCTTTACCCTTTTTTGTATTAGACTTAAACCGTTCACCAAGTCTGAGACTAAGATTGGATCCAGCCAGGTCTTCTCTGAACCTTTTGACTCAGCTTTTTGACTTTTTGACTTTTCCTTTGTATGCTTCATCCATGTAGTAAGTGATAGAATGGACCTTGCCATCGAACTCTGTTCAAAGTCGTGCTTTTATAAATTTCTATTAAAATAACTTCCTGTGATTACCTTCGACAGTGATTCTTTAAGCGGCCTCTGAACCACTCATTCATCACAAACGGTCAGATGCTCACATATGCCGTTTAGAGCCTTTTTACCACTTATGACTGTGGTAAGACACAGCACCTACAGGGGTTGTCTGTCACGTTCATGATCTTGGTTTTGTTTTCTTCAGTCTTACTTTTTTATTAGCTGTTACTACATTTGCTGTTTCATGGTTACTGCTTTTAATTGCATTTGGATCCTTCTGGCAGTGTTTATATGTGCTACTTCATAGTAAAACATTATTTCTGTTGAAGTATACGGCTTTGCGTCATGTACTACATCTTGGTCTATTTTTGTGTGAGAGTCAGTCTGGTTCTTCTCTGTTTTGATGATTTCCACGTTTTATGGCAGAAAAGTTCAGATCTTTGAACAACTTAAATCTTGTTAATGGGAGTATTAAATATACATTGGCTGCAATCCAGCATAGGTATTGTGACTTTTGTATCTTACTGTTTTCCTTGCCTTACAGGTTTTTTTTTAACCTTTGTGCATCGTCTGTGTCTTAATTCCCTGAGGACACTTCACTAAACGTAAATGAAACTTAATTTTTATGAAGTCATCAGATTGATCTGTCATGGCCTATGTTAGTAAGCCTACGCATTCTCATTTGCCACTTTTATTTCTGTATTTGTTCATGGGTACAAATGAGATGAACTGAGAGAAGAACTATTTTCCTTAGGCCTTAATAACTTTATCGTTCATCAAAACGGCATGTAAAATTGAATGAAAAAGCTTTCTGTTGGTGTGACTTGTCAACAGCTCTTGCTGTTATAACTTTCTGTCCTGACAAGCCCAAAACTCATTTTACCCTGATATAACCATCAGTTTTAAGTACAGTTACTGTCTTGGATCTTCTGGTTCAGAAGCTGTTTGATAGTGATCAGCTTAACCAGCTCAAAACCAGCACTAATGTATGTTGTATTTGTCAGCTTGGAAAACAGGCTGCTGAAATTGTGTGGAATCTTACTAGATCAGTTGCTTTGACTAATTTTTCTAAAATAAGAGGCCACAACTTGACACTATTTCTAAATATGAACAAACCCAAGTCAAAATACTTCCTCTACCATATGCAGGAAAATGCATATTGAGCAATGTATGAACGAATACACTACCTCCACCATGGCAATCAAATTGCTTATCTACCAGTTAAGTAAATATAGTCAAAGTTTGTTAGTCCAGGAGCAATGCAGTAAACACTGAATTATGAAAAGCGATCGCAAATTCAGACCAGTCTTGCCAAATAAAAACAATTCAGAATGGGTATGCAGAAATGGCTGCTTGAGACAGTTTTCTACACAGCAACATGAATTATTTGGGGTTTTTTTTCCCCTTAGTTGAAGGATTAGTGACAGCCCTTCCCCAGCCCTGAGACTGAAAGATTCCTCTGCATTGCCTTATGCAGAATACTTTGCTTCAGTAAGTTGATACATGTAATTCATACCTCTAGAATTACATAAAATAGGAAAAGGTGCTAGGGAGAACAGTAGTTACTACTAATTAGGTAGTGTTATCCAGCTGTAGTAACGCTTGGATGTCCAGCCTACACTACTTCTGTCATGCCACATTGGTGGTAGAGCAAGAGCCATAAGATCAGGTAAAAACACACTTTTCCAGCTAGGGCCAAGAAGGGAATGAACAACGCAAAAAGGCCAACTGAATTGAAAAAGAATAAATCTGCTTCTGAGGAGCAAGAAGCCTATATGCTACCTGCCTTCAAGAAAAGTGATAGAGAGTAAATGTGTATCTCTTGATTTAAATTGTTTTCCTTATTATGGAGTTGTTACACCATCTATTACATCCATATGCATTAGGGAGTATCTGTTCCGTAGACTGCTTTAATATGAACAGATTATGCTGATAAAAACTATTTGAAAAAACATTTGTCCTGCAGTTTGTATTAAAAAGAAAAATGAGACCTGTTCATTAAGGGTGAAAAGAATGTAGGAAATTGGTTAAAACTCTGCCTATCTGTAGGGTAGTTTTGCCATAAAGACAGTTGATGTTTCTTTTTTTTTCCTTGAGCAATTGTACAAAGGAACTTTAATTTTCAAGGATCGAATATCTGTACTGCAAATGTCAACTTTCAGTGTGTTTAGATGGATAATCTGCTGGAATAGATTACAATCCTTATCTTTTAAATTTGTTTACTGCACAGAGCACTCTGAATTTATACCAGATGCTAGTCAATCTCAATAAAAATGTATTTTCTTCTATGTTGTGGGCTGGGCATGTTATTGGTACACGGTACCAATAGGCACCAAAGATTTCAGAAACAGATTTCAGCTCTTATATTTCATAACACTGAAGGCACTAACATTTCAGAAACTATGGCATTAATGCATCCATTCTTTAAGAATAACTTGATACCATCTCATTTTAAAGTAAAATGTTTCAAAATCTTGGCATGTTCCATGAATAATCTATTTACGATTGATTGTTATGTTATAATTATAGGGGAGCTGTAAGTTGCAGGACCTGCAAAGACTCTAATCCTTGTTCCACTTCTTTAAAATTGTTATTGCTGCTCCCACTTGCCTTCGAATTTCTGGGTCAAATTCTGTTAGCTGGTCTCCAGATAGAGGTCAGACTTTTACCCATATATCAGCAGTGCCCTATTTGCCATTTGCCCGCCACCTCCTGCCCCCTTTTTTACTTCCTAGGTGCTACGTTTATGGAGTTCTAGCTAAATTGGTACAGTTTTTATTTCTACATTAGATACAATTTCTTAGTTTAGAAGATACCAATAGGAGGATTTAAGTCAGTGCCTTCACTTAAAGTAAAGGTTAAAGTGTATTTTAAAGCAGCCTTATTCATGGATAGAAAAGCCCCTTATGGCGAATCTTTTTCAAGGTGCCAGACTGAAAAAGCAGTAAAGTAGGCAGTAGTTTCTAGAGAAAAAAGTTTATAAAGAACTGTCTTAATGCTGACCAAAAGGAATCTTTAAAATACACTCCAGGCTGCAGTTGCTGATTGCCTCAGTTAAAGAAGGTGTGTGTGTGTGAAAGCAGAAACTGAAAAACAGATGATGGCTATCCTGAATATTGCTGGACCAAACGTCCATCAAAAATACGCACAGAAGAAAAATGTTGAATATACAAGCTTTAGTGAATGGTCTTCATGTTAATGCTGCTCTTTCTTAAACAGTCTTGCTCTCCTGGATATGAGGATCAGGGACAATCTGCAGAACAGACTGACGGGGTGGTGTTTGTCCCTTTGCCAGAGGTCCGAGTTGTAGCTATGCGTTGGCAGAGCCACAGCTAGAGCAGCTGAAAGCCCCAGTTCAGCACACGTCCAGCAACCTGGATGCTCACACGAGAGTTTTCACAGGGGCTTCTGCCTCTTCTGGAAGAATCAGGTTCTTTTAATCACTGTCTCCTGGTATATTTTCCAAAACAAACTGGGTAAGTGCATGCCAGCAGGCCAAATCCAAACATGAGACCTAGTTACAAGGATTGAAATACTACTAACAAAGTAGAATAAACTTTCTATCTCCTAAAATAAATCTAGATAGAGTAAAGATATTAATTAGCCTTTCCTAGTGAAAAATCCCTCTGAAATGTAATTGATCTGGACCTACTACACTTTTATATTTGCCAGCTTTTAGCTGATGAATAGTTCCTTGTCCTTTGGTCTATGGAAAATGAAGCTGATCTCAACAGCAAGGTTGCAGACAACTTCTGCAGGTGGGGATTTATATTATCATATGCAGTTATGCTGAATCCTACTGAGCTACTCTGAATTCCTCAAATTACTCTGACAGAATTTAATGAAACTAACAAAACCAACACCTGAATGAGTCTACTTTTACGTGCATTTAGATCATTTAGAAGCCWCATTCTGGTTATTCTGCTCATCTGGTTCCTGATGTAACTTCTACATTCTCCTTTATTCATTCAGTATGGATAATATAAAAATACAGGAAATAAATAACCTCTTTCAGTGGGTTGCAGTCCTCATTGTGTATGTGAACCTTAGTGGAGATCACTTAGAAACTGTAACATTTGAACCTGTTGGAAAGAAAATTGAAAGAATAATTGAGATGCAGACTTTTAAATCAATAGTAAACCTTGTATCTAGAAGACTGTCTTTTTATTGATACTCAATTAAACAGCAGCAAAGCAGTCCTTAGCCTTTTACTGGTTGGTACTGCATGTCACAATATTTGTAATGCAACATATGTTTTACACTATCATGCTTATGGAGCATGTCCAGTTTGTTGCTTCTAAGCCTTTCTAGATGTAGTTGAATCTCTCTTCCTAGGGAAATTGTTAATGATAAGGGAGCCAAATAATAATTTTCTTGTAATATGCAATTCTCTCTCCTTAAATAGGGGACTCTGAGATATTGAAAGTAATTGAATACAGGGCAGATGTAACATTTCTATCACAGAATTCTCTGGATAAATGCCCATACTTAAATTATTTTATCCACTATAACTTGTATTTCAGCAACAATTGGAAGACTGAGCTGCAACTGAAGCCTATTGTACTCTTTGGTCTTTACCTATAACTGTATGTGAAGAGACTTTGTTGGCATAATTAATTTGGGTGTGACTGTTTGCCARCTCTAGTAAGCACAGAGGCCCTTAGTGTCTGCTTCAGCTATTTTCAGTGAAAAGTCATTATTTGGTCATTGAACTTCCCTGGCCAGACAGAATATACGTCATCTTTTATAATGTAGTAGGCTTCTAATCATATCTCCAAATGGTTGAAGGACACTTCAGAGTTCTCATTAACCAACTAGTGCCGGCAGGGGCAAGGACTCAGCAGTCACAGGAGTATCAGCTATTTCCCATCCTGACCTGCTTCTGAAGGCCCAAGCATCACTAGCTGGAAATGGGGCTGTGGGCCTGACAGGTAGTTCTATTTTATCCATTCTGTAGGTAAGAGGTTTCTGCTTCTTGATGCTCACTGCACTGGACTGTGGATGTGCTCCACGGGGGCTCCCATGTTCTGGTTGTCTGCTCCTCATGACCTGGCTCCTGGTGTTGTCTAATGTAGGTTCTGGTTCTCAGTCCTGATACCTGTTTGTTATCAGCCTGCATCTGCCTCGTCTGCTTCCCTCTTAGCCCTGGACTTTCATCTGTCCTGYGAGCTCCTTGCCAGACCCACCTCTGTCAGCACTGATTGGTTAATAAGGGCTCAGAATTTTATTCTGTTTATTGAGACTTGGTGTTTCAGCGTTGTTTTTACAAGCCATCAGTTTCTCAGGTGTAGCAAAAGCTAATGATAAGGCACAGCCCTGTGTTTGCTTTGAGTAAGATTTTAAGCTTTTAAGCTTTTCATTAGTTTGAGCCATTTAGGGTGTTACTATTCTCTCTGGGGAAAAAGTTTTTCTTATCTAAACCATGGTCTGCAAAATATTTAAATTCCAAAACTCTATTGTTTTTGGCTGTTTCTTTGTCTGTGTGTGTGTGTTTGGCCATGTTTTCACACTTTTGGGTACATTTCCTCCTGGTTTTGTCATGATAACCAGATGGGTTGAGGCTTTTGTGCTTGAAACCCTGACCATAATTTGACTGTTTAATGTTGCAAAATAAAACTTGTTTGTTAATATATTTGACTGTGAAGCCATTATTCCAATGCAATTATCACAACAAACCCTTGTACTATTATTTATTTTATATTTTAGATGAGATGCTGTGTTTTTTCTCTTTCGCAATAAACTGTTTTCTCTTTTTCCTATTTGGTGCATAGGCTTGGTGTTTTCTGAGTATATAAAGCAATGGCAGAACTTGCTGGGTAGTAACATGAAAGGCTTCATGTTGGTGTTGTATCAGCTTAATGAAGATTAAGCAATGGAGTTATGAATGCTTACTGTAACGCTGCTCCTCCACACAAACAGTGGCTGACTTCCTGGCATCTTCAGTCTTTGCTTCCGCAGCATTTGCTCCTTCTACCAAGTCCTGGTAAATCCATGTCTTACGTGGATTTCGACTATTTTTCTTGATTATGTATTTAATAATTAATTTTTTACCTTAATTATGAGAATGGTAGCAAGTCTGTGAAAGGCAGAATTGTTCATGATATATGTTGTCTTAAACATTTGCCTCTTCCTGTGTATTTTTTGACCCTATATATTCCTGTTTTGTTCATAGTCACTGCTATGGAGGCTAACACTGATATGCTAGGACCTGATCCAGAAAAAATGATAGAATGTGTTTTGCTTCCTGCAAATGTCCTTAATGATATTTATTAAGACAATATGTGTCTGAAATTATTCTTATTTGTGAAGGATATTTTTAAAAGGTGAATTTAGGGCACAGGTATTTGTGTTGCCCTTTGCTAAAGGTATGCGATAGGGAGAAATTCTGTTGATGCAATGAGATCTAAATCTTTGATCACCAAGTATTATGAAGGCCATGAAAATGGCAGACCAAAAATGGCTTTATATAGCAAAATGAACGAAGTGTAGATATTCTGAGATAGTGCAGAATACTTAGCTTGCCTGCAAGCAAAATGTTCTTGGATTTTAACTTTTTGAAGGAAAATGTTGGAGGAAAACATTCTGACTTCTGTATATTTTTTTTTTTCTTGGCTAAAGATATTCACTGAATTGTGACCTGATTCACAAATAGCTTTGACCCTGGAACTGTATTTTCTGTAAGTAAATGAACTTTGATAAATACTGTTCTGTGCAACATCCCATACAAAGCTGTATATAGATAATTCTGCTCTTGCTGGGTTCTTTTAATTTCTAAAATATGGATGATGCTGCTAGTTTTACAAAACCTGAGAAAGAGAACTCATGTATTATATGTCTATTTTTGTCCAGGTAATATATTATTTGGGAGAGTACTATCTGATATAATGGGAATAATCATGTCTCATTTATGTAAATGTCAGATCTGTTTTATTACATTGCATTTTCCAAATTTTTGGTCTAAACACTATTTGGATTTATATTGGATATAACCAAATTTAACTGAATTGAAATATTTTTCCTTGCTGAAATTAAATATGAAAAAGTGTTACATTTTTCAGTGGAAAATACTCTAATTGCCTGGATTGTAATCCTTTCTCTGCCTGAGGGAATTTGAAGTCTGTGCCCCTTAATGCTAAGGTACAGAACTCTCTCATTCTGTTTGAATAATGAAGCAACCCCTGCTGCAGGGGCTGCAAGTTGGGAGGCTCACATCTCAGTAACCAGTACTGAAGGACAGCCTTGGCATTAAGATCCTAACCAATGACGAAGCAATTTCTCTACCACCAGAGGAAAAGACCAAGCAGCAACTCCTTTAAACTTTTCTTACCTCTCATGTCCCTTACGTTCAGCAAATTGGCGCTGTCCATGCATTATCGTGRTGTAGAAGTGACATGGAAACTTCTCTGTCCTAGGGGAGGCTTTTCCCCAGTGTTTCCCCACCGAGGAACTGCTGTCTACTCTGCTGTCTCCTCCCTCACCCAAATGAAGAGTGAGGGGTGCAGGAAAAGGTTGCTGGCAGCATTGGGCATGGTTTTCCTTGCTTCGCCCAGCCCCCTGGTTTTGATGATGTCGTTGGCGATGAGGACAAACCTGTTCATTTTCTGTCTGTAAACACTTCAGGCAACACTAAGGCTTTCTTTTCTGTTGTCATAAATCTTTTTTTGGACTTAAATGACAAATAAGAGACAGATACCTGTTTTGCTATCCAGTAAAGTGTCATTTTGGATCACACCCTAAATCCTTATCTCTGACTACCAATTACGTGGTGTGTCTGGAAAAGCCTGGAAAGGCTGTCTTGATTTCCTGGTCTTACGTTATGCGTAAACTAATTGATATAAAAACTTAAATAAGGAGCATAATTAAAAGCTGCTTAATATGCAGTCCTTTATGATGTGTTTTATTTTATAGTCTCTTGCAATGCATAATTCAGTAAAGCACTCTATTGTAGCACAATGAAAACATGTACATGAAAACATGTTAATATACTTACTGTAGTCCACTATATTTTAAATATGTGGAGTTTTTTCTTTCCCTTTTGAAAAACTTTATTTTTTTTAGTGTGCTTTGGGATGACAAACTAAAAACCTGACAAAGCTTCAACTGCTACGGTGTTGCAACTGAAAACATTATAATATGTGGTGATTAATGGAAAAGCTTTTGTGTATTTATCTTCAAAATTACTTGAAATATTAACAAATTTCCAACCAGGCTTTTTTAGGACAAGAGAGTGGTATATTTTACTTGAGAATACTTGGTCAGTAGGTGGAACTGGGGTGCCTGTTTTGTTATTCACACAATTTTGCATCTTACATTCACACAAAGAAGGTGACTAAGATATTTCATTTTTAATGTAATTTACTTGAAAACTTTCAACAGTCAGTCATCAGTTTCTTTCCACAAATGGAATTCAAAATCTGTGATTGAATGACACTCAAAACTATGATGTTACTTTGTGAAGATGGATGTTATTTGGAAATTAATAAACGCAGATGCTAAAGAGAAGAAAGAATTTGAGGTGAAAATTGAAAAAAAAAAAAAGCAGCCATGGAAAGTATGTTAAGATTTCAAGTTACAATTCTTGCAGCAATGAAGTGACTTTGTAAAGCAAACAGAATTTTGGAGTGCGGTAAATTTGCTAGTCACATCAAGCTAAATGATAAGAAAACAAGAATGGAATAATACCAAGAATGTTATAATTTGAAAGTAAATCTTGCAGCTCAGTTCCTGTGTGCTGTAGTGCTTGCTTTTTGTTATGGAGGGTTCCTATATAAATCTGTTTGTAGTGTATCTATTTTTGTGTCATTTGCTCATCCTGACAAAGGCCTTCTTATTGAAGTGTTTGCACATCTTGAAAAAGAAATAATGGTTTGTTTACAGAGGCATAATTTTCCTGTAATTGTTGTTAAAAGTCTGTAGTTGAAAGTTTCGTTTTCAAGCAGTTACTGTTCTTGGATTGTTTTTCTTTAAATGGGAAATCAGTAAGTGTGAAGGTGTTTCTAAAATCAGAAGTTTTCATGTAGTATATCACCTCATATTTTAGTCTTACAGTAAATAGCTTGTTTCGAAAAAATGAGCTGTTTAGGAAACCATTGCCTCAACAACAATGATTTGAGGTCATGCATGCATATACTTGCAAAAAGTCGATTTCAAGCATTCTCTAACTACTTGCCTGCTTAGCTACGTTTTTAGTAGCTGACTTCCCAAGAAAGAGTGAAACTGTGTTGACATCGAACAAAATAATAATTTACCAACTGTGTTCAAATCTGTTGTATAACAAAAAGTCTCTGTTTTGATGTTGGTACAGAGAAACAAAAGATTTTTTATTACTGAAGAGCAATTTCAGCAAGGTGATTTTGCTGGCTAGAGTTAAGTTGTCATGTAAACACAACAACTGGAAGAGTTGTTGATTTCTCTACTGCAGAAAAATTGATGGATGCATCTTAAAAAGAGGTGAAGTTTAAATATCACCTTCCACTTTAGATTTCTTTGAATTTTTGTCAAGTTAAATTTTGTATTTTTTCAAAAAGTATGTTCAGTCCTAAAAAAATGAAAGGATAGTAATTGTACAAAAGATGGATGACATTATTATGAGGGAAAAATAAGAACTTTAAGTTTTTTTTCCTGACATCATGGAAGCTTATCACAATATCTTCTAAATAATGCAAATTATACAGAAGCTGTTGGATAAACTTTGATATAACCAGAAAATAAATTTTTAGTAGTATTTCGGAGACATGAGCTTAGCCAGTGAGAGATGTCATCTGTTTTCAGAAAACTGGATGTCAGAAGACAGTTGTATCTGCATTAATGTTCTGTATTTTCATGCAACCATCAGAAACTTTGAAGCATGTTTAATCTTTGAATGGAAAAATGCATATAGGTAAATAAAGAGGTAACTGCATGAGGTTATTGGAAAAATGAGTAGAGGTCATTATCTGAACTTGGTAATCTGCCAATAATGTGTATGAATATTGTGTTTGTGTTCAGTTTATTTTAAAAGTTGAAGATAAAAGATTACTTTATGTTACTTCAGGCAGGTGAATGCACTTCAGAAAAGCCATTAAAAGTATTCAGATGATTACTGAGATAGTGCTATGTCTGGCAATTTGTAGTCTGGGAGAAAAGTAGTAAGTTACTCATTTAAAAAAAAAATTACTATTCATGTATCTTGAATTTAATTATGTAAGTATGGATAAAAATATACTGAAATTCTTAAGTCAATTATTCTTTAAAGGCTGAAATTTCAGCTATGGGAAGGGCAAATACTTAACTACTTGCATATTTTTTTTTTTTTTTTTTTTCAAAATTTGTCTTAGAAATAGTTCTATAAAAATCCCAGGTATTTCTTATACATTCACAAATTTTTTACTTGGACCTCTGTCCTACTGTCGGGACAGTTGGCAGTTTTTTGGACATTGTAAACTCTGGAAGTACTTGCAGAAAACTGTGGAGAACACAAAGTGTTATGAAAGGTCAAGCATCCTCTTCAGTAGCTGGAGATTCTACAGTAGCTGTAAACCCTTCACGGTTCCTTCTGACCTCTGTAAAAAATCTGGATACCATATCCAACATGAATTACGTTTATTAGCAGGTATTCCTTTGGCAACAGTCGGTTTGCAGTGTGTTTGCGGTGCAAGTCCTGTCAGTCTCCTCTGTGGAAACCTCTTTCTTTGGTCATTTTTAAATCTACTTAAAAGTTTCTACTGCCTACTCTTTAATACCATTGTGTTGCCAACAGATTGAATATGCAGGGATCGTGCAACCTGTGAGAGATGTGAAAACAGGAGCACTTTGGGACACTGGGCTTAAGTGTAGCATTAAATGGTCTGTTGTTTATATTTAGACAAGGATCTTTCCATGGTCATTTTGGTATATGTTAAATGTTGTACTTTGCTTAATCTTACGTACCATCTTGAGCTATATGCTTTATTAAGGACTTAGAAAAGATGGAAGTACTCCTCACCTTCTATTGAGAGCTATATTTGAACAGCTTTGAGGGGATGGTATCCCACTGGTATCAACTGAAACTGTGAAAACCAAAACTCAGGCTTAAATCTGACTTATTTTACAAATTTTAAATTCCCATTGGAACCAGGCAGGGTTAATTTGAGTACTCAAGGGGAAGAACTCTCTTACCAGACAAACCTTCAAGCTCAATAAAAACATTGGTATCTGAAAAAAATCCATTTGTGAAAGCAAAATCTCTTGCTTCAATTTAAGATTATTCCGTGAAATGTACAGAGGATAGACTTTGATCTGTTGCCAGCAAACTGATGATAGAAGTCTTTAAATACTTCACGCATTTACAGTTTTTGTTTATTTCCTTTGGGTTTTTTTTTGTTAAGATGGATTTTCTAACCCCCATTTCACTGGTGTTTTATTAAATTCCAGATAATAGGAATTCAACTGCAAAGTTTCTGCCCTTCCTTTCTTACATGTTTCTTCATTGTTTTATTTCTTGGTTTTCCTCCTTTACAGAGTTTGCCTTTTATTAAGGAGCCTCTAGCTCTGCCAGTCAGTAACCGAGTGTCTTGCTGGATTGCTGGCCATCCTGGGACAATGGGACAGCTAAAACCAGGCTGGGCATAGTCTGAGGGCAGTGTCCATTTTCCAGGTCTTGAAGTCACTGGTAAGACTGTGTGCTATGTCCAGCAATGAATATGAGTGACCAGCACCAAAGACTACCAAATGCCTTTATATTTTTTTTTGTAGTTTCATTACTCTTTTGTGTATAGTCTTGTGTTGAGAAAAATGATTCAGATTTTAACAGGAGCTTTAGCCCAGCTCAGCTAATGTTTTTTTTTGTCTGAAGATTGTCATGGGGAGGGGAAAGGTTCTTGAAATGCTTTGCAGCTAAAAGTTGTGCTGTTGAAATTTTAAGTTAGGTTTTCATTTTAAACTTAAAATGTTCTAGTTGTGTTTTCTTTATTAAAGGTCTGCAGAAAGATTTTTCAGTGGTAGTTGGCATGAGACAAAGCAGATGCACTCAGCTCTTTGAACCACACTTAACTGCTTAGAGCTGGAGAATGACAGGATCGCGCTGGCAGCATGGACTCCCTGAGCTTATCTATTTCATGATAATTAATACAACACTTTCAATTTAGTTTCCTGTCAGTGCAGTTCCATTTCCTGAGGCTTCATTTGCCTTGCTGCTCAATGTTGAGAGCAGCTGCAGCCCAGCCCACAGCTTTCTTGCTGGACTTTTTCTAATCACTATGAGTTTGTTGGACAGGAAAGGGATTGCAGAAACCTCAGTATTCCTGAGCTGGTGAGAAGAGGTAAATTTGTACTTGGGGAGGAAACTCATTTGCCTGATCCATCTTCCTTATTTCCCATATTCTCGTTTTGCTTGCATCCAGCATTCATATTGAAAGAAAAGGGGCTTGTCCCTTTCTTTGTGCTTTACCTTTCCTAGAACCATTTTTAATCCGGCTGATTCTTTACAGTATATTTCTGTGTCCCTGTAATTTCTGTTCCTACCTATTTCTGTGTTCTTTGCTTAGATTCTAAATCTTGGTCTTCCAAAGTGCTTTGGTTTCTCCAAAACACCTATATTTTAATCTAAAAATCTCTCTTGAATGTTTTCCAGTCTTCCGCTTTCTCTTACACCTACTATGTGTCTGTGAAGACCATTAAATGGTTCCCTCAGGTGTTTGTATATCTCATATTTCTTGGTCAACTTTGTTTGTTTCAAGGAAGATTATGAAACCAGTAGAAATTTGGCTCCTAAGTTCCTGTATATTTCAAAATCATGTCTGTGACACCCACTCTTGCAAGCCAAATCAGGAGCTGCCATTGTCTCTGGCACCACGAACTAGATTCTGAGAAGCATAACATGTTGGCACTGCTGGTATAAACTATAATGTTAGGTGAAGAGAATGTGCTTTTATAAGTTGAAAACTTCTAAATTTCACAAAAGGTTATGTTTGGTCTGAGATTCATCATATATGGTTTCAGACTGGTGTCATGTTTCTTTTAAAGTTTCGCAAAAACTTGTTCATCTTTCTTTTCTCTAAATAGTTGCATGAATATGGATATATGGGAAGAGCTAGACAAGACATGCCTGATGTTTTTATGCTCAGGTAATTTAAAAACAGATTTGTTTGAAAAGATTAAAAGTTTTATGAGTTGAGCAGAGAAAGATTGGATCATTGTATCACCACATTGTATACTGTGAAGACAATGTCTTTCAGTAATGGCTAATAGCTCTTATGCAATAATACATTGCTGGCATAATACAAAGGCAACATGCATAGCTTTCAGATTAACACATAGAAGCCTTATTCTAGCATATTTTTGCATTATTTAAAAAAAATAGATTATTGGAACATTGCACTACCTTCCAGGTTTCCCATAATTCTTCCATTTCTGAAGAGACAGCTCTAAGCTAGGTCATGTATTTTTATCAAGCTGGTTGTATACTGAATAATTGCTCTGCCTACTTGAATATGATGCTGCTTTAAGCTATCTTTCTGTTGTATGTCTCTATATTGGACTGAACTTAAGGTGTAGTGGGTCAAGCCAAATAAATGGATTTGTGAAAGGCATACAATTAATTATGTTTGCCACAACAGTCTTGATGTGGAACATAGCCTTTGTGTTGTGCGGCATGTTGTGCCAGCTGATGGATCAGAAAAATCAATATCAAACTATCATTCAGGTATCAGAATACAAACCAGTAGCTGTGATGAATGTGTTTTCTGGCATCTGCTGATTATTTTAGCTTGTAGTAGTAGATTTGATTGGCTTGTAGTTCACAACAGTAGTTAACTTCATAAAAAGAAAGTTCTTGTATAAGGCAGTCTGAAAGTTCTGAAGACTGAAGAAAATGTAATTTCTAAAAGAACCCCACAAACATTTTCCAAATCACAGTTAAGCCCCATGGGCAGATACTGAACTTTCAATACTGTCCCTGTGGGGAGAATGTAATGAATGTGACTATAACCTACACTATTTCACCTTAGGCTCCTTAGAAACCTCTATTGCCTCAGCCATTGAAATCCACCAGCAGCCCTGAGATGGTGAAAGTGCTTTCTGTAATAAATACAGTAAAATAAGCAAAGCTTTAATGTCTTTATTTCAGTAGCATTTTTCCAACCTAAAGCTTGTGTCAATTAAAACTAAATTACAATTCAAACCTTTAAGTTAATTATTAAACATAAGTAATGTGACTAGTACCAATATTAGTGGTAGTTATATAGCTTTATATTATGGGCTTTTTGCTTATTTGTGTAAAAATGGATATGTAAACACATGGATATTTGTGTTACAGCCCATAACTACGTTGTAGGAGTGAGTGTGGAGAAACACACTAGGCTTCTGTAATTGTGTAGGGAACAGTAGGTATGATCACTGGGACCAGTTTGGGATCTTGCATTCTCAAGGTCTGTTAAGGCTTTTGGCACGTGCAATGCCCTTTTCCTTTTCCCTTGGGTATGAACGTAGAGGTGTTTTAATACATCAGGGGACTCTGAACTCAATTTCCCATTCTGTTTCAAGTGCACCTGCTTGCCTGTTCTGCTATTGGCTAACATAACAAATGGATGTGTTAGTTGTTTGTGCTGAATTATCAGCCATAAATTTAATAGCACTGAATAGCACTGTTGGTGCTGTAAGATTAGCAGTGGAATACAAAGTTAACTAATGTTAACTGTTAACATCTGTGCTGAGAAGATCAAATCTTGCACTACCCTTGCTCCCCAATGTATTTACAGACTGAAGAAGTTACCATTTTGTTTTATGTTCTGTGCTACGTTTGCAAGGTTATGTGTGCAATCATTAACCTGAAACTTTTAGCTCAGCATCCTTTATAGAGTGACACTTATAATGGGACAAACACATGACCAGACTACTACTAGCTGGCATTCATGGTGATTCTGCGTGTCTGCTGATTTACTTTCAGAAAGCTGTTGCGTTACTTCATAGAGACCAGGATGTTGTTATTGTTGATCGCTACTCAATTGTGTTGAATTTAAAAAAAAAATAATCTAATACACAGATAAATATTCTCACAGCTCAAATAGTATTCCACTGTAATTATTGCCTTGAGTACAGATATTAGAAAGAAATCATACTTTATGCATAAGGGAACAGAAAACCTGATACGTTAGGTGTGAATCTTAACATGGCACAATGATACCTGTAAAGTGGAGATCTTGGACATTGTTAGTTAATTCAGTAAAATGCTTCCTTTGCTTTTGAGTTATCTCAAGAGACCATTACACTGATGAGCAATCCAGGGCACTTGTTAAAATGCTGATCTGAAAAGTGGAGAATATGGTGGAAAGGGAAGATCAAGGTCTATGTAAAACCCTATAAGCTTTACCTTATGAGCCGCTTCAATTTTTTTTCTAGTTGAGACAAACAAAAACACCCAGGACATCTTTTATTGCAGCATTAGTCTTACCTTCCAGCTATGGGGAGATAAATACATCTCCATGCTGAAGATGAAATACTAACCCATGCATTAAGGCAGAAATGACCAATTTTCCTGAGCCTGTACACTGTAGAACAAAATCTGTGTGTATCTGAGAGAGCTAAGGAGAACTTCAGGATGTGGTTCATGGGCAGGAAATAGGAATGACTTCCCCAGTTCTCCAGTTCATTGTTAAGCTAGGGCTGGACGTGGACATACATGTTGCAGCCAAGCAGTTTATTTGTGTTTGATCATTGGTTTCTTATATAATGGGAAATGCACTAGAAATTTCCTTTATTCCTTTTTCTTCTGAAATTTCCTCTTCTCCATTCATATAAGCAGATAGCAACAGTTCTAGATCAAAGGTTTTTTTTCAACTGCTAATTAATTCTTTCTCTTGAGGTACGAGTAGAAAATAGATATAAGATAAAGTTTAATTCTTTATCCTTCTGTGCTAAAGTTGGCAAAGAATGTTCATTTAATCAGGTATTTAAAAATGCTGTAGTATAAGGCTTATATTGGTCTAGGTCTGTACTAAGAACCCTGTCACATGTTCTTAAACAAATTTCAATGCCTGACATTTGATTTCAGTGGGAGCTAGACATTTAAGGCATTGAGATCCAAGTCCTGTTAAGCATCTGACTCTTACTAATGCTTCTCTTCTTGAGTCTGCCATTAACAGTGCCTTTCCTTTATCTGGATTTGTCTCTAAAAACATAGAGATATAAGAAGAGATATTTGAAAAATGCTACAACGCAAATGGTAATAATGAGGAAAGCTATTCTGAGATGTTAGCCACTCATATTCTGGGAAATCTCATTTTTTTGCCTTTTTGCAAAAGTGTGATCTTTTATTTGGATAACGTCAAAGGAATTTGGGATTTCTGTGGGTTTTTTTGTTTTTGTTTTTTTTTTTTTTTTTTAAACAGAACAATAAGAATACTTCTACAATATGTAAACTTTCCCTTAAAGGACTGGGAAAATGTATTTATATTTATTACAAGATGATAGTGCATTTTGACCTTTCCTGGAGTATTAATTCTCCAGGAGAAAGCATCAGATTTATTTTGAGGAAAAGAATTTCTTCAAACTATGTAGGACATAAAAATAATTTAAAGAGTATTATTTCTATGTACTCATTTTTTGCATGTTTATATTTACCTGCAAGGACATGTTTTTGAATATCCAGAGATACTGTTGGCAGTGAATAAGCTAGAAGGGGTTTGTTCATCTATCTGTAGTTGAAGAACTGCTAGAAATAACAAGAGGGTTTTGTTTCTGCTATTCCAGGAGAGAAGACAGTCTTTAAAAGGCTTGACTGACCCAAAGGACTGATGATTCATTTTTCTGGCATGGATTTATTGATCCATGGCTGAAGCTTCCACTCCTCAAATAGGAAAACCATTGGGTTTTTGTTACTCTAGGATTAAGGTCTCATTATTTTCAGAGTTCAAAAACCTTAACCAAACCACACCCACATGAATGTGATTCATTTGCTTGTTGCATGCTACCGGTGGTTTTCACGTTACCAGAAAGACCTTTTTGTTGACTGGGAAACACAGATATATCATACAGTTTCAAGAAGGAAAACCAGTTAGGAGGAACCTTTTTCTCTCCAAAACCAACATCAAAATCTTGAAGAAACTTCTAATGGGGAAAGGATTGACTGTTATCTTTCATTTTTGTTTGCTTACTGAATTGGGTATTTAGAGAAGGAACAATTCACTCCGCAGGAATTTTCTTTGGACATCTCAGTTCCATCTTGGAGTCTGAATTCCAGCTACAGCTTCAGACTGCAGTTTTACTTTTCCTATGACTCCCTATTTCTCCTTTGCTCAAAACTGTTACAGTTTGTTTAATTTGTGAATTGTTGCTGAGATGGAAGTTTGGTTTGAGATGTATTAATCAAAGTACATGGGAGAAAAACTTTCCCTCCTCCTTCCTCCCTGCTGGTTTTGCATAAAGTGTTTAAAAGCTGACTAAACTCCTCTGAGGCTGCAGGAATTCCCAGAGACTTCCTTTGCAAAAAGAAGATCCAAGACAGGCCTACATCTTTTCTATCAGGCTGCTTAGTCCAACTTTTAAGAGGTGGTTGGGCATCTGAATGAAGTAGAAGAATCTGCTGGAGGCTGCAGGATAAAGAGGGGACTGGTATAGAAAGAGATATTTAGACCTAATCTGTACTGGCTTTACCAGCAAAGTCTACTGGCTGTAGATGCAGTTCATTCCTGCCAAAAGATACTTTTTCCACATTGTTCATTAAGTTACTTGTCTAAATACACCGTTAAAAAGTGGCTGTGTGGACTGAAAAGCAGGGGGACTATGGGGTGCTCCTCTTCCTTTCCAACGTCTTTGGGTCTAGGTGCTTGGTCTCCTTCCCTTATAACTTGGAGAGGAAGGAAGGGCCAGATAATTGTACTCGAGTCTCAGCTTGACATGGAGTTAAGGACATGGCGATTGCATCCACAGTATAGTTATAGTCAGTATTTGCCCCCAGGACTTTTACTGGCATATAAATATTTGAATACTTTCACACTGATGTTATGCCAAAACTTTCACCAGTATAGTAAACATAGTTTTAAGTCCTGAGTGTGAAAGTGAATAACTAATGCTTTATGGGTAGATGAAAAAAGAGCAAGACTGGAGAAGTGTAATTAAACCAATGACTAAATAATCTAACATTGCCATATGTTATTTAACAAACAAACAAAAAATCCTTTCACCACAAATAAATCCCTAAAAACCATGATAAATGAAAGTTTGTTTCTTTCAGTTTGTTACTGAGCCAGGACCATGCAGTAGTGTCCATGTAGTAATAGAACGTGGTAACAAAGAGCAACTATCAAATTACGCATTTTCCTCACCAATTGCAGGATCTAAAATAGTTTTTATGGGAAAAAACCCCAAACAAACATGCAGAAAAGCTTCCATATAAGCACACCTTTCTTAGTGTAGTTTCAGTACTGCCTCTTTTTAACAGTCTACAATCATGAGCTGATTACCAAAATGTCACGAGCCTCATTTAAAAATCAGGAATTTTTAATTGGATGGCTTTCAGCTGTCTTCCATAGCTATTATTGCCTTGTAACTTTCCTAGAGTGCTATTTCCACATGCTTACTTACACAGGCAGAAACTTTAGTGAAGCCATGAGCAGCTTTGCTGAGTATAGGAAACTGAGGGTGTAGGTCAGAAAACGTCTATTTGAATAATAAAATAAAAACATGCCTGAGATGTGGACTTTCTTGGGTGAGAGTGTTTTTTTGTTTTTTTTTTCTCTCCTGGTACCTCTACAGTGGGCAAAAAAAAAAAGAAGAAAATAAAACATTGTTCATTCAGGACATTCATTCACAAATATCTTGAGAGGTTTCCCTGAACAGGTTGTGTGAATGCTCCTAATCTTTTAGGGCTTCATTTTTTCCTGGAGACTCTCTTGGAGAGTCAGATGTAATTCTTTGATTTCTCCTCTTTGCTTAAGTGTTCCAGTCATTGTAGTTTGATTTTTTGCTAAAGTGGATGAAAGGTTTATATTCTTTAAGGTGTGCTGTGCAGCTGCTTAAGGCATGAAAAACTGCAGTGGAATAAGTAAGAGCTAGATTTCAAATCTTTTAGTCTTGGAAATAAGAAGGAAGACTTGTTTGCAGCTGAGCACTGAATTCTCTGTAGCAAGCAAGCAGATTCAGACTACTTTATCAGTGTGATCACAGGAATGCCTACCCCTGCAGCACTCCGTTCTGTTTCCCTATACATGTTAATTCCTTGCTCCCTGCCATGTCTTTCCATGATAAGTTTTCATGCTTAATCTGAACATGAAGACAACATTTCTTTAGAAAACTATAAGCAAACTGAACATTCCTTCTGGTTTTCAGCTCCTGGAATATTTAACATTTTTTAGTTTAAACAGGTACTTTGCTGTTCGTCTTTTCTTAACTCACAGGATTTGTGTTTAGCAGGCCAGGCTTTTCATTGCCTCAGTTTTGTCAGAACAAGTGCATCTGTCTTGTTGGAAAATACTTTCATCTTAACATTTAAAAACTTTGCTATATTTCAGCAGATTGTTTTCATGGCATTGGATCCAATCCTTCCCCCTTTTAAGTGCTTTTATCATAGTTGTCACTGGCAACAGAAACCATGGTCTTTAATCAATCCTTCCAACACTGCTGTGTGGTAAGTAGCTGGAATGGGCATATGATTTAGAAATGAGTAACTCAAGCAAATGTGATAAATGGACTGCTGATCTCTAAATCTTTATTGGCAAATGTACAAGTTCTAATTGAGAAGGGATGAGCAGGAGCACATAAAATGTGAATTACTGTGAAAGTTCAATCTGAACTTGAAACCGAACTCAGTAGTTTTTAATATTCCAAAAATATTTCTCATTTCCATGCCCTTTTAGATACTTTTTCCTGTGATGTAAAGCTTGCTGAGCTTTGGGACAGCAGAGAGGCAGGGTAAGTACCCAGAAACTAGGAAATATAGCAATTAAAATTAGTTCAGCATTAGGATAGTGTTGAAGTACAAACCTTAAAGTGTTCAGCAAACAGAACAGGAGTGCAGTTTCTGCACTGATAGTTACATTTGAATGGCCAGAATTAAAAAAAAAAAATATATATATATATATATAACAACCCCTCCATACCTCACCTGATGCCTTGTTTAATGAATGAGTTAATTTTTCTTCTGAAAAGACAGTTTCTAAAACTAAGATTCCTACTGTACTATGAGTTTCACAAGTATCACAGAGATGCTGTGAGAAGAGTATTCTAAGAGAGGAAGTAATTTGTCTTCATTTTACAGAGAAGAAAATGAGGTACAGAGAGATTTAAAGCTAAAATTGTCACATGTTCTCTATTTTGTATGCTCTTTTAAATGTCCGGTGTACTTGGAATGATTTAAATTTTTATTATGAAAATAGACTTCCCAGTGTCTTCAGATGTACCTTTTTGCATGATCAGTATTTCTGTAAGTCTGGATCTCAGCAGATGGATGCACAGAATATTCAGTGATCAGCTGTGAGAAGTTTAGTTTGCTGAAGACTGAGAGCTCCAGGATTGAGGAGGTAAAGATCAAATCAGTCGGGTCTCCCAGGAAGGCATTGAACTGCCTTAACCATATGACCATCCTTCTGTCTCCTACAGTCCTGGGACTCATTTGGTACAGACCTTTCCAAGTCCTGTAGCCAAGGGTGCAGGCATCACACGGACAAAAGGCTACTTCAGTGGGTTACTCCCAGGAGAGTTATCTTTCCATCTTGTGCATGGAAGAAGTCGGGCTTCATCTGGAATGAGGGGGAGGTGCAGAAAAACGGAATGACACCGTGTTGCATGTAAGAGTGGGGAGAGTAGAAGTTGCAAAAGATTGAAGCAGAGGTACAGCATGGAAATAGCCTGTTTAAAGTTTGGGAATATTTTATATTGAAGTGAAAAGGGGGTTTCAGCTAGCGAAGTGTAGCAGCCTTTTGGCTGTTTATCCTGTCTTCTTCTAATCTTAGTTCCCAGAAGCAGCCAAGCATTTTTGGTTTTGTTCTACATAAATGTGAAGTGCGTTGTCAAAGGTCATGAGGTGAACCCAGGTGTCCTGAGTTTTAGTCCAGAGTTCTGTCCAATGGACCACTTTTGGGAACCACGTACAGAAGATTAGTTGCCTAATCTAAAACCTACTAAACAGTATTTGGGCTGGTTTCTAAACTCCCCGATGAAGCTTAGTTGTAAAAGCCTTACTGCAACCCAGTAATGCTGTGCTGTTATTCCAGGCTTAATTATCATTTTGATATAATGCTGATAAATGACTGTAAACTTTTAAAAAATTACAGTTTTGGTACATAATACATTCTGCTTTCTCTGTAAGCTAATTAAGAGCAAATTATAAAACAGGCACTTATTTGGTGTACATGGACAGTTCCAGATCACAATTAATATACTGTCTCACACATCCTTTTTGAGTAACAATCAAGTTGAGAGCCTGAAATCACTAAGGAGGCATATTGTCTTCAAAACTCAGATCAAGAGAGAGATTAGCACTGTCTCTTGCTTGGTTAGTGCTTTCAGTTTGGCTTTCAACACTGAAATGCAATAAATGAGGTGATGCAAAGAGAATAGTGCATTGTAGTTGCTATCTTTGTGGTGTCTAACTTTATGCAGTCATACAGCAATGCTCTGATAGCCAAGGAATTCTGCAGTGTGATTCAAACATTATAAATTGGTATGAGTTCATTTTTTCTTCTTATTGCCAGGCCTTTCAAAATTAATGCTAAAATGTTTTGGCAGGAATTTCCACAGTAATTGGTGTATTGTGTTTCTGTTAAAGTGCAGTTTAGTAAAGTATTCCTCTAAAGAAAAACACCTTCAGTCTGTTTTGATGTGTACATGAATTTATTCAAGCACACATTAGGAAAAAAAATGCTGTCAGCCAGCTCTATCTGAGTGTCGTGGTATGCTTTGAGTTTATCTGGAAAAAAAAAAAAATCCTGCTTCATTTTGTATTTTCACTGTACTTAATTCCACATGTAGCACCTAAATAAACAGCCTTTAAAATAATGCCTGAACTCTCCTTTACAAAGTCATTGAGAGCATAATCTTGACCTCCCTGGCAGCTTGTTTAGCCAAATGAAGTAACAGTAACGAGCACAGCCCATCCTGTGAAACTGGCTCATCTGGCAGGTTCTGTGGGCAGCTCCAGCCAACTGAGATTCCCAGCTATCCTATGAGGAAAAATGAAAGAACGTGGTGGCTTACAGTAGTTTGTTTTACACCTTCTACACCAGATCCATTGGATTTAATTGCTGTCAATACTGATGCAACGAAGAATTTTACTGCTGCCTATGCATCAGGTTTGAACCAAAGTATTGCAATGTGTGATGTGCCCTGCTGCAAGGGTGTGCAGTGAAGGTGTTACCAGAAGCCTTCCTGCTAGACTTTATTCTCAGAGAATAGCCTCAAATATTTTACATTAGCAGTGCTTGTTGGAGTCTTCAGATCTGTTCCAGAGAAGAGGCTAATGGGACCAGATTTCTCCTCTGAATGTCTGAGGGAAGCAGCATCTGGCAGCCTGGGTAGCTGGGGTGGCCGCGGAGAAGTCTGCCGCACGTCTGTTCTGATACGTGCCTGCTGGATGGCAACCTGGCTTCTCTACCCTTTCTGGAGCAGCTGCTGCTTCTGCTGAGCTGCCACCTGGTCCAGTCCTGTTGCGGCTGCTCCCTCATGAGGAGTGGAAAGGCTTGATGTTTCATCCCTTTTCAGGCTCTGCTAGTTTGCTTTTTCATACAAGGAGATTCTTATGCTGTATGTAAGCAAGTATTTACCCACACAAAATGGATAGTTAAAAATGGTTCACTTTTTTTTTCTGTTCCTTGAAAAATAATTCAAAGCAACAGAAATATTGGTGTCAATTTACTCTTCAAGTCTAGGTCTTCCTAATATGCAGGAACTCACTCCATAAATTTCTTGAGCTCACTGGCTGGAAACACTAGACCTAGTCTTGGTGCCACAGTGAAAATTTCTTCATTCCTATGTAAGACTCAAATGTGTGACACAATCTTATTTCAGCAAAAAAGTGTTACTGAAAGTGTAAGAATCTACCATCTTTTACAATTATCTTTTTACTAGCACTTTCATCAGCAAGATATTTTGGTTTTGTTTCTCTGGGAGGGGGTTCTTATCTTCCCACCATTCTGCAGCCCTTAACATTGCTCTTAAGTCTGCAAAGCTAATAGAAGATTTATCCTATATCAGAACATGGTTACTTTTAACTCTAGTCCCAGTTGTTCTAGCCTGGATCTCTTGTCTTCTCGACAAGAACGTTACTTGCATACTGGCTTAGTGTAACTGTAAAATAGATTGGTTCCTTCTGCCTTTTTTTTTTTTTTTTCCCCTTGGTTTCTTGTATCTACTCTTGTTTAGCTGGATACTTGTCCCTCTCTTCTCACTTTTTAATAGCAAGAAGGGCCATTTTTAAAGGGGAATCCATAACATGCAGAAACAATTGCCTGCAATTTGTAATTTAAGCAGAATTTGTTCCATTCTTCTATGTTGTCTATGAATAGGTCTAACTTGCATCATAGAACTATCATGCGTGTGTAATTGAAATATAACTCGATCAGAAAAGCGCTGTTAGGTTTTGCATTCCACTTGTTTGGAAAGGGATCACAGCAGTAGTAAAATTGCAGTTTCAAAAGCTAAATGGAATAGTTACTAATCCATTTTGTATTTTTTCAATATAGAGACAAAGTAACCATCCATAGTTACAGGTCTGCTCTCATTTTCATTAGCTGTCATATGACATCTCTTTCGTGTTAACCAAATGTAATTATTTTCCCTGCTACTTGAAATAGGTCCTTGCAAGTCCTCTGTATTTGGGGCAGAGATTATTTCTTACCACTCTAATTTACAGCTTTTTAAAAGAATGCACCAGATGCTACATTGTTGATTCTTCAGGTAGCATGATAAATTGAATTTTTTAACTAAAATACTCATATATCTATTTTTAAAATTCACGCTGTTTCCCAGGCATTTTTAAAGTTCAGTTTATTCTGAATGGTCTTTTAATCAAACCTAAACATTCATCTCCCCATTTGCACACTTGTCTGTTAGCAGGACAGATTAAAAAATTGAAATGTTCATAGCATAATGTGAAATCCTTTTGCTATTTTCATTCTTGTCATTAATATATTGTGGTTCATTCCTTCCTGAACAAACTCGTACTTTTCCAGAAATACTACTCGTTTAATGACAAGAGGGCCATTCAGTTAGAAAACGTGATCCTTCTGATTGTGGTTTCAGCAAAGGACTGAATTTTACTGGCCACTCAAATGTCAGACTTCTGTTGTAGGTTGTCTATATTTTATTTATCAGGGAGTATTGGAATGGTACAGCATTTAGCTTCAGGGTTTTTAGTCTCAGAACAATTTGTGTATGTGCACACAGGGATTAAGTCTTCAAGAGAGCAATGGCAGAGCATATTGAACACCGTAATCACTTAAGCTTCAGTTGCAGTTGTATTTTAGGGGGGAAAAAAGATGTCATACATTATTCAGAATGGTGTTGAGAACTAATTTTTACAACGGTGGATTAAGAATTCCGTCCTAGATTAATACACTGCAGTCACAACTCAAATTTCAGATCCTTAATGTGCTGCTGCCCATGAGTTAGACCTAAAGTATTGTATTAGATTTGCGTGGCAAGGTTTGGTAGCGGGGTGGCTTCTGTGAGAAGCTGCTAGAAGCTTCCCCTATGTCCGATAGAGCCAATGCCAGCCAGCTCCAAGACGGACCTGCTGCTGGCCAAGGCTGAGCCCATCAGCGACGATGGTAGCGCCTCTGAGATAACATAGTTAAGAAGGGGAAAAACCTGCACAACACCAGCAGCAGTCAGAAGAGAGAGTGAGAATATGTTGGAAAAGCAACCCTCCAGACACCAAGGTCAGTGAAGGAGGAAGAGGAGGAGGTGCTCCAGGCACTGGAGCAGAGATTCCCCTGCAGTGCGTGGTGAAGACCATGGTGAGGCAGGCTGTCCTCCTGCAGCCCATGGAGGTCCATGGTGGAGCAGATATCCACCTGCAGCCCATGGAGGACCCCACACCGGAGCAGGTGAATGCCCAAAGGAGGTCGTGACCCCACGGGAAGCCCGTGCTGGAGCAGGCTCTTGGCAGGACCTGTGATGTCCTGGAGAGAGAAGCCCAAGCTGGAGCAGGTTTGCTGGCAGGACTTGTGACCCCTTGGGGGACCCACGCTGGAGCCATCTGTTCCTGAAGGACTGCACCCCGTGGAAGGGACCCACGCTGGAGCAGTTCATGAAGAACTGTAGCCCATGGGAAGGACCCATGTTGGAGAAGTTTGTGGAGGACTGTCTCCTGTGGGAGGGACCCCACGCTGGAGCAGGGGAAGAGTGTGAGGAGTCCTCCGCCTGAGGAGGAAGGAGCAGCAGAGACAGCGTGTGATGAACTGACCACAACCCCCATTCCCCGTCCCCCTGCGCCACGCGTAGGGAGGAGAGTGAAGTTGAGCCCGGGAAGAAGGGAGGGGTGGGGGAAGTTGTTTTAGGATTTAGTTTTTATTTTGTCATTATCCTACCCTGATTTGATTGGTAGTAAATTAATTTTTCCCCAAGTTGAGTCTGTTTTGCCCATGACAGTAACTGGTGAATGATCTCCCTGTCCTTGTCTCGACCCACGAGCCTTTCCTTATATTTTCTTTCCCCTGTCCAGCTGAGGTGGGGAGTGATAGAGCGGCTTTGGTGGGCACCTGGTGGGCACCACCACCACAAATATGGAGGCACTTAACATTCTTAGAAGCTGCAGATTGTATTCCTCTACATGTTTCTACCAAGAAATTATCTTGAATTTATTCTGAGCATTCCTGTGTAATTCCATGTTCTTTATTTTCGAATTACAAGAGTAAACACCAGGAAATTTAGAAGTGCAATGAAGCACATACTTTTGAAAATAGGCAGAGTACTAGGATTTTTTAGCAAAAGATCATAGTACAGAAGTGCAGCATTGTGCCTAAAATGTAAATTTACCAATTCCGGTTTTATCTCAAATGAATGTTTACTTCACATTTCAGCTGCCCAACTTTCTGATTGACTGAAATGGATGACGTATACAGCATATTGATGTGCACTGTGTTTTAGAAAAGTGAGATTAGTTCTGTTACGTGGCTGATGTTTAATTAAAACACTAGAAACTAGTATTTTAGAAATTGCAAAATAAAGTTCTTAAAGATGTCCACAAATGTAAAGCTACATGATATAGATATTGAATCAAAGGTGGCTTAGAAAAGTTTCAGTGGCATATTTTGTACATAACATGGTATTAAACGGTGAACATTTTGCAGGGAAAGTTGAGTAATTTCCTGTGTGTTTTTTTTTTTTTTAAAGTATTCTGTAAACTCTGCACCAGCTGCCCTGTTCATTGATTTATTGGACTTCATTTTTGCTATCATTAACAAAAGACTTTGTTTTCTACACAGTGCAAGCTCAGGATTTGTACAAAAATTTAACCCTTTTGTTCTTTGTCCTTTTTAGATTCCTCTTTCCTCAGTCATTCCTTCCCCATAGCTTTTAGAGGCCATATTGAAATTTAATGGACATATCATCTTCACAAACTCAATGAGACAGAAATATTTGATATGATGGAACTCCACCTTCCTTCCCCCTTCCCTTTTTTTTTTTTATGCCACACTTGACCTAGCAGTACCTTACTATTGAAAAGTCCTATCTGCAGCAACCGTTATATGCATGTTGTTGAAGATGCCAGATAGCTGCTTTTCAGCACACAGTGGAAGAAGCTGTCTTAATCAGTTTTCAGGACACTGCTTCTACAGCGTTCCTCACCAGCTATCTTAGTTTTGCACTGTTAAGTGTTTTTTTTTTTTTTCTTTTCCTGTCGTCTTGAATGTTGGTGGAGTTTCTTTTCTCATCCTTTTTCGCCAGAGGCAGTGGGGCCACTGAACAGCACTGCACTCTGGATGAAAGCAGATCTGTGTGGAAAGTCCTTCATGAAGTATTGCTTCTGGCTATGTTTTTGCATCCTGCCAGGAGCCTGATTGCTGCTCCTGAGAAGACCTAAATTTGACCCTTGCTTCCCGAATATGTAATTCAGGTGGGTAGCTTGTCAGTGTTTTGAATTCTCTTAAGTGTTTGAGATGTTGATCAGAACTGGGACCTTCAGCTTGTCTCTCCATTTTTGGAGCCTGTATAGTTTAATTTTTTTTTTTTTTAAGTACCTTCTGCTACCTTACTTGCTCACTTTCAGAGGCAGAAGCATCCAATTAAGTCTTCCAAAGAGATATGCTGAACTCATCCCTCCTCCCTCCTCCCCCATGCTGTGCTCTCATCTGGAGCACAAGCGAAAAGAGCAGAAAGAGCTAAGCAGTCTAGGGAGTCCACGTAGCTGGCAAGTAGCAAACACAATTTCTCTGCTCTTTTCTTTTTTTACCTTTAGTGTAGGCAGGGAACTGGGGGTTCTGCTAAGGCCTGTCATGACCTTGGAGAAGAAATGAGGCTGAGGTTCAGTCAGAACTGATGGGTTGAAGTCTGGGGTCAAAAACCTCAGAATTTTGGGGTAGACACCAGGCAGGTGTGCAAATTGGAATTTGGAAAGGACTTACATTGTGGTTATATCAAAAAGCATTTATATTACTTATATATGAAAGAAAGGCCTGATTTGGAGTAAAATAAAAGGGTTAGCAGGGAGCTGATTGTATTTTGACACTATTGGCAGTACTGAAATGGTGTCAGGTAGGCACTGTTCTTTCTGCTTGACATCTACAGTACCTCTCTGTTTAGTCTTCTGACTGTGTCTCAACCCTTGGGATTGCTTTTCTTTAGAGGCACCATTGCCACTGGCCAAGTAGCAACAGCGGGATGCCTCACTGTTTTACAAATTCTGCTTGTGTTCCCCACTTCAGTACATGGAAACTTTCATAGACATCAAGGAAGTTGTTATTCAAGAGTAATTTGATGCTACCTCTGTGTTTTCTCCCTCTCCTTAAAAAAGTTTGGATTTACTGACCTTACTCTTCAACACCATTCTCTGGTCCCAGCTCAGCATTCAAAAGGATTTTTCTTAGAGATAAGTGAAGGGAAAAACACACAAGAGAAAAGGATCCCTGTTAGTATTTTCTCAGCATGGTTCTCACCATCCACTTTACCTGGATGATCTGGGTGACATAAATTAAGTATTACTGCTACAGGAAGAAGACTGAATGATTTGAAGGGTCTGGCAGCACGATGTGGAGATTTCTTTCTAGTTTCATTTAGTTTGCCCTAATACTTTTACATCAGCGAGATGTTCCAGCAACCAAGACGATAGTTTGTATTTCTTTGTGAGGCTGAGAAAAAGTAGAATGCAGAGGTCTAGGTAAAACAAACTAGTTCTCTGTTTTGAACTATATTGGCACACACAAGATGAGAAGACGACATGGGAGCCACCAACACCACTCTCCCTAAAACTGCAGGGAGCCTTACAGCAAAGCTTTTCTTCTACTAGTGCCCACAGAGCATCTGCCTCAGGACTCTTCCACTCCATGCCCAGACACTTCCCCAGCCTCACAGGGAGCTGAATGCCTGTATCACAAGAGACGATACCTACAGCGTGCCATAAGGAGGGAGCAGGAGAGACAAATGATGCTGCCCACATGTAGCCTAAGCCCCTGCAATAACAAGTGGTCTGCCAAATGAAAATGGAGCTAAAGCAACTTCTTCCTGAGCCTTGCACCAGACTGGCTTTTTCTTCTGGACCTCCTTCAGGATGGCTCACAAACTCACTCCAGAGGGCCATTCTGACCTCCAGGAGAGGCGTGCCTGCCCTAACCTCCACTACGTAACCCATCCTTCCTAATCATTTTCCACAGTGTTTGGCATTCGACGACAGTTTGGGGTGTTTCATACAAGCAGCCCCATCAACTTACTGTGAGTGTCTGCATACTTTTTGCCCAGTTCTTGCATTCTGGTGCACTCCTAACACCACTAGAAACAACTACCATGATCACCGTGCTCTTCCCTAGACTTGCAAGCAACAAGTGACTTATGCAGTCTCCTACGAAGGACAGGCTTTTGTGGATCTGAATTATAAACTTTCCCTGGCACTCTGTTGGACTTGACAAAGTGCACAGTTATTACACCATCAAAAGCAAGAGCTGGGAGAAGAAGGAGGAGGTTCCCAGAGAAAGGCGAAGAAAGGCTGGGCAGTTCCATTCCCCACAGTTTTTTGATGAACCTTCAGAGATTTCAGTCAAATGCAGGATTGTAATGAAAATGTTACAGTGGATAATATTTTACAGATGTAAATGGTACACACCAGGTACCCAGTATGCATACTATATAAAAATATTTTAAATAATTTTGTGCTAAACCCCATACTCTCCTGGAAGCAAGTAAACCAGAATATACTCAAATTCTTTGTTTAGCTTTCTTCTTTATGTAAGGTTCATATTTTCTTCTAACGTGGTAAGAGAATTGTGAAATACAAATAGTTTCTCTTTCTACTCTTCACCATTATGGACAATATTGACTGCTCCCGCTCACTAGGATTAGCTATGTTTTGTAGACAGCAAATGCATTTTGCCGATGCAGATTTTTTTCCAAGGCTTTCTCAATTCTCCTAACGTAAAACTTTGCGTTGATCTATTAAAATTGCTCTTTTGTCTAAGTACTTCTAAAGGGCTATATTCCTTTTCATGATAATGACCATAGATTTTAACCTGTACTTTTCACCACTGTTGCAAAATTGTCTCCTTCCCCCAGGCCTACTACACCACGTTTTTGACCAAGTTACAGTTTCACTTGAGAATATTTGACCTGTGATGACCCAAACATTCCAGAAAACATTCCCTAAAACTTTGCTCTTTTCTTATTTTCCAGGCTTTGCACTCTAACCTGACACTTCTTGTCCAGAGAGATAAGGCCTGTATAATTGGTGAACCTTCCTAACGGGTTGGTTTCACACTTGCCTTTCTAGTATTTAGATGAGCATTTTAGCAATATCAGATATTGTTTAAAAGTCTAGTCCTGTACATTGTAAACATTATCTAAAATTATTTTTGTAAAAATCCTGTATGAAATGCCTGTGCTCTTCCAGATGTCTTTCAGGTCCTCAATATACACTTGATTTGTCAAAGTGTTTTGGGTATGTCTCAGTACAGGACCTTGTTACTACTTATTCTATTCAGCCACAATCATGATCTTCACTACAGAAGCACAGGAGTGTTGGGCTCCTCAGGCAAGAATTGAGTGGGTTTTTTTGGCACTAGAATGGTTAACTAGAATGGTTAACAGCTGACATTATTATTATGATGTTAATATTTCAACTTTTGGTCTGGCTTGGGAGTTTAGTGCTGCTTTTGTTGCTTTTCCAGTTGCACATTCTAATTCCTCTTGAGCAACGCACACACACACGCATTTTTTCAGCTGTATAATAAACTGTTTCCACTTACCTTGCCTGTGTAATCTATGCCAGAAGCATTAGTTGTAGATTTCATAGCTGTTACTTAGCTGGTATAAATATCATCACTCGGTCTTAGTTACCAAATTTTGGTAATATAGCTCTAGTGTCAATGATTACACTATTTAAAATATGAAGCAGTCAGTGTTGGTGCAGCATTTTCTCATTTAAAAAGACATTTGACAGATTTTCTTGGACTACTGATGCTTTGGAGTAATTAGTCTTTGAAACCTAGACTTTCCAACTGGACTGTTCCTTGAATTGCAGCAAAAAGAAGGCTATCTCGCAACTGAGATGACTAAGGATGCAGTTGCTTCCTTCAGCGTTGGTTTGAGAAGTGGATGGCTCATGGTCGTTTCTTCAATGTGGAGCATATAATGGTTGGAAATGGAGCTGGTTCCATGAGAGCAGTGCCGCCTTGTCCCTGTCCATGGCGGAAAGGAGTTAAAGGAAAACAGGTTGGCCCTAACTCCTGCCCTGTGCTGTGTCCTGGTTTCAGCTGGGATAGAATTAATTTTCTTCCTAGTAGCTGGTATAGAGCTCTGTTTTGGATTTAGGATGAGAATAATGTTGATAACAGGCTGATGTTTTAGGTGTTGCTAAGTAATGTTTACACTAGTCAAGGACTTTTCAGCTTCCCATGCTCTGCCAGGTGCACAAGAAGCTGGGAGGGAGCATAGCCAGGACAGCTAACCCAACTGGCCAATGGGGTATTCCATACCATATGACATCATGGTCAGTATATAAACTAGGGGGAAGAAGAAGGAAGGGAGTGATGGCGTTTGTCTTCCCAAGTAACCGTTACGCGTGATGGAGCCCTGCTTTCCTGGAGATGGCTGAACACCTGCCTGCCCATGGGAAGTAGTGAATGAATTCCTTGCTTTGCTTTGCTTGCTTGCGTGGCTTTTGCTTTCCCTATTAAACTGTCTTTATCTCAACCCACGAGTTTTCTCACTTTTACTCTTCCGATTCTCTCCCCCATCCCATCAGGGGGGAGTGAGTGAGCGGCTGTGTGGGGCTTAGTTGCTGGCTGGGGTTAAACCACGACAGCTGGGAAGTGGTACCTTTGCTGCTTTAGAGCAGGAGATGGCAGGAAAGGGATTCTCTGTATTGGAGATGATGCTTCTGCATTGCATTGCCACAGTGAAAAGGTCTAAGCTGATGCTGATCCTGTCAAATCTTTGCCTAATAATTTTCCTTCCATCTTTCTTTCTGATTTTTCAGAAAAGTTTTCTTCCTGCTGTTTTCTTCCATATATTTTTACTACTTGAACAAGCTGAGGACCAGATAAATTCCCCTCCTCTTTTTATCCAACATTTTCCCTGTACTTTGGACAACCTTCTCCTATGCCTAGCAGAGCCTTCTTCCTACATACTTGCAGCTGCTCTTTGAATTTACAGGGCAATACATGAGTCAGCAGACACAACTTCTCCTGGCCCTCCAGGACAGGAGGAAGGAGCACCCTGGGATGCTGCCGTACGACTGATAAAGGAGGAGCAGGATGTCCAACCGTGCAGTGATGAGCACGAGACCAAATGAGTCCCTCCTGTTTCTAACGAGAGCGTGGCTGAAGCCAGCGAATTCTTATCCCTCTCGTTTCCAAAAAAAGCTTTGGAAAATGGTGGAAAGTGACCAGTTTATACCCATTTGGTGGAGCGAGGGTGGAAAATGCATTGCCATCAATCAAGACCTCTTCAAAAAGGAAGTGCTGGGCAGGGCAGGACCTCTCCATGTTTTTGCAACCGAGAGTGTGAGGAGTTTCATTCAACAGCTCAACCTCTATGGATTCATCAAAATGCAATGGGATTTCCAAAGATCGGCCTCACTTCCTGAATTCCTGGCAGAAGAAGCAGCAGCTTCTGCTCACAGCAAGGTACAGCAGTTGCTCTGCACATCAAGCAACTGATGTTCACATAAGATAAGGCCTTGCAATATAGGAGATGAGGATGGTAGTGAGTGGTCTGGTTTTAACTTCCTTCTCAGGTTGTTTTCAGGAAGTTTTGAGTTAGTCTTTCTGACTAGTAGAAACGTGGATAAAATACATTTCAGTTATATCTGCTTAGATTGAACCTGTTAAATGGAAAGACAGACTCAGCATAACCTGATTTCTTTGAATGTATTTGCTACGTATCTTGCTGTACCAAATCTGAAATCTTCCTGTGGCACCTGCTGAATGCTGAGAAGATACATCTAAGGATCATAGTATTACCTGCGTGCTGATTCCACACTCAAGTGGCTGAAAAGTAGTGGTACGTAGCTTTCGAAAGCAGTTCTTATGCTTTTGAAAATCCTACACTGCAGGCTATGGTGTTGGACCCCAGTGTGGCACATGCTAGAGTCCAGATAGTCGGTAGCAGGTCAGCAGTGTCTAATAGCATTGATAGTAAGCAGAGCTTAGTAGAGTTGGTTAGAAGTAGAGCCTAATTAGAGTTGCTAATAAACTGTTTGAACAATAAGCCTTTTTCAGTTCTGTCCTGTTTGTACAGCACAAGCCCAGAGCAAGATTGTATTTCACCTGTCCAAGTAGATGCAACTGGTCCACAAGCACTTTAATAATTTCTCAGGGGCAGCTGCTGCTGCTAGGGTGGAGAAGGAGGTGTTCACACCAGTTCCACTGGAGGACATGCAGGCATCTGCTCGCAGAAAGTCCATCTTTACCAAGCTAAAGCAACTAATGGCTAAAGCACATCTCTGCAGCCACAGACCCCATACATCTCCCCCGGCAGCTGCTCCCCCACTTCCCAACCCTGCCGGAACAGCAGGCAGGGAGAGCTTCTGTCTGCTGGTCTGATTTACAATACTGGTGTGATTACATAGAGAAGAAGGAATTAGGAAGAGGAAAATCAGCCTCAGTATTTTTGCACCATTTTTATGGTGTATATTTACATTAGGTGATCATGTGATTAAGAGCCTGATCCACAGCCCACTGAAGTGAACAAATGCTGTCGATATTGGGTAGTGTGGGGACAGCTCCTAGGAAAGGTGAAGAGATTAAAAAAAAAAATAAAAGGAGGAATAAGAAGATTTGGAAACTCCATTACTTAATGGATACTTTTATGTCTTGAGCAGAAATATTTTTTAAGATTGTCAGAAAATGGTGCCCAAATAAATTAAGTCTTGATTGCCTCTCAGGCATTTAGTGTTCTTTACCCTGCAAGAGGTTAATACACTGAAAGATTTTTTCTGAGCTTCCTCAGAACTAAGAAGTCCTTTGGGCCTGTACATGTTGGAAGATTCATATCATAATTATTTTTAGATGCATCTGGGRCTTTAATTTATTGCAAATATGTTTTTCTTCTTTATTCTTTTCTAGGGGGGGAAGGGGAGACACATTTACAGAAAAAACAATATATTTTTTTTCCCCTAATAGTGATACCCATTTAATAACATTCCCTTTCATATGGAATATTTTTCATGTGCATGCTGCTTTGAGGGATAGCAGTGCACAGACTCATTGATGAAGAATTTGAACTTTTGAAGTGTGTTTCTTGTGTTAATCCTACATAGATTTCTTCCTTTAACATTTCTGAATAATATTCATTTTTAATCACTTGGGTACTACAGATAATCTTGAATTTAAAATAGAGACTTTTATTTAGGGTCTACCATAAGGTTTTTTGTGGTTAAATTTGTAGAGCAAATCTTCATATGAATTACGCTTGTGAAACTATGTAATTCACTATTTTGCTAGGTGTAATTCTGGTGAAACACCATAAAATATAGTAACTTTTATGATTTAGATTTTAATCTTGTTTCTTTCCATTTATATTCAAGCCTCACCTTAAGATACTTCATGATAATTGAACTGCAGCTATAAAAAGTGTGTTTTTCTAGACGTAATTCCCATGCTTTTGTCATAACACATTACCTCTTTTTTATAGTTAGAGTTTTCTTAAATTGTATTTTCTCTGTATTTCTTTTAAGAACAAATCTTACTCTCCTCTGTAGTACAGAGTAATCTTCCTGTGCTTCTCTGTGGTGTGAATTCTTATATCAGTCTCTTCTTTGAGAAGAGTATCAAAAGCTTAGGCCTGGCTTAACTGATTCCAAGTCTATTTCTGAGGAGAAAATATCTACTTCTGGTGTCATTCATGTTGATCTGAATGAGGAGCCCTTTCAGCCCATTCAGCTATGAAATTAAAGGAAAGATATGCTAAACTAAATGAAAATACCATTAAGCCATAGGCTTCCTGTCTAGTAGTTATTTTTAGCAGGCAAATCTGAGACTCTTGTCATGGCACAGTATAATTATTCTTATTTTATGAATGGATTGCTTGGGGTTTATATGAAAGACGTGGTAAGATAAAACTATAATTAATGAGGTGAAATGAAAAATATAAATCCAGTTTGATTGTCTAAGGCAGACAGAATTCTTTGCTAAAATTTAAGTAGTATATTGTTAGAGATTACTGTTGTCTTGTGCTGATTTTGGACAGGTAACATACAAGATAAAACTCGTGTGGGTTTTGGGCAATGCTTTGTTGAATGACAGGATTCCTGTGCATGGTTCTGGTGAGACTCTATCTGAGGATTTGAATTGGTATCATCCAGCCACAGTGCTGACTCTTTCATTAGTCTCCGTACTTCTTGTTACTATTCAGTGTGTTCCCTGTTGCAGGATCCTTAGCCATCACAGTTACTCTTCTCAAAACTTTAAATCAGAGAGGCGTTTTCTGTGATGCCCTTGCCCATCTTCCTTATTGATGCTTACATGAAAGTAGTTGATTAAACATATTTGGTTATTGTAAACAGTAATATTACTGTAGCTGTTAAATGTATTGAGCACTGCCTAATTTAGACATGTAGACTTGATTTGTTGTTCATTAAAGAAAGTGATAACCTTTGAAAGATTTGCAGGATTCTGCAGCACCTGGTAATGAACAATGTTACGTGTTAACTTGTTTCTTTTCATTATCAAGAAACCAATACTTGAAGTTATGCAGTGAAACAAGAATTGATTGTCAATAAATTCATAGAGTCAAGGTGCTATCAAAGTATGTTAGCAGAGAGAAAGTGGCCTTTTGGAAGGTGTTTGTACATGTCTTAATAGCGACCTCCCATCCATGATGCAGCTGTAGTAACAGTAAGTGGTGTTTATGAAGATCTACACAGTGGTGTGGCAGTAGCACAGAGATTTGCTGGATTTAGCAAGGGAAATCATTCTTGCAGGCAAGAAAACACTGAGATCACTCACTAGACAGCCTGGAGACTTAAAGATGCTGAGGATCCTCTGAGAGGTGCTGGCGAGGTCCTTTCTGTTCTATTAAGACTCCTTAGTTTGATCTTTGGCTGTGCTTTAAGCATAGCCAAAGCAAATCTTAAACTTGGTGTAAGCATTGCTTCCTGCAATGGAAAATATTTGGTTGACATGGTTACTGTAGTAACTCTAGTGCCCTTTGCTCTAGATACCATCCGTATTAAGGGTATCCAGCGGGAACATTGGTGTATGAACCTTATGCTGGCCATTTAGATGATGATGAATTACATTGTGTGAAAGTAGTTTCCTCAGTCACAAAGTCTATTTTAAGATTTAATTTAAAATGGTGGCTCCATATGGTATCTTGCATGCACATTGCTATGTGTGTACTATGAGGTCAGAGCAGGCCTTTTAGATAATAAATGCAGAGCAGGAATCCCTATCTTTATGCTTCTATCTATGTATGTTGTTCTTCATCAGAGGTGATCTCAGTGATAGCTTTCATGGCTGCTACTGGCTGTCATAGAGCAAATTGAGTTGTATTTTCTGGATAGTTATGGTCAGCTCAGCCCCTGTCACTCTGTATGTCAAACCTCTTTTCTTTTTCCATATGTATAACTTTACATTTATCACCAGTGAATTTCATCTGCCGTGTAACTCTCCAATCTTGTAAGACATTTGTGTGAAGACAAAAATAATGCTGAAGTGCATGACTTTACAGAGTTTGTTTGGGGGACCTTTTTTCTTATGCAATTTCACAAAAGTTATTTTTTAGAATCTTCCCTCCCCCTCAAGGCTCAAATGCTATTTTTTTTAGGAAACCTTCTGCCCCATCCCTCTTGAGGCTCACTCTCCAATTTCCTAACATCAGTGTTAAATAATTAGTTTTGGAAGGCTGAGCAGAAAATAAAACTAAATTAATAGATGCATTTGAATGGTAGCTTTGTGCAGTTCCTCTTCTGCAATTAGAAAATTGTCTCAAGTGCTGGTCTTCCAAAGGTAATTATGAGCAAAAGGTTGAGTTCTCTTTTTTAATGAGTTCTGCTTGATCCTGAGAAGAAAAGCTAGTCTGGTGCAGAGTATATTCAATAGTGCTAATCAAACTGTTCCCCCACTTATTGTAAGTGAAATTAGTTTGATCCAATTGAGAAACTAATGTTTTACTAGGGCAGTTGTTTAAGCCTTAACAAAACACTTTAATGTCATCTTAAATAAGAGGGTTTTTTATGAAGCAGGTACCAGTCTCCACTGAGTGAAATGGAGCTTTTTTTTTTTTTTTTTTAATATTGTAAGCGGGACTCTTGAGTAGCCTCTGCTAATTAAGATCCTGTTTCATAGAAGTATGATGATACCAATTATAATCCTAAATGTGTGGCATTTTTTCCCATTTTTTGCATGGAATTACTATTTTTTTATTTTATTAGAACACAAATGAAAAATTCAGGCATTATTGCTGTTCTCTCAGAAGCTTAAGTTGTTTTTATCTACTCACATGAAAGTAATAAAAACTTTACTATCAGAACTGTAGGAGATGGCTTATTGAAGCAAGCGTCACCCTGAAAGCTCTTTAGAGTACTTAAGACCAGAAGTTAAAATGCTAGCAGAGTTAGATTTTTTTTGAGGCAGTTAAACTGAGTAGTGTACCACTTACTGAATTTCACCGGTTTGATGGGACTATACAGCATGAAGCATTTTTCTGTTACTGCTATGGAAATATTATCAGTGAGTGGAGCGTTCGTATCAATACCCTAGGCAAAATTTGCCTTCATTGCTACTCGCACCTGCCCAGGCATATTGGATTTAGGTAAGGGTACTACAATACTTTTTGAGGTGCACCATCCTGTTCTGGATGTTCTGCTTTGGGAGGACGTTCAAAGACTTTTCTGCTGAAGTTTTATGACTGTGTATGCTCATGTTTAAAACTAGCTTACCTCTGCCCAGCATCGCTGGAGAAAAACCCTCTGCTGTGGTAGAGGGGGGAATCTTGCCCCTGCGTGTTCACTTGTGGGGCTGACCCCTTGGGCGTGCTCAGTGTTTGGGTACAGTTTGGGCCTGGGGCGCTGCCACTGGGGATCTCCTGCTGTCAGTCCTGCTGGGGCCTGCACGTGACCCCAGCTTCTGTTTGGCAAGAGTGGGACGTGGGCTGTTCTGTGCATGTCCACCCATGAGCTCCAACCAGCCTGGACTCTGGGTTTGGTCAGCAGCCGAGAGAAGCTTTTGATGATCCCTATGGCTTCTGAGTGTTGGACTTTGTGGTATGTCTGTGTTACAGCAGCTGCAGTTGGGGTGAACAAGTTTGAGCTAGCTAGAAGCTGCTTACCTCAGGTACTGTCAACATTATGGCTGCAGCAGGAAAGCCACAAAGGAAACTAGTTAAAAACTCTACCCACTGACCTGAGCTTGACTCTTTCTTCCTGTGGCTGCATTGTCAGCAGTATCCGGGCTCTATATTTTGAATTTGTCAAGAATGTCTACATGAGCTGTGGTTACAGTACTGAATGCCAGATGTACCCATTGCTCCTTGGAGGAGAAGTTAAGTGCCATAGTGAATGTATGCTGAAGAATAAAGAGCAGTAGAGTTCTGGAGTAAGGACAAACTAGCTGCATTGGTGCTACCTGATACTGTCTGTGGTTTTGATATCCATTTTAATTTTGGGGTACGGGAGAGTGTGGTGCTGATGCTTGTCCTTAGCGGCTTTCTCATAGACTCAAGGGTTGTGCCCATGGTAGAAAATGCAACGGACCATAGTGTATTTACACATCCACAACACACAGTCCTTGACCTGTCTTATCCTGCAGACTGTACTCAATCTCCCACTGTCTGGGAGAGTACTAGTTGCCAACTCTTGATGAAGTATACATGTTAGCAGTTAAATGTTATGGATGAGTGTAGGCTGGTATTTCAGCCCTTGCCCTGCCCTTTTTTAATTTATTAATATAGACATAGGCAGCGCTTTCAGTATCTTTTTACCAGTTCTGAGTATCCTCTATGACTTCCCGGGATTTGACCCTGAGCCATTTTTGTATTTTATAATTCCACTACAAATTGGCTTTTTTATCCCCGTATGCTCTCAATATGTAGCTAGATATACCATTGAACTCAGTAAGACCAAACGGCTGCAGCAGCAGTACTAAGTAGCTCATTGCCTTTGTTAAAGACAAGAGGTTCAATTTTAGTGCAATGATTAAAAAAGAAAACTGTTTTGCTGAAGGAGATAAGGTGGATCCCACCAATTAGTGCAGTTTACAAATAAATTTCTATTTTTCTGTTATTTGAAATCACTAACCAATAATAGGTAAACACACATGCATTTGGCATAATACTGGAATATGCAGATATTAAATAATGTGCATGGTAGGAGGCAGACTTTTTAAAAGACACCTTGCCAGGGCAGGCATCGTATCCAGGGGTTTCCTTCGTAGTCAGGAAGAAGCAGCCAAATTGAGTGGTATGTGTTTATTACTTGGCAGTGGGGAATGCAACACTGTGCCATACTTGTATCGAAAAACATGAGCAAAATTCAGTATCTCACTACTTTCTTACAGATTTAAATTAACTTTTTTAATTTGTTGTTTATTAATTCTTTAAGTCTTTTTTTTTGGTGGAAGACTGTTTTCTGTCTCATTTAGAAGAAGTAAAAAATACTTGCATGGGACAGCTGCCAAAAAGTTGAGGGATAATGTTCATGATTATTTTCTCTGAGCAAATACTAGACACTTTTGGCACTCCTGTGTTGAAGGTGCCATGTCTATAAAACCAAAAAATTTTTAATACATCTAAGTGTATAGAAAGGGAATGGCATTTCACACTGTTTTCTGATGAAAGTCTAGACCACATTCTGCCTATGAAAAATTGCCTTTCAGCATTGATCTGTAATTCAGTAAATGCATGCAGTTCCTAAATAGGTGGAGTATTGTCCTAAACCATTGTTTCTTCATGTAAGTAATGTAAAGGGAGATTCTGCCGTTTTGGATTCGTCCTTTCTCTAATGTGGTTACATTTATGCAGGACGCTTTATGAACAAAGGGCATATTTTATAGCCCTTCTAAGCATTGCTGTAAAAAGCAAGTTACACTGGCCAGCGTCATTTATTTCACAGATTTTCACAGAATCATTAATATTTTGTTTGGAAGTGACCCCTCGAAGCCATCTAGCCCATCCTTCTGCTTGAAGCAGGACTGTTAGCAACTCTAGATCAAGTCAGCTGCAGTTTTGTCTAGCCAATCTTGAAAACCTCTAAGGATGGAGATTCCACCTATGTGAATAATGTATTCCAGTGTTAAACTATCTTTCTAGTGAAGAAATTTTTCCTATTGTCTATCAGTCTTCCTAAATGCAACTATTCCCTATTGCCCCTTGTTTGCCATCGGCCATATCCCTCAACCTCTTCTAATGGGTCAAGTGTTGACCATCTTTACAGCCTTCTACTGGACCCTCTTTAACTTCTCAGCATCCTTCATGAATTGCAGAGCCCCAAACTGAACACAGCTTTCCAGATATGGCCTCTTCAATGTAGTAACTCCCTTGACCTGATGGCCACACTTTTCTTAAGGTAGCCCAGTATCGGCTTGCCACCTTCACAGGGAGACTGCACCACAGCTCTTATTCACATTGGCATCCATCATGGCATCCACCATGGCCCCATGTCCTTTCAGCAGGCCTGTGACTCAGGAAGCCAGTTTCCAGCTGTACTTGTGCATGAGGTTATTCTTCCCCAGGTGCAGAGCATTGCAATTCTCCTTATTGAGCTTCAGGAAATTCCTATTGGCCTAGTTTACAAGTTTCTCAAGATTGCTGTGAATTAAAACTGCCACTCAGTGTATCAATTTTCCTTCCATTTGATACTGTCCTCACATTTTCTGGTAAGCACATTCTTCCTCATCACCCAGGTTGCTGATGAAGATAAGGAATTATGTCAGACCCAGAAACAACTCCATGATTCCCTTCTTGTTATTGACTGCCAAATGGACTTTGAGCCACTGATTACTGTGAGCCCAGTGTCCAGCCAATTTTCAACCCATCTAACAGTTCAATCAGCCCATAGTTTCTCAGCTTCCAAATCAGTGTTGTGGGAGGTTGTGTCAAAAGCTTTATGAAAGCCAAAGTGTACCATATCCACTGCTCTCCTGTGGTCCATACAGCTAGTCATTTCATCATAGAAGGCAATCAGGCTGGGCAAGCATGTTTTGCACTTGGTAAATCCCTACTGACTATTCCTGGTGAACTTCTTGTCCTTCATGTTCTTGAAAATCAATTCCCTTTTCTCTTAATATGAGTTGGTGGAGAAAAGATGCATTCTCTTTGAGACAAAGGCACATGAATGCAATGTTCTACTGGCAGTGGCAGAGGTGTTTCATCTCCAGAGGAGAGAAGCAGGGATAACCTGCTTTATTTGTATAGATAACTTCTATTTTAATGAGGAAGAGAGATAACTCCATAAATGCTAGAGATCAGTCTTTGTTTGGCTAAGGTAAGATTTTTCCAGGAATATAGTGACACCTTAGGAAACTTACCTATCTACCTTGGAAGAGAGTCCTAGTATTATAAAGTCTATATTTGTAATTCACTTAGGAAACATTGTATTACATGGCAGATCCAGAAGAATTATCTAAATTATAATTATAGCCCCTGAGTTACGAAAATGAGTGAGTAAATCTCCAGATCTTTAATAAAAACAGTGATAACTTTGGATAAAATATTGACTAGAGATCGTGAAATTAAAAGTTAATCCGTTCCTAAGTAAATCATTGGGCACTTGAGGTGAGAAAGTGCAACCCCTTTTGAGGAAGAAATATACTGTCTGAATATTTAGCAAGATAGAATATTATTCTTCAGTATATTTAAAATTCGCCTTCCCAAATAACTTTAGGGAAACCCCTTAGTTCCCCTTCCGTACTGTTTAATTAATTACTTTCTTACTTTCTCCTATGCCTATATTAAGGTGGGAAGAAACTATCATTCAGAATATATGAAGACAACCGCACAAATGCGTATCAAGTCCTAGGTAATGTTTCAGTTTCAACGAAGTCCTGATCTACTGCACTACTGCAGCATTTGACAATTCCAACTTAGGGGTCCATGTCACTATTTTTGGTTGCTCTATGAAATATTTGGTTCTTAACTTCAGCTACATATGTTGCAGTTAGGTTTAAATGAGTCAAAAGAAAGTAAGCCCCCAAAAGTTTGCTTAGACACTCTAAATCAGAACTCAGAGAGACTGGACCCATTCTGTTTTCCTAGGAAATATCTGTCTTTGCTTCAGTCATCTTCTGCCAGGCTTGCACAGTCCTGGGACTTCACCAAGTTTGTGCTAGGAGTGGTTAGTATATTTTTTCTACTCTTCAGAGAAGAGAAGATGGATTGGTTTCTGCATTGGTATTTGCAAGTGAGGAGGCCACTGGATGCCATGGCTTTTTTTTTTTTTTAAACAAGGGTTTCCAGAGAGGAGAGAATATTTCTTTAATAGCAGAGTGAATGAAAAATTTCTCTGCATATGTTGCTTTTCCTGGGCAACCTATTCTAGCTGACCAAACTTGAGCAGGAGGATTGGACTAGACATCTTTAGAGGTCCCTTCCAACCTCAACAATTTTGTGATTCTGTGATTCAACTGTGATTTCCAATTTTGACTGGTCAAGGGGATATACGATGTAGCATATTCTGGAAAAGAGTTGTAGGACTATCTCATGACTGTACTTGTAAGAAGTCCAAAATGTTGATGTAGAGAAATTTCGAGACCTCCTACACTAGACAGTCAAATATAATCATAGCATCATAGGATAGTACAGTTTGGAAGGGACCTAAACAGGTCTTTAGTCCAACCTCATGTTCAAAGTAGGGTCAGCTGTGAGATCAAACCATATTACTCAGAGCTTTATCCACTTCTGTCTTGAAAATCTTCAAGGAAGGAGACTGCACAACCCTTCTGAGTAACCTGTTCCAATGCTTGTCTGTCCTTGTGGTGAAAAAAATTTTCCCTTTAGCCAGTCTCAATCTCTCATTTTAACTCATGCTTGCTGTTTCTCTTCTTCCCACCACTATGAAGAACCTGGCTCCATCGTCTTTGTGACCTCCGTGTAGATATTAGAAGGCTGCAACTAGGTTCCTCTGAAGCCTTCTTGTCTCCAGGCTGAACAAGCCCAATTAGCTCAGCCTCTACTAATAGGGCAAATGCTTCAGACCCCTGACTGTCTTGGTAGCCCTCCACTGAACTCCGCTGATCTTGCTCCAGCTTATCAATGTCTGTCTTGTATTGAGGGGGCAAAACTGGATGCAGTATTTGAGATGTGGTCTAGCAAGTGCTTTTATCTGCTAGCTATGCTCCTGATAATAATACAACCTAGGATACCATGACTTTTTTTTTTGCTGCCAGGGCATTCTGCTGGCTGTCTACCTAAGGTCCTTTTCAGTAGCACTGTTCCCCAGCCAGTCACTCCCCTGCCTGCATTGTTGCAAGGGCTTATTCCTTCCCAGGTGCAGGAATTTGAATTTTTCCTTGTTGAAATTCATAAAGTTCCTGCTGGCCCATTCCTCCAGTCTGTCTAGGTCCCTTTTGACAGAAGTCCTGCTCTTAAGCATATCAGTTTCTCCTAATTGCAAACTTGATAGGAGTGCATGCTCTTTCCTCCAGTTCATTGGTAACTATATTAGAAAGGACAGGTCCCAGGATAGACCTCTGTGGTACTCCACTTTTTAGTAGCCTCCAGATACAGTATGATGGGCTATCTGCTATCTTATGAGCCTGATCACCCAAGCAGTTTTTTTCTGTCTAACTGCCTACCAATCCAGATCATAACGTCATAACTTGCATACAAGAATATTGTGAGAGACAGTGTCAAGCATATTTCTAAAGTTGAAGGTAAATGACATCCACTGCTCTTTCTTCATCCACAAATCTGGTAATTTTATCCTAGACAACAGTCTACTACAGTAGATCTGTGCTGACTGTTCCCAGTCACCTTATCTCCTTCATGTGCCTAGAAACATACTTGAAGACGACTTGCTCTGTGATTTTTTTTTTTTTCAGCGATCAAAGTGAGATGTGGAGTTCCCTGGGTTTGCCTTTTGGCTTTTTCTGAAGTTGGATGCAACATTTGCTCTTCTCCAGCCATGGGGACCACTTGATCTCCATGAGCTTTTGAAGATAATAGAGAGAGCAGCCTTGCAAGGTTGTTGGCCAGCTCTCTCCCCACTCTTGGATACAGCCTGTTGGATCCCATGGACTTGTGTGGGTTAAATTATCTCAAGTAATCCCTAACTGAGTCCTCATGCACGGCTGGTGGATCTCCATGACCCCTTTCACTAATCACAGAGGTATGGGAGACCTTGATGAAGACTGAGGCAAAGACGACACTGAATACCTTGGCCTTATCTGTTGCTAAATCACCCACCTCATTCAGCAGCCTGCATATTCCTTGTTCAGCCTTATGGCTGTTTTTCGACTTCTAATCTCCAATGAGACATTGCTTTTCAGTGAAGCCACTGTAAATCCATGTACTTCGTCTTCTACTGGAAAACAAGTAAATGTGAAGACCTTTAACTAGGTGTTACAGGGTTTACAAGTAGCAGGTAAAATTTTATTAACTGACTGTGAAACTTGGAAGATTTAAACCAAAAACTGTTATGTGCTCCTGTTTACAGCTCTTGCTGATGGTGTTGTGCAAGTTGTGATGGCCCTAGGGGTGCCATCAGCCTTGACTGTCCCTGCCCAGCCCTGCCCCAGTGACGCCACAGCAGGGCCGGTCTCCAGCTCACCGCAGCCTTTTGCCCTGCCCAGCCATGGGTCCCACTGAGCTGGGCCCACATCCTGGCCCATCCTTGGCCCATCCCCATGGAGGTGCTCAACCCCCAGGATTGGGGGTTCCTCCATGCCCCCCCAGCTGCCCTGCTCCTGGATGGGGCGGTGGGACAGGCCCTGGCTGTGGGGCTCTGGCTCCCTACGCCTTGGGGAGCCACTGGCTTTTTCTGCTCCCTGACACAAGTCRTCTTTCCATCAGGGTCTTTTGGGGATCTACTCTTATTTTTCTCTAAAAGCAACCAATACCAACTTTTCTGAAAAAAACTGTATTCACTCTTGAAATGAAGGCAAATTTAAATGTTCAGTATTAAACAGTGTTTAATACTGGTCAGGTGTTTCACATAGGATCTTAATACATTACCCCAGAATACTCTGGTGTGTACTTCTAAATGCTTTTGTTCTGCATATTAATCATATCTATAAATTCTGATGCAGGAAAATAGGGGACATTAGTGAAGTTAATCAGGGACAAAGGACCGGTATGACAAGGACACTATGACAGAAGAGTGGTAATGAGCCACTAGGTTTAATTATCTGGGTTTTTAATTTAAGAAATGATGCAATACTCATTTCTATATTGACATCTTTTTTTTTTTTTTTTTTAAATGCTCTGGAGAAATGAGAAATAGCAAGAATGCATGGATGAGGGGAAATTGGATGTCTTAAGAAGCAAAAAAAGAGATTGTTGAAAATGTTCAACCTTTAATGTGTTAAAATTCAAAGCGGCAAAGATTTCAAATGCACTTTCCTCTGCATATAGCCTAATACATTGCAATGTGTAAGATTACGGTTTCCCACACCAGGACATACTGATTTAAAATAAATGGGGGAAAAAGCCCTTTTCTTTTCAGAATTAGTAATCTGAAACTTTTTGTATGAGCTAGATATTTTTCTTGTACTTCAAATAGTGCTTCTTATCTATATTTGTATTGCAGTTTTCCTGGACAACTCTTACAGGTTTTGCAGTGTATACAGAGAGTATGTTTATTTCCTATCTTCCACTGTGCCCAATACACATAAGGCAGATTGAGTATCATGCCATTTCAGTTAATTTTGTCATGAGACTTTTTTTTGTGGATGATGGTCTCAATTGTCTATCCTGTTGCTGCCTTTTTCTTCAGAACTTTCTGAGCTTATTGCCAGGTTCTGCATCTTCTATCGCAACAGAGTATCTTGAGGATGCTGTTGAAGATTACCTCTTGGTTTTGTTTGACAGCCACTTCCCAAGCCACTGGCCGAGCAACATATTAGCTGTTTGTGTTGTCTGTGGGATCTACTGCATTTTGTGTTGCTGCTTCTCAGTTAAGCCCTGTGCCAGGAAAGGGATGGAATCCAAACCCAGGAGAACTTGCTGAGAAAGTTCAAGGTAATGTCTTCAGATCTTAGACCTCCCTCTTGACTCATTCACCTTCTTTGATGATGCCACATGTTTTGTAGTGCTAACTACAGTTCTTGTACTCTAAAACAAGGACCTTTGCTTAAACAAGCCAGTTATCATATTGCCTTTTTTGCACTCATCTAGCTAATACTGAGACGTCTCAACCTCTAGTAGTAATGATGAAGGCAGATAGGCTGCATAGCCTGGCCTTTTGACTTTGGAAGTGCTTGTTACCCCTGTGCTATGACCACCATGCGCCACTCATGCCTTTCTGATGGCAGTGCTGAACAGGAGATAGAATAAGGACAAGTTTTAAAATGCTCTTGACAGGATATCTTCATTGCATCGACCTTGAATGTCAAACTCCAAACTCCACACTCAGCTAGGCTGATACATGCAAACAGATAACAGAAGGATTTCTCTCATTGGGAACCTCAGCTGGGCCTGTTGATTTGCAGTGTTCAGTGATGTGCTGCACATCATAGAATAACTCTTCTGGTTGTGGGTCTGTTGCCTGCGTGCACAAATGGGTTCAGGGATGCATCTGAGCTCTACTGATCTTCTTGAGACAGAGGTTTTCTTCTTTGCTTCTCACCCTGCCCTGGGACTTGGCATGTCTGGCACAGTGTGCCTGATTTTGTCCTCCGAAAATGAAACAAAACAGAAAAAGCCCCACCAGTACTGAAATCTTCTTAAACAGCTTCAGAATAAGCCTTTCTGCCTATAAGTAGGCTCCTGAAGAAGGATGAGCTGTTCTCAAAGTCACAATGTCCTGCAGTTCCTATTGATTTCAGTAGTATTTGTGGGTGCTCAGCAGTTCTCTTCTGCTTGCTGATTGTACATGCATGGGCTCAATCACACTAAGCTGCATGAGACAAGCTATAGGGCAAAAAAAATCCCCAAACCTGATTCTTACCTTCATTTCCTCTTTCAAATGCAGGTGATGAAGGGCCTAAATTAATTACTGGAGAAGCTGCAGAACACCCAAAAGCATGTCTTGATTAATTTTAGAACAATTAGATGTAGCACAACTCGTGGAGAATGACACTGAAGCGGCAACTCTTAGGTAGCTAATATTAATTTTTCACTAGACTTTCAAAATTATGCACATTTGTGTTATCTTTTTTTCACTGTATGCAGTGCAGTGGATCAGAGCCAGACTTCAATATGAGCATTGCAAAATTATCTCCAGTGCTTTTTCCTTTTTTATTCATTAGGATCTGCCACTCTGGGCAACAGTGCAACATTTTTTGAGAGTCTTCCTTCTTCCTCTTCCCCTGTGTGTGACATGCCTTCTGGGCTCCTTCCCCACCCTTTATTGATTTAGATATTAAAATGATGAAGTTCGGGAGCCTGATAACTTCCTTATTACTGGGGCAGAAGAAGTCATTATGAATGTTTCTCTCTGCATAGCGCTGTGAGGTGGGGTCTCTGCTCTCAATGTACTATCCCTTTTGTAGCTTAGGTCTGAATAAAGATGTGCTTGAACATATGCTGCACATGCAACAGCTGTGCATGAGAACCTCAGCCTATTCAAACATACAAGTTGCTGAGTGCCTAGCATTTGGTGGTTTGGTTTTTTTATAACAATAAAATAAACTGAGAGTAAGAAGTTTCTGAGGTGCCAGTCTGATTTCTGATAGAAGATTCTGGTCCCAGAATGTTAACTGTTCTTGCACCAGAGAGCAAAACTTTGGTGACAGAAGTAATAAATATACTATGGGTGGCTACTGGATTAATTGATTAGGTGCTCATGGAACAAAATTTCCTTCCTAAGGCCCTACAGCAGTGGCCATAGCTTTTATCTAAACAGGGTTTCTGCCAGACCAAAATTGAAGGGATTTTCTTCAGTCCTCTAGAATGGGGAATTGTTTACATTTTGCTCTTACACTATTCCTTGGGGTTTTCTCCTTTTCCTTATCCATATGTTAATGTTCAGGGAAACCTATCTCCCTGCTTTGGATGTTTCCACCATTCTCTGCACTTAGTTCTAATTTTCTGTCTGTTACTAATTAATTTTCTTAATGGTTAGAGTTGCCTGGGAGCAGATGTTGTTTCCTTAAGCCTTTGTCAGACTTGTTGAATTTGATGAATGACACTGAGAGTCTATTTCTTGCTTCCTGCTTGGCTGGACAGGTTCTCTGCTATTTTCCACTCTCAGATAAATTTATCACTCTAGACGACTCTTCCTAGTCTAAAAGCTGGGATCTAGAATCACATATGTCTGCCTGGACTCTGTATGAAGTGAAGTCTATTTATTGTGTTTATTTTCTTATGTGGTGGGTTGACCCTGGTTGGAAGCTAAGATCCCACCCAGTCGCTTGCTCAGTAACCCCAGTGGGATAGAAGAGAGAATTGGAAGCGCAAAAGTAGGATAACTCATGGCTTGAGATAAAGACAGTTTAATAGATGAAACAAAGCTGCATGCACAAGCAAACCAAAATAAGGAGTTCATTCACTACTTCCCATCGGCAGGCAGACATTTAGCCACTTCCAGGAAAGCAGGGCTCCATCACACGTAACAGTTTCTGGGGAAGACAAATGTTGTAGTCCCAAATGTTCTCCCTTCTACCTCCTTTCCCTGAACTTTTATTGCTGAGCACGATGTTATATGGTATGGAGCATCTCTCTGGTAATTTCGGGTCAGCTGTCCTGGCTGTGCCCCCTCCCAAATTCTTTCTCACCCCCAGCCTATTTGCCGGGGTGGGGGGGCAGAGTGGGAAACAGGAAGGAAAAAAAAAACCCCACAAACCAAAACCTCAGTGCTGTGCAAGCGCTGCTCAGCCATAGCCAAAACACTGGTGTGTTATCAACATTTTTAGTCACAAATTCACAAATCCAAAACACACCACCATATGGGCTGCTATGAAGAAAATTAACTCCATCCCAGTCAGACCCAGTATATCTTATTAAACTCATGAGTCAAACTCAGTATGTGCAGACTGATTTAATTAAGATATTCTTGGTCTGATCCATAATCATTAATAATTTAAATGAAAACTCAACTTTATTTTTTAATAACTTGTATTTTATTTTGCTGTAAATGGCTGATAAATGGTATTTTTGTTGGATTTATGTTTCAGAACAACTGGGAAAAAAGCATGTGTAAATATTAGTGTTCCCTTCTTCATTGACTGAGTTGTGTTTAGCTCTGATTAAGGTCTCCTCCTCCTGAACTGGAGCACTCTACCACTGTGGGCATGTTTCTCTTGTTTATACGGCCATGCACTGGGAATAAATCCACTGAAACTAATGGCACTTCACTAGTTCAGACGTGGTGTAAAATAGATGTGGATCAAGCTTCCTCTGCAGTCATCACAGGTCATGCCAGCTATAGTTTTTCAGGCCTTAAAGAAGCAGAAATGGCTTTCAGTGCTAAACTCTCGGTAAAGAAACCTTTCTGCCAAACTTGAAGTAATGCAGCCTAGTTCTGGAAAGATGCTTATTTAGCATTTCCTTAATTCAAAAGTCCTCAGCAGGTGAAATAGGAAAAGAGAAGACAGACCGACAGGATTTATCAGGGAAAAGAGTAAAATGAGTTTTGGGAGAAGGTAAAATACCATAGTTTTAATTAAAATATTAATTTAAGTGTAATTTTTCCTGCATGTAATTAATGCATAGTTCTGACTCTTTTATGTTCCCTTAATTTAGGGATACATGATACACTTCCATGGCTGTGTTTTTAGTGTTTGGGATTACAAAAATTAGTCCATCCTCTGAAGCAGGATTAGTATTAATGTTAAGGGAATGCCTAGCAGTGCTCTCTGTGAGCAGATGGCTTTCAGGTATTTTGCTTTCTAGATGATGAAGTGGCTCAGAAATTAGAGAATCAAAAATGAAAGAACAGAGCATCTATCTTACTATTTATCAAAGTGTCACCAATACTGCGAGAGAAAAAATCTACCTCAGACCTGAGAGAAACACAAGATATTGCTAAAATGAAAAGACACACAGTAAAATTTCAGCATTATCAGGTAGATAATACCCAGTATTCCTAAGGTAATTGCTAGCTCAGCAAGACTCAGGAAGACCTGGAAGGTTTGGAGTAAGGACGAAATGAGATTACGACAATCATTACTTCGGACTCCAATGGAGTTGCCAGATTACTGCTCAGCCTGTCACTGTTGTGAAGCAGGGGATTTTTCTCATGTTTGAGAGGAAAGTGAGAAGGGAGTGTGCTTGGTTCCCTGTTCTTTATGCAAGTGTTATTGTCTGAAACTTTAAATTCATTATGGATTTTTACTGGTGAACAAGGAAAAGAGCAATACAGAGCCATGCAAGGTAGATGGAGGCCTTTTAAGGGAAGGAACTGTGCTCGCCTCTGGTATGGACAGCTAACCAGCAGGCTGAGGCTCAGTTGCGTTTTGGATAATCTGGAGTATTTTGTAAAACCACAATTCAGTTTTGAATTTGTAGGTCATAATATATTACTGTTCTTGTTGGATAGCGAGTAGGCAAGTCAGCAGCATAAATGTTCTTAGAGCAAGCCATTTACTTTGGCCAAATGTCAGTCTGGAACGAGTGGACAAGGGAAGCAGGACAATGTTTATGGAGAGAGAAGGAAAAAATGTGCTCCTGCAGAAAAGGGCTTTTTTTTTTTTTTTTTTCTGGAGTATGATGTCTGCCACTGCTTCCCTTCTGAAGAGTAAGAACAACGTAAAGGTGGTGAGCTGGCTTCCATCATAGCCACAGTGAGCAGCAGTCCAGCTGAGGAGACCTGCTGGCCTCCACACTTGCACTGTCAGTGTGATTACTTCAGCTAACAGACACCCTAGAGCCCTCCTGAGGTCATGTCTCTGAAGTGTGGGAGATAGACCTGCCCATGTTTTTGGAGGTCTCCAGAAAACTGCAAATGGTGTCAGGAAGGGAAAGTGCTTTTGAACGCTGTCGTGCTTGCTTTCATCATAGAATCATAGAATGGTTTGGGTTGGAAGGACTTTTAAAGGTCATCTAGTCCAACCCCCCTGCCTTGGGCAGGGACACCTTCAACTAGATCAGGTTGCTCTGAGCCCCATCCAGCCTGACCCTGAATGTTTTCAGGGTTGGGGCATCTACCACCTCTCTGGGCAACCTGTTCCAGTGTTTCACCACCCTCATTGTAAAAAAATTCCTTTCTTAGATCTACGCTGAATCTACCCTCTTTTAGTTTAAAACCATTCCCCCTTGTCCTGTCACTACAAGCCCTGCTAAAAAGCCTGTCCCCATCTTTCTTATAAGCCCCCTTTAAGTACTGAAAGGCTGCAATATGGTCTCCCTGAAGCCTTCTCTTCTCCAGGCTGAACAACCCCAGCTCTCTCAGCCTTTCTTCACAGGAGAGGCGTTCCATCCCCCTGATCATTTTCGTGGCCCTCCTCTGGACCTGCTCCAACAGGTCTGTGTCAGTCTTGTCCACAGCTGGACGCAGTACTGCAGGTGGGGTCTCACCAGAGCAGAGCAGAGGGGTAGAATCACCTCCCTCGACCTGCCGTCCACACTTCTTTTGATGCGGCGCAGGCTACAGTTGGCCTTCTGGGCTGCGAGTGCACATTTCCGGCTCATGTCCAGCTTTTCATCCACCAGGACCCCCAAGTCCTTCTCGGCAGGGCTGCTCTCCACCCCTTCATCCCCCAGCCTGCATTGATACTGGGGGTTGCCCCAATCCAGGTGCAGGACCTTGCACTTGGCCTTGTTGAACCTCACAAGGTTCACAGGGGCCCACTTCTCGAGCTTGTCCAGGTCCCTCTGGATGGCATCCTGTCCCTCAAGCGTGTCAACCACACCACTCAGCTTGATGTCATCTGCAAACTTGCTGAGGGTGCACTCGATCCCACTGTCTATGTCACTGATGAAATTATTAAACAGTACTGGTCCCAGTACGGACCCCTGCAAACTTTGTACTGTGGTTATGCAGTTACTGCATCAGCAACTGAGACAAAAAGCAGGCGTTGTGGTGAGAAGTAAAATGGGTCAGCTTACATCAATTGTGAAGGTATCTAAGTGATCTTACCTCACTTTGCACTTTATGAGAGCCAAGTCCACTGCTGGTTTGGCTTTTGCATCTCAGCAAAACATTTAGTAACTGCTTAAAAAATTAGAAGCCATCTATAGCACCAGCCTTGAAGAGCCATAAGCAGGATAGCCTAGCCATTGGAGGGCTATTTTTAAGTATTATGGACTCAATCATTGGGCTTCTACACGTGATAGTTCCTTTTTCTTTCCTTCCTGTAAGACAATGTGTGTTTTACGAATTTGTGCTTTGTTATCGGGAATACCCCACTGATATGATTTTAGCTTCCTAGATATATGAGTGGGCTGGCATCTGGTTTGATGATTTTTGGTTTTCATTGTTGTTGTTTTTCAGAGCATTTTATGACTAGTTGAATCTGGGCCTTTTTGCTGCAAATTCTGTATAGTCATTCTTCCTTAAAAATAATAATTGCTTATTTTGCATGAACTAGTAGCATTTCGTGTTGCCTTTTTACACTGAAGTATCTGACTCTTGATGGTTAAATGGAAATTTGAATTCTTGGTATTTCCAAACTTTTACCTTTGAGGTGCTTTTATTGCTGGAATTTATAGAACACACATTCTGAAATTTTTTTAGACTTTAGAAGAGTTGCTGAAACTGCTAAATTTCATGAAAATTCTATAACTTTGGACAGAAATGCCCAAAATTTTAATTGATAATTCTCTCTCAGTTCCCAGTTATCTGTCACTGAGAACTTGTGAAATTTCCTAAATTTTACCTTATCTAGTAAAAATCACAACATTTCCAGTTCTCCATATTCAGTGGTCCCAATAGTGGAGTGTATTGGAGTAAACTACAGTATGTTGTAAAACCATAACATAAAGCAAATGAGAAAATTTAAATTCTCCTAATGCAACAGTTAAACAATATAGATACAAAAAGTCAAGCAAATTAAAAAATATAAAGGTTTCCATAGTAACAATTACTTGGCTATGCTGAGAGATTTATATAACATTGCTGCTAGTAGTAATACATGCATACAATTATATATAAAGTGTGTTCAGTGCAGTAAAATTAATATTGCTCTGGGAACCATATCTTTTTATTTTCTTGACCTCTGCATATTTAAATGTTTGCCCATAATGTTGCATTAAGTCTGTTTTAATTTTCTTGGATTTTCAAAAACAAAAAGGAAGTGCTGAGGAGGTGGGGGGGGGGGGAGCAGAGAAACACAGCTAAGCTGGTGACACAATTATATACCTCAATAGAAATGAAAGTAAACTAGGCTTTAATGCTGTAGGATTGTGTGTTTTGTGTTGGTGTTACGTCTTCTCACTCTGTGGTTCCCTGACTGATAGGTGGAATCATGTTGCACAAAAAACACACAAGCAACTGGTCAACAAGAAACTCTGTGAAATGACTTTTTATAAGGCAATGGGTGTAGCGAATCTCTTGGAATCCTGTAATTTTAAACTGTATTGTAAAAAATGTCCATCAGTTTTCACTAATACTTAACCKGAATTACTGAACTGGATATGGGATCTCTAAGAGTGGAGAGGAACAAAATGTGAATAGATTTGCTTTCAGCTTTCTAGCTGTAGTTCGTGTGAATTTTGATAGGGTCTACACTTGTATAACCTAACCAAAATTGTGTTTGTCCTGTTGAATTTTTTTCTTTGCACGGTTAACAGTAATGATTCTATATAGAGTGAAAAAAATAAAATAATATCATTTATGCAGATGGTGTCTTAAGTGTTATAGTTTTCCTAATGGTTAATGCCATGAAGCCTAGATATATTACTTTTATGCACTGCATATAGTACCTTACCATTCACTCAAATGGGGCCATTTGTGAAGTAAAGTACTTTTCAACCTGAAAATTAGTATAGAACATTGCTCTGAGCTAATCGGTGAACATCATTGTTCTTTACAGCGTTACATTTGTTGGTACAAGTAAAATAATATCTTCCTTTGTATCTTCAAGTACAAGAGCAAAATACAATCAAATACCTTACTGATTTTTTTTGATAGCTAAATCTCAGAGTTCAGGGATTTGTTAGTCTATGTGTTTCCCTATCTTTTCTCCATTTTTGGGGTACTCATAACACTTAGCCTTGCCCTTTTTTTGCACAACTAGGCAAAAAGCATCACAACACAGGTATTAACTGTCATGCTGATGACTGTTAAAATAAAGAGTTCAGTACCTCAATACTTTTATACACATAATATTGGTTAAATGAAAGCCAGCCCTGCGCTTTGAGCATTACATGTAAAACCACTTTTCACAGTAATTTAGATCCTTAGAAATGTGCACCGTGAGTAGACATGTAGGGTATGAAAGGACAGATTAGAATAGGGACTTCTGAATTTTCAAACAGCATCAGATGCAGACCAGAAATCCTTTCCCACTTTTTACCCCAGATCTGGAGTTTAGAGCAAAATCTGCATTTGGGGACTCTAGTTCATCTTTGCTTTCTGTAACAGAGATGTTCTTCCTCTTTTGCAGGCAGGGAGAGGATCCTAACATGTCATAGGTGACCTTAAAGCCTGCATTCTCTACAAGGACAAGAGGACGTGTCTTGGGCTTACAATCTGATTTGGAAAAAATGCACAAAATTAAAGCAGGGAGAAGGGAACAGCTCACGATTGCATAGAAATTAGATGTCTTAAACATTTATGTTTGAAGAGAGATCCTACTTACTTCACCTTCCATTGAAAGCCAATGACCATTGGTGGGTAACTAGCACAGAAGCCAGTCTTGGGGCAGGAGATGAAAGGAAGATGTGTTACCCCTCTTTTGTTCTGCCGATGGTGCTTCACCACCAGTCACACCATTTTCTTCTACATTATGTCTTGGCTTTACACTTAAACTATTTCTTTGCCACCAATAGCCTTTGGTCCACAAAGATAAAATACCTGGCTTGGCTTTTGAAGTTGCTTTATGAATAAGGGTAGCTGGCTCCATAATGTACATAAGATAGAGTTGAGGCTGTAGTTTAACTCAGGACACAATGTGCCTACTTTTTTTTAGGACAGGCAGAATATTTCATGTGCTCAATGTCCACCAATGCCTGTTGCATAATCTCCCAACAAATTATAGACAAGTTTCTTGTAAGTGATTAGGAAATCATCCTTGAATGATCTCTTTGGAGAAACAAGCAAGTAGAGTGAGGTTACAGTAACACATATGAAGCTTTGCTGCGGGATGCTCTTGCTTGAGGTGGGTTCAGCAGATGGTGGCTGCCCAGTTTGTAAACTCTTCAGCAGAGTTGTAAACTATTCTGTAGGACAGAGACTGAGCTTTCAGGAAGAGAGGAATGAGGCTGAGGAGCAGAGCTGTGAGAAATGGACTGCAATCTCTTCCCTTGCTGGCTATAGCTAGAATGATGTGTCTTTTATTTTGCCCAAGTCAGCTGCTGAAGCAGGGGCTAGAACCCAGTGTGGTGAATCAAAACGGATAAATAAATAAATAAATAAAGCTGAATTAAAAACCAGGAAAATGCTTTGGTGACTGGAAGGATTTTTTGCAACCTTAAACAGGCTATTTATTTTGTGTACTTGTAATGAAAGCAAGGATAATATAGGACTTCATGCCAGAAAGAGGAGGTCAAGGAGAGGCCAGTAGCCTGCAGATAGGGGCATTAACCTACATCTGAAACACAGGGTGTCGGTCTGGCCCTGTGCCCAGGTAGATTGGTATCCACACCTCCAGAGTGCTCTGTAACTCCTGGGCTAGGACATTCTGGGTGTGATGCTCTCTGCATCATAGTACCCCAGGTGCTGCTGGAGGTCCCTTTTTCACTGACYACTTAAATTGCCATCAAATACGGTGAGTGGGAAAGACTAAGCCCATTGCTTAGAGTCTTCTTCTGGAGGAAGGAGACATATAAGCATGATTCTCTTCAGAGAGGGGAGAGAAAAGGATCCACATATCTCCCAGCCCTGCTGAATGCATTAAAAATTAAACTACTGAGCAAAATGTGAGTACTTGCCCTCCTCCACTAGAACTGTGAAATTTGCTGTGGACCTTTTTTATGTGAATTTTATTGGAAGTGTCCCAAATTAAATAGTTCGAAAATTTCAGACATTTGAAACATTTAAAAAAAACCCCAAAACACAAATGCTAAACAGGGGTGGAAAAAACCCTTGAGGTTACCTAATTTTACCTCTGCCTCCAGAAAGGTTGGGGGTTTTTTTGTTATTTTTGGATGGGAGGATTTTTTTTTTTTGGATGGGAGGATTTTTATTTTGGATAAAAAATGCTTTCTTTTTTTATATAGGCACATGATGCACTAAAAAATTGTCCAAACATCATATGTAGAATGTTTTCAGTGAGATAAAATTCTGATGTGCTATGCTGTTTTCTCAAAACCAGAGTATCTATATTGGTTTTAGCAAAATTTTGTTACTTTTTCTATTAAGGTCTTTGGCTTGCTGCTAGTTTCTGATTAGAAATCCAGATAGTTGAAATAGTGCTTTGTGAAATGTTTGGAGTTTTTTATGTTTCAACATGAAAGAAATTTTTAGTATTTAAATGTTGATAAGGAATGGAGTGGTCCCACTGGAATAGGTGTTATTTAGTTTGTGAACCAAACAATGATTGACATTGTTAGTATGTTTTTGAAGCAAAACCTAAAACTCTGTGGTATCTGTTTTGTGGTAATATGTCTTAATAAACAATTTGCCTTTATTCGTACACCCTCCAGCATAGTTGGTCTCTATTCTGGCTGAGGACTTCAAATAAGAAAACAAATAAGAAATAACAAAATACCTTGAGGGAACTATCCTTATGGTGTTTGTCAACTTAGCTAAATTAACTCACCATCACAAAATATGCTTGAAGACGAGAGAAACGGAATATTGTTTGACTGCTGAATGCTGAAAATTCTGCCATTTATAGCTGAGGGATTTGAAGTGTTCAATAAAGAAGTAACCTATTGTAGTTATAATTGTGCACAGCACAGTAAATTATGGTAAAATGATTGCTCACCTAAGACTGAAATTACCAGTGATGCATTACTTGGGGCAGTTCTACTAGAAGAACAATTTTTATGGGTGCATTAATGATACCAGGTACAGGAGTAGCCACAAAGCACCAACACTGAGGATGGTGTGCTCTCATAAAATATAAGAAGGAGTAAAGGGAGGGGGACAGAAGCAGAAAAGGACCATTAGCTGTGCTATGTTGTTGGCAGAAAAACTATACTGATAGATGCATATGGCTCTCCTTTGCTCCGATGTGAGGAGCAATCAGCAGAATGCACTTTCTGGAAGTGTGCTTCTGTGGTGATAAGTCTGTTAACTTCAAGAAAAAACACCCAGAGGAGAGCCATGATTCAAAATGCTCTGCCGGTGATGTCCCTTCTCTCCCAGAAGCACCATCTTCAACATCACTGCCTCTTTGTTCATGAGGCTATTAAACAGAGGAAAAATCAATACATAATTTATCTTTCCACATGTGGCAGAGTTCAAGAAAGTGAAAGAAACTGATAATAGCTGAAGAAAAAGGCAATGCTTTTGGTATTGTGCTGGGAAGGAAAATCAGTTTGTATAGGAGAAGCTTTAATGTGCTTTTGCGCCTGTTGCATACATGAAGCCTTAAGTGATAGCTGGAGTTGTGTAAAGTTTCCAGGAAAAAAATCAGGAACTGATATGCATTACTAGGAATGGGAGGTGATAACAGTAACAGTCTTCTACTCAAGAGTGCAAGTCTCAGGGCATTGATCCAGAATACGGAAAACACAGACTCGGGTCTTCCTCTGTCTGAAGAGGCTTTAAAACTCATGTTTTGACTTACAAGAAAAAATTAATTAAATGATCTCCAGAGAGGCAAGACTGTAAGATGTTTTCAAAGTTTATTGACATTATTTTAGTACATATAAATATTTCCTGGAAATTCAGCTGGAAACCAAGTTCTCTTTTTCAAGGGAGCATTTTGGCCACTAGCTTTAGAAAGTCATTCCTATTCACTGCCTCCTTCTGATACCATTTAAATACTTAAATAAAGTGGAACTACTTCAGCAGGAAAAGCTGATGGACAGCCATCTCAAAATACCCAACAAGCTGGTAAGTAAGGCACTCTTCAGGAAGCCATAGCATAAACCATACACACTGCTGATTTTTCATCTTTTTTTTTTTTTTTCAGTAAAGTGTTGTCTGTGCAACCTTGAATGAACTGCTTGACGTTTGTAGAGCTGAGCTGTAAGTGTTCATGTTCTTTCTCAGACTCCTCACCTGCCTTTCTTGTTTGCTATGCAGTGGGATGTGGCAGGCCCTTTCGGGACCAAGCACTTTTGCAGGTGCCCTGCAGGCTCTTTGCATTCATGCTTTCAGCTGTTCACTAAGGTTTTCACCTATGCTCCTTACCCCAAGGTCCACTGATGGATCAAAGTTGCTATGCAGTAGAGCAGTTTATAGGCAGAGGGCTTGTAGCCTGGACTTCTGACCTAAGACTCTAAACTTCAGCCAGACAGAAAAGAAGGACTATTAACAGGTAAATGCTGAAGAGATGAGCAGGTTCTCAAAGATGGAATACTTTCTTTTTTTCCTTGCTGTTTCAGAMGCTTGCCATTTAAACTTTTTATTTTTTTAATGAAAAGCTATGTGTATATCACAGTGTGTACAGGTCTGTTTTTGCACAGCAACATTTATTTGTCATGGGTTACACTGTTATCCTTACAGGAAGCTATCATGAAAGCATGATAAATTACATCTATCTAACATGTACAGTAATGGATTTAGATATAAAGTAGGGAGCGGGATGCATTTGTCAATATCGTACATTGATTTACAGTCATGCCCTGGTATCATTATGACTCTTTGTACTTAGAACCATGGAGTCAGTTTAGGTTTGGAAGGGAACCATGAAGGTCATCTAATCCACCCCCCTGCTCAAAGCCAGGTAATTCCATAGTTAGATCTATCAGGGTTTTATACAGGTAAGTTTGAAAGCTTCCAGCGAGGAAAATTTCACAGCTTCTCTGGGCAACCTGTTCAAGTTACTAACAACTCTCATCATAAATTTTCTTCTTCCTTATACCTAGTCAGAATTTCCCTTATTGCAACTTGTGGCCATAACATTTTGTCCTTTTGCTGTACACTTTTAAAAAGATTTTGGCTCTGTCTTCTCTTTTTCCTCCCTTGCTCCTCCCTTCAGATGAATAAAACTAGATCAGCCTGAAGCCTTCTCTTCTCCAGTCTGAATAAACTCACCTCCCTCAGCCTTTTGCCTTACATCATGTGTTCTAGTCCCCCACTGTTCTAGGGGACTTTGCTTGTCTCCTGGTTTGTTAATATTTCTCCAAAATGGGGGGGGGGGGGGGCAAAACTTGTCTTGTGGACTATCTAGATGTTTCCAGATGTCTTTTACCCTTTGATAGACTCTAACCACTGGTAAGAGCTGTGTGGCATTTCAGAGTGGCTACAGGCTGAATAGCGCAATTCAGCTGTTTAATGAAGAAATACGCATTTTTGTATGGTCAGAATGTCTTCTGCTTTGCAGGATTGTATTGATTTTGATGAAAACTCTAATAATAAAGGCTGATATTTGTGTTCGCTTACTCTTCTGAGACACACTTTTTTATCCCTTTTATAAAGTTTACTTCTTTTCTGATCTTTGGGAGAGTAACGTAGTTCCAAAGTTTTCTTTTGTTTTCCGTTGTAACCCCTGCCCCTCAAAATTCAGAGTTGGAATATCAGTCTTCAGTGATCTGTCAGAGCTATAAGAAGCAATGCACCCCTGCTATGTACCACACTCGGATAAGTGAACAGAGGAAGAATGAGAATTAGTAGGGGCTTGACATTGACAGACCCCAAACCAGTGAAACCAAGGGACAGACTTTACAGTGGTGAAAGAATATTACTGCTGGGCCTCTACTGAGAAGCACCTTGGAAGTCTAAAAGTAGTTGTGATTTTGTCTGTATGTGTGTGCAAAAGAGTTAGTTAAAAGTATTTGGCCTATTTCGTTCATTGTCTTTAACAAAACATAATTTTCTACTTGCATACCTACTGTAAGTCTACTGTGCTGTAGTGACTCTTGCAAAAGGCAAGTCGTCTTCTCCCATTCTTCTGAAAAAGGAAACAAAATCCATGGGGCTCCTTCTTTTATGAACAGGTGCTATTCCTTTGACCTGGATTGAACTGCATAATTTTATTTCAACAGGGAATTTTGATATGGTAATATATAGTTTCTTCGGCTGTCTTTATTCCTATTAATTGCCATGCTACTAGATTTGCCTTTCAGTTTACTTTGTTATGCTTTGCCTTATACCTTTATTGTGCTGGATTCACCTCCATGAGTTTGATGTGATATCTTGAGTGCAAGATACATCTCCATGGGAATTCTGCATGCAGGAATGATCCTCTGGGAAAGGAGATAGACTGCAGGATCTCCAGGTGGCTTCCTCAGAGGCTTATTTTTGGTCTCGCCAGTTCCAGATTTTGTGGAGCTTATGGATAACTTATGGAAACAGGTGGGTTGTCAGCTCCCCTGTCCTTTAGTTCCCTGTTGCTGTTGTTAAAGGAAGGGCTTCCTCATAGATATCTGACAAGGACTCTGCCTGATGAATGAGCAGTCCCGTAATTATGGCTATTACAAATAATCATTTCACTGCCAGCTGTAAAGGATTAGGAATGTGTGGTTTGTGCACAGCGTGTGCTGTGAAACTAGTTGGCTCGAGTCAAAATGGAAATGGTTTGTATTTTATGCAACTATTTGCACTTTATGCAACAGAAATGTTTAACTGCTGTTACACTACTATGTAAAATACCTTGTTTTCTCATCTTTGCACATCTCTGACTATGCTAGGGTGTGGGAGGCTCATGCCTAGTGTGTCTTGGAGTTTCTGTAAAGTTTTGGGCAGCTGGTGTCAGGAAAGACAGGTCAGATTTTCTGGCAGTCAGCCTGTATGACAGTGTCACTGTACCATCAGGATTTCCTCACATTTAGGTACGTTCTTTGTTGCTATGTGTGATCTAGAGAGCTTGCTGTAATTGTCACTCTCAAACACAACACCTTAATTATGAACCTTCATCATTTTCTTGCAAACACAATGTATACAGTGAAGTGTAATAGTTCTTTGTATAATATTAACTAATTCCCCTCACTGGTGTTTTGAATCCAGGTAAACAAATTCATTAGACTGGCAAGCTGATGTTCTCAGATAGGTCAGGAGCATGGGATTTCTGCTATAGCTTCGCTCCAGGCCCTGGTTATGACCATGTTTAAGTTTTGCAATTGGTCTTTGCTGGTATGGGCTTTGCAGGCAGATACCTGAAGATATTCTGAGGACAAGATATCCAGCTCTGGAAATTATTAGATAATGGATATATCAGTGCCTATACTTCATCATATAGCCTTAAACTCTTCCCCTGAAGGAAGAGTTTCCTGCATTTCTCATATTTCCATGTAAGGATTTTTCAGATTAAAATTTTGAGTGACTTGGTGCCGAGATCTAACTCATATTTATGGTTCTGCTTTAACAATAACATAATCTCAGTTCAACGAGTGTAGAGTTTTTTATTTGGCATACGTGATTGATTTTCAGTCTCACTACTAAAGTAATTTAAACCTCCTAAATAGTCTCCAAATGTTTCCAGAGATGCGATCTGTATTTACATAATTTAAGGTTGTTGTGATTGAGTCCACTTAAATAATGTATGATGGAGAGATCTTCTTGTATCCAGTCATGATTAGAAGACTGTAGCAGTTCCTTTTGCAGTTAGGGAACTTACTGTCATGAAATTATCAAATTGGAGTTAATTGCTTAGGGAGTGCGTCATCATGTATCCCTCCAAACATTTATATTGTTTTTCCTCTGTGTTTCGATATCAGCATTTTAAGTAAACAATAGCTGAATATTGATCTCGATCTCTGAGGCTGTGTGTACATTAGCAGTCTGTTTTCGAGCAGTAATGCGTTTCTGAAGCAACTCCCCTGACAGTCTCCATTTACAGCACGGTGGCCTCAGTTTTCAGGGTGGTCGTGGTGCATGTGAACTAGATATCTTTCAGAGGAAATTAATCCAGAATAACTCCTCAGACACTGGAAGCCTTTGGAACAGCCATAAGGGTCTGAACCAACAAAAGTGCCATCTCACCATGAAGTACCTAACACGCAGCAGGAGGCTCTTGAGCCACTGAGAATGCCTGCAACATGTTGAAGAGGTTCTTGCTCTGTATCAAGGACTAAATATCATATGCATCTACCTCTCTGCCATCCTTTGCCAGCTCTCAGTGCTTTGTTTCGACTGCTGCTCCTTCCTCACCCATCTACACTTTTCCTGGTGTGTAACCCTCTCTCTTTTTTCTCCTATTTTACCTTGTTACCATGGGTCAAGGCTGAACCCCTTTTTTTCCTTCTTCACCATTTTTTAAGTTCTTTTCCCTCCCCCCACCTTTCCTCTTCTGCTGTGGCAAAATCTACTTACTCAAGTTCTGGTGAGGTGCCATCTGGGGCTTTGAGGAGATGCTGCTACTTACTAATCAGTGTGATTAGGGTTGGAAATGTCTCATGTGGCAGAGTGACCCATCGGCTCTATCAGGCAATCGTTAATCATCTCATGGCTACCGCAAGATGCAAAAGACAAGAGCAACACTAGATAAAATTACAGAAAATGAAGATGGTACTCTGGGAAGACCCAGGACAACAATGAACTTTGAGGTAGCACAGATGTACATCTGTGCTGGAGAGCTTGAAGGGATTTTTGGGTAAGGTCACATCACCAAGCCTGGTGCTGATTTAGATCTCTGTACCCTGGCTCCTGAGACCATGATGTAGGAGAGAGTATGGAAGAGCTGCTTTGGGATTCATGACTCGAGGTCCTTCACGAGACCCCTGTGATAACACATCCAGAGACACTTTTCTGATATGCATTAGCAATGACCTCTTGGTGCCAGCACTCTTGCCTTCACCCTGATAGAGTTTACTGCTTTTTCTGCATGTGTCTTCTAGAAGTACAAAATGCTTCTGGTAGGCGCAAGGTATGGGCGTGGGAGTTCCGGGGAACCAACATGCATTACCTGTCTGACTGGGAGGGATCCTGTATCCTTTAAAAGCAGCTCCCTAGAGCAAGTGAACCATGATAGCAAAATACCTATGTTAGAATATGACATCAGTGAAACTCCAGTGTTTAGTCAAATTGTGATCTTAGAGAAGATGCAGCAGATATTTGCTCCACTGTAATGGAAAATCCAAAACAGAAAATACTGTCAATAGGTCTCTATCTGCATAGATCACATTCTTCCATTCTTTGGCTTATTAATGAAACTTAAATAAGAAATTAATGGTTCTATAATGTCAGTAGCTTCTGTGTCTGACATGGTTAGGGTAAAAAACATAACGACTATTTCCCATGCAGAGGGGAAAAAATTGGATCCTAGGGGCTTTCTATTTTAACAAAATAGCACAAGCTACTTTAGAAACAAGGAAGTTGTGTGCTTTGAGATATTTTGTATGCCATCTTCGTAGCCCTTTGATTTTATACAATAGCATGCATCGATCACAGAGGATAACAGAAAAACTCTGCACTGGGAAAAGCCAGTGCAGAGACTAAGTATAATCAGCTCTGGCAAGCCTGTCAAATGAAGTGTTGTCTGTAGACATGCAACAGTTTAGTACATGTAAATGAATTTTTAAACTTCTGGTGTCTTGGCCATGTCAATTTAAGGCATGTGTTTCATGATGATGCTCCTGTTCTAAGCTGTCTTAATATATTGTAGAGAAGGACAAATGTGGTCAGTAAAAGAATTTCACAGCCCTTAGATACAGTAGTTTCGGGGTTTTATTTCTATAAGGGAGCTATACACTTTTAAGATTCAGTTGGACAGGGTGCTGGGCCATCTTGTCTAGACCGTGCTTTTGCCAAGAAAGGTTGGACCAGATGATCCCTGAGGTCCCTTCCAACCTGGTATTCTATGATTCTATACTCATCAGAAATGCTAAGTTGCTTACCTGTGTTGCTGAACTGCGTCATACAGTAGCTTAAGTTGAAGTGGGCAAAATGGGAAGAGGAATGGGAATTGCTGGTGAATTATGTTGAGAATGTAGCGTGGCTCTGTGGCAGCAGGGTCACAAGCAAGAAAGACTCCACCACCAATAAATTATGCTGTGCCATGCTTTGACATTAACACATAGGAAAACCAATAACGTTTTCATTTTACTCCTATAAAGCAATATGGCAATTGTTAATTGTATGATTGTTGTGAGAAAAATAAAAAAAAACCCACAGTGAAAGCCTTAAATATTTGGAGATTGCAAACTATTATAGAAAGTGATGGTTCTGAAGGCTCTTACAGGTTACTGAACCTTATTTCCCCATCAAACTCCAAATTCTTCTAGCACATTGCTGAATTTTCTGTTTACTCAAGGCATGTTGTGGGACAAACTAATAGAAAATGGTACAGATGTTCTTTCAGGCACACAGAGGCAAATTGTGTAGATTGTGGTTATTATGTACAAGAGAATTTCAAAGTGTCACTGCTTTGCCATGCCTAAATGGAGATACCAGCATCTGCACGCACATGGATAGTAGCTGTACTCCAGCTTTGACTGATATTGAATGCACTGTGCTGCAGGGAATTCAAAAGAAACTAGATTGTCTGCTTAGTGCTTGGATCAAGTTAGAAGCTTCTCATGTTGCTTCATTCTCAACAGTCCTCTCCACCCCAAAATATAGCTGGAGGAAATCGGAGATTTTTAACTTCTGCACATCTACTGTCTTATTTTGTATTAATATTTTTTTGACAGTCCGTGCCAGTTGCTGACAATTGTTAGAAGCTGTGATATGCGAAGTTTTATTAATATTCTAAGCGACCACTATGTGGAAATGTGTGATGCTACTGAGTAGGGCATGGTGCCCCACTTAGTGTTACATTTTTCTTCTGTATGGTACATATTCTTTTAGGTGTACTAGGGTTCTTTATATAGACATTAATAAGAAAAATGGACAAAATATTTTTATACATCAGCACAAAAAGAGTTTATAGAATATTGATGAAATAAGAAAATAACACAGTTCTTTTCAAGAATAAGCCTTTATTTTGAAAAACAAAATAGAAATGCATTAATTCATTTGTAATGGAAGTAATTAATCTTTAAACATGCAAAACTCATTTATGTACTTAATGATAATCACATTGCCACAGGGCATGGGATTATGTTTTACAATTCCTTACCTAATTATATGGATCCAGAATATAAAAAGTAAAATGCATAAACCAGTATAACTGATAGATGCTCATGTAATTGCCTTTCATATTTTGACTGCTTTTAACATACACTAATGTTTAGAACTAAAAAAAGTTCAATAGTTTGTTCCTCCATTATTTATATTCTCTTTCCTACCAAATGAAGAAGAGGTTGGTGATTGCTGTGAAAGCTGTATTATTCCACTCTGAATCCTATATTGATGACAAAACATGAACCTTGTTAATATTTAAACAAGTAAAAAACTCCAAACCAAATGATGCATCACCTGGTCTATCCTCACATTTTTATCTTAAATTTGAGCTTCTCCATGATTTTTCTTTTTATTTTCATATTTTTATCTGCTTTTTCACTCATTTCTCTAGTTATTCTACATTTGCAGGTCAGATGTTGATCTACTTCTCTGCCTCACTGTTATAAGTATTATTCACACTTTTTTTTGACTTGTTGGCTAAAACTACGTATACCAGTTAGGGAAATTCTCATTTTAAATCAATTTTATTTTCTTAGTATGTTTTAGGTATTATTAATTAGGGATGGCTTCTACTGCTGGAGCTGTGGCCCATAGAACTAGTTTCTAAATTAGCAAGTTGCAAATACTCTGTGACAAGTTTTTACTTCCACTTGGTTGTTTTATCAGTAGGTTAATCAAGAAGTGTAACTTACTTATGCCATTAATTATTTAACCTTATATAGTCCGTATATTTTTGTATACTCCAGTAAGTGTCATCAGTATGCTTAAATTAAACCTGAAGAATGAATGTATACGCAAATCCTGGTTGTTTATGCATAACCAACATGGACAGTTTTAATAAGCAGTTAATTAGATTTTGTTCTAACTCTGCAGCAGGTCGCGTCCAATCTTGCTCACCACTTCTCCGACTGCTATTTGAACAAGTACCATTAAAGTTGTAGCGTGTTTCATTACACAAGTTGTGACTGGGCAAAGGCATAAAATGGACTTGAGCTGGATGTGGTAGTACTTATCCTTATGGATACTTATCTTTACCTTGGATACAACTAGGAGGCAAGAAGTAAAACAAATGTGATGTTTTCTTATTCTGGTGTAAAAAAATGGAGATCAGACACTGTTGCAGCCACCTTAAAGATGTTTTGAATCACTGTTTAATCACATCTTTCCCTTAAATTCCTTCTAAACAGTGTAATTGAGTATTGTGGTTCTTCAGCTAAAGCAATTAAGAGCTTGAAATCTCTCCCCATAAAAAAAAATCAAGCTATGTTAAACATGAAGAAATCCACTTTCCTAGAGTAGTGAGAAAAGCAGTAAGCTTAATTGACCATTGAGAACTATGTTTTACTAGTTCTCACAAAAACAGCCAAAGCACAAAGGAATTGAAAGTTAGGGAGTCAAAACAAGCCAGCTTTGGAAAAATGAAAAACCACTGAAATCAGATGTGAAGTGGGACTGAGAAGAGATTTTTACAATCAAGATATGACATATGAAAACTGAAGAAAAATCAGAGAGAGTGAGTATACACTCTTCAAGGAATTCCCCCATTAAAATTTAACATCTTATCTTGTCCAATGGGAAAAAAGTGAATTGTTTTCAAATCAGATTTATAAAATGTAGGTCTAAGGACTCTCTATGTTAATCAGCATCATTTTCCCTTATCTATGCAGGGGGAAGAATAGATAGATTAGACATTAGACTAGTCTTCGTGGCCCCTGAGTTAGGTGCATCACTTTGCTCCTGGAGGAAAAAGATACCCTAAGGCTGGGGTTCAACAAAATTTCACCATCAGAGCACAGAGAAGCACAGAGAAAAATGACAGGATCTGCTTTAGACTAAGATGGATATCTCTTCTTCCAGCTAAGGCAGTTCCAGCATATAAAATAACTTAATTTTCTTTGAGTAGGCATTGGAAATTATCCCTAAATATCTCTTGATCTCTGGAAGGCTTCAATAGAAAAGACAATAGTTTTAGACCCAGTATGTTTTGGGCAGTCAGATCTCCAACTGATAGAAAGAGATGTATTTCTGCAAAATGAATTGCACTTTTTTGTTCTACAATGTAAATAATATTAACATTGCTTTTTTAATGTATCTATTAAACTTAGAACTCTTTATCCTTTGTGCCTAGTTGAAGACACTTCTAATGTACCCAGAAACCTGATGGTGATTTCTGGGGCAAATATTGATTTCTCATAGCGGGGGTGAAAAACTGATTATAATGAATGTGACTACATTAGATTTGTCAATACTTACATCATCAGGAAGATTCTTCCTGAGGTACACTTCAAGGTGGAGACACTTTGTTCATGAGAATGGACAGTTATTTGGTAAATCATGCATGGTGGCATTAGGTAGGATTCTGTTGCTTAACCAATAGACCTAATTAGGATTTTTTTTAACTATTTGAGCTGTGGAGCGTAGGGACTTACATTTCCTGCTGTTATCACAGAACAGGATTTTTCCAGTTCGTGCTGCAAGTTCTGTGTATGTTTGACAAATTGTCCCAAGAAGAGGTCTCAAGGGAGSTAAACCAGCATTTTTCACTCGTGGAACCTCACCTCTGAAGTCTACCACAACAAGAAAACACACACCGCTGAGCTAGGAATTAGTCAGAGAAACAAAGTATTCCTAAGATTTGTTGTAGCAAGGCTTTCCTTCAGAACTGTTTCCTCTGTCATCAGTAAAAGATAGGGCAGGAACAGGCCTCAGGAGGCCAAATAATTCATTCCCCCTCCTTTATAGATGTTATTCCCCTGCAAGTAGATGTCAGCTGTATATTTTATGCTAACAGATGACTTCCTGATCTGTCCTTGGATGTCTCCAGTACTGGAGATTCTACAACAGATTCTAGCACCTGAATTTCCTTACTGTTCTTCTAATACCCTGCGTAACACTTCCTTGCCATAGTTTACTTATTTTACTGTCTGGCATGGACATAGAGAACAGTTTGTTCTGAGTAATGTTAAGACTGAGGTTATCTTCCCTGTATTTTTTCCCCCCCCTAGCATATAGGGAAGAATGAACATACATGCACGTACACAAACACACACATATATACATGTATAAATGAACACACATAATTTAGTCTTTTGTCTGATCATTCTTTTTTCCAGGAAGTCTCTACCTAGTGCAAAAAAAGTGATCAATACTAGACATACTACTCTCGCCTTGCCAATTCTGGGGAGATTGTAAAGTTTCTTCTTCCTTCACAGGTATGTCCGCACTGGGGATGTATCTATATGCAAGCATTGCTGAAGAGTTTTTCCTTGGGAATACCTGTGGTAGGGATCCCTAGCCCATCTCTCTGCATGTACTATCCATGAATCATCTCTGAGAGGGACAGAGTAGATACTCTCTGAGTTCACCTCAATTGCTTCACTAAGAACAAACTTTTCCTCCTCTCAGAACTTGACCTGCATCCTAACTTCAGGTAGTAAAGACTATTTTTTCCCCTGAAGCTCCTGAGCTTTTCATGTAGGAAGACTTCTTTTTACAAGCTTTGTTTCTTTTCTTCAGATTAAAAAACCTTTCAGCCTTTGTACAGTGAATGGCTGCTGTTTGCCCTGTTAGCTTCAAACACTGTGTTCCTTGTGGAGTATTGATGTAGCTGCAGTTCCTCTTGCCGTGGTGTGGAGCACATTGCGACTGCTTGACCACTTCAGACATGAATTGAAACTATCGATGACATCTGAGGCATGTCTTATGCAAACCCACAAAGTCTCCTGCTGGTCTAGGACAGTTAGCATTAGTCCCACACTAACAGGTCATCATTGAAAAGAAGGAAAGATGATGTCTTAGAATCAGAAATGTTCATTGTCAGTCCCTCACTCCTTGGAAATCAGTTTCTCCCCCTTTGTACTGTATCAGCAAATAGTAACTGAGAGTTATTTTTCATGAATCACTGAATGACACTAATATTACTGTTACCACTAGTGCGGTGCTCAGAAGTTTCAGGAGACCTCAAGTTTCTCAGAAGAGCTCCAAATTTCAGAAGAGACTCTAAATAGTGGAGGAAAAGGACTTGTTCAGTATTTGCACTGCTGAAATGCTGCATTTCATGCACATATACACGTGCTAAGTAGCATCTTTTGAGATTTTGTGAAATCCTCCATACAACCTCTTAAAGGAGATTGACCTTTTGGCTTCTAATTAATGCCTTCCAAATTTCAATATTATACTATAACACCATATTCCTTTTTATATAAAACATATATATAAAAAATATAAAATTCAGGATCCTGAGAGACAGAAAATGTGTATTTTCTGTAAGGTCACAATGCTAACACAGCTATCTTGACTCTAGCACCTGATTTAGTTATTGCAGAACTAGCTTGCAGGACTCACACAAAGCACAGCCTTGTGCTTTTTAAATGCTAGTATATGTTGCTAGAATACAAGGGTAAGACTGTAGCTGTCTTGTGTATGACAGCTGCTGGGATTGCCAAGGTGGGTGACACCTGTGAGTCCCTATCTCTAGATGCATTTCCAATGTACCTCACATGCCTTAATTTTTTTGTGCAGCTCCAGTGCTGGTGGCGAAGACGGGCAGAGGAGGGCATGGTGCTGTGTTCCTGCTTAAAGATTAGCCGGGACGTATGGTAGAGTCCTCACACAGGATACCCAGGGTACAGATTGCACCTTATCCTGTATCTAGACTGGCTAATACACCTTACATTTAACAGTACCTAGATTAAAAAAATAGAAATAGCCACCGAAAAGGGAACAAAACCCTGTTCTCCCACACTGTTGAATGCGCAGCTTAATCACAAGGCTAAAGAACATTGCTCACCTCAACCCCCTCTCTCAGTTCAGTGAATCATTTATTTCTGTATGCAAAGTATGCAAGAGCGACAGTGATCTTTTCCCTTGTGACTCCATAGCCAAGTCTTTCTWCTGGAATATACTGATTAGTTTATATTCCCTTCCCTTCAGCACAAGCAAAGCTGAACTCAGGTTTCTAATATTGGAGTGAGATTCACAGGAGAGGAGGTATTCTTCCCTCATTGTGATTTAAAGAAAAAATAATCCTTGCTGTGCAATTTGTTATCTGTTTTTTTGACTTTTTTTTCTATTTTTAAAGAGTACATCCAGGAGAAATTTTTCAGATGTGAGTTCCAAGTAGAAGCACATATTTCCTTGTAGCCTTGATTTGGGTGTCTAACCCAGGCTTGTCGGAGTGCTAGCACTTCTCTGAATTTCATTATGAGGACGTTTGCTCTCCCTGTGAAATTTATTAGCGATCTGTGTCTACTGCGTCGCTGCAGTCACTGGGCCCCAGCACCTCCCTAGTTAGTCCTTTCATAGATCTGACCCTTAAGCTCAGTGTAGATACCCTCTTTCTCACAATGTAGGTGTTTACAAGGATAACTGCAACTAACTTACAGTTGAAGGCCTAATATTGTAAATTAACAGAAAACTAGATATAAACATTCACCTGGATTTTATGAGCAAAGCATAAATCTTCTTTCAGCAGATGCACACTGCACCTGAAGAAAAGATAGCAATAACAGCAGTACTCTTAAAGTATCTACAGTCTAGACTGTGTGTGAAATTATGATAAAATATCAGACCTTTGCATAAAACAGTGTCTGGTTTTTTGTCTTCTATTTCATCAGTATCTAGTCCTCTACTGCTTGCAAGCTGTAATGGTGGAACCTGTCTAAAGGATAGACTAAGAGTGAGTAGTCATAACTTTATGCTCTTAACCTTATTCTGAATAGGTAGACATGAATGGGATGTGTACATCTATATGCAAACACAGATACGTATGTGTCTATTCAGTCTTCAAACTATACCAGAGAAGTTCTGTGCTGCCTATTACTTTGGCTGTATGTTTTTAGGGAACAAGGTGTGGCTATTTTTAGAAGAATATTCTTCAATATGCTAAGTAATGTAGCTTCTTCCTTTGTCTTATGAGAAGCACATTAATTAAAACTTAAAATAGGAGAGATGATCCTCTCCTCCCAGTCCCTTCTATTAGAATTTTTATTTTGAGGGTCTGAAAGGCTTTTTGGAGTTTTCTGTTTTTTATAGTAGAAATTAGTCTCTTTTTTCAGTCTCATTGCCACTTGCCTACCACTTGTTCTATGTGTTATAATTTTAGTGGAGAAAAGCCTGCTTAAATGCATAGGATTCTCATCCATTTAATTTAAATGCAGTGAATGTTCTCAGGCCCTCCAGAAAGTCCCTTAAAAATGGATAATCATCAACTTTGACATTACTGATACTGTGTTTGTCAAAAAAGCACATCTCTCCTAACATGTGCATATGACCCTTCTTCATTTCATACCTGAAAGTATAAGATAAATAAGCTCAAATTTATGTTTGTTTTTTTGCATGCCCTCTTTTAAATTAGAGGGGGGAAAAAAAAATCAATAGACTCTCCACTTCCTGAGATCTTTATTTTGCAAGTCCACTTCTACTCATCAGGAACCAATGCTTGTTGCAATCTGAGGGTAAATATGTGTGCCTGACGGGTGCAAGTGAAGTCCTTATTAGAATATTGACAGCAAATCGCTGACCTTCTTAACCATTAACAAAGGCAGTCTCACTTTTAAGGGGTAGTGTCAAAAAGAATAGGAGAGAAGTCCAAATGTGAAGGTAAGAAGGTAGCCTTTTCACTAAGGACACGTGGAGGAAGCATCTTGGCAGCCTATAAAAATATTATCTTTTTGCCTAAAAAAAAGAACTTCCTATCTAAATGCAYGGTAAAAAAATAACGTTTGCTCAGGACAGGTCTTGATAGCTCCATCTCCTCTCTCATGTTTTTATTCCTTTTGTACTCCTCATTTGAATCATTTGAATAATTTGAACCCTGATTTTGTGTTCTTGAACACTTTTTGTGTTTAATAAAAATTTTGCATTTTACAGCTTGTCATTTTAGCCCCTTTAAAGAAATCATACTGCGTTTAGACTGCAGAGTAAACAGTATGTAATTGTAATCTGACTTGATCTTCTAGCTCATTGTATTATATAGTTGCTTCAAAGAATACCTCTGTCTATGGAAATTTCAGTCAAATCCCTGACTGAAGTTTACTGTTGTACCTAAGAATATTCCTGAATCAAGTCTATAAATATGCAAGATACAATCAGTTTTTCCTTTTTACTATAATATATGACATAATCTGCAAATTGCTATTCATATTCTGAGGTACACCTTAGCAAAACCATAAGCCTTCATTTTGTTTTAACTCCCTCATTAAAACCCCTATTTGCTTTGATGGCATGGAAATCTAAAATTTTGGGGCTGCTGCTGCTGCTATTTGACTTTAGCACTCACCAAAACTGCAATCACACCTGTTTCACTGTGTTTCCTGACTTTCTTGTTTATGTTTGTTTCCCATCATAAATCCTTTGCCGTCTGAGACATGGGTTCCTTTTTGTTTCATTTTTATCATGTCTGTCAGAGTGGGGTCATGTTATGATTAATTATTATTAATGGTGAACAACAATCATCAAATAATTTGTGGTAATATCAGATTCCAGCAGCAGTAGCTGTTCATGATTGGCACTCTGGAGTGTAAAGTCATTACATTTCAGATCCATATGATCATTGCTGGTTTCTCATGCTAACCTCCAGCACAGCAAAGAGGCACTCTGCTCCTCAGCAGGTCTACTTCAGCTGCATTACATATACCACCTTTGTGCTTTGTACTTGTGGTACTAAGAGTAGGATTGTGTAGAAGGTTAAATATTAAGTGATTTATTCTGTCCAAATTTCTATTTATCATTTCTTGAAAATGATAAGTAGTTCCTCTATACTGGTCTGTTCCCAGTAGAAATCATCCAAATGATGTTTAAAATAAACTACGAACAGAAACTGTACAGAAAACTTCCAGGTGAATGGGTGATAACAGCTAATTCTTTGGCACAAAACAGGTAGTCCTGCAGTAACATGTCAGATACATTGCGCACCTCCAATAACAGCATTTGTTCTTGAAAATATTTCTGAATGCATTAATGTGAAGAGTGTGATTTATATCCTGCTGTAAGTACGATATTATAGAAACTGAAGATGAATGAAGGGAAAAGAAGGAAGTTTTGTGTGTATATTGAATTACACTCACAGAACGGATGTTAAGGTTTGCAGCAGGTCAGGAATGTTCTGGGACTTCTTTACTGCTTTGGAGGAAAAGGGCAGGAAAAGGGCAGATTACAGCTCTAGATGATGTGGGTATGTGGGTAACCATTTCACAACAGCAACCTCCCGACCTGCTGAATAACGGCACAAACCACAGTGTGACACTCCACCACATCTTGCTGCAGAATGGAGGTATAAAGTGTTTCTATCTTTTGTGCTTTTGCAATACAAAGAGTAAAAATTGTGATCAAACAGCTAGGTCTGGAGAAAGAATAATTGGCATTTATGATGACTAGTCAGTATCATAGCCATCAAAATGAAAATGACAATCAGTAAACTATTCAAAGAAAAGATTCATACATACCATGTACATTATAGTCACATTCAAGTGACAGATGTGACAGGTTGCAGTGCAGGGAAAAGATCAGCTCAGGTATTTCGTATTTGTACTGACTCATAGACTGGCATATTCAGATAACTTTATGTAAGGACTACATTTGTCAGAGCTGTCTGTAAACCAGGTGCCATTTCCCAGGATTAGAATGGCGTTTCCAGACCTGCAATGGATTCTCTTCCTTTCACCTCTTCCATATTTTTCCTGTGTTGACTATTGCAACACGATATCTGCTTGGCCAAAAAAGGTCATATTGCCTCTTCATTCTCAGAATCTTTCTTCACTCTTCTTGATGGGTCCCTGATTACTTAGACTCAGTGTTTCTTTTGGGGTTGCTGTCACAGTCTCTTCACAAAAGAGGTAGCCAAAAATTCCAGTCCTTAGGTAGTTTATTTTTTTAAATCGGCTTTTTAGCTCAATTATTCTCCAAGGTTAATTATTCCTGAATGCATCTGAATGTGTAGATTTATTGAAAGTAATCACAGCTGTGATGAATTGATATAAACCAGTATCTTTATTGTGCTACTGTTTACATTTCTGGTTTTGCATTTGAATTACAGCATTTAGCATTACATTTGAAATCAGGCTCTGATGAGTCACTGTAAGAGTAAATGGCCTTTTAGAAGCATGCACTGAAATGCAATGACTATCAGAACACTGCTTTCGTCAATTAATGTTCGCAGAATGATGAGCAACCTGAATAAATTCTCTCCTGCTCTCACAGCTTTTTTTTTCTCTGATGTTTAGCTTACCTCTTTCATAATATTTAAAGAATGATCAGACCAAGCTGTAATCGGGGCTTCTTAATCTTGGAAGCCTTCTATTACTTACAAATTTATCATTGGCTTAGCTTTGGTGTGTGAATAAGTTTCTGGAAGGTCTGATGTTTGTAAAGGAAAAAAAAAGTCTCTAAACTTGTACTGGAAATTTGCCGATGTCAAATAAACTGTGTGAATACCTCCTTTGAAAATTTTCTCTGAGATGTCAAAGTTCCATTTATGGTTTCAGAAAGGCCAAGTAAGTAGGGAAAAGGGATATGAGAGTCATTTGAAATATTATTTTTCTTTTTCAAGACAGTTTGTTTTTTTTTAAAGGCCTTTTATTTCCTAATATTCAGATTTTGCTATTTACTTTTTTAAATTTTTCATCTGTCTTAAGAGAAAAGCAGACTTTATTTGTAACTCTTTCACAATGGCATTGAATTTTAATTACATGCTATTTATTCTTAATATAATAGGTGGACATTCTGGAGGGAAGTAATTTTGATAGCAAGTCTTCCAGCAGACATGTATGTACTCCTGTCTGGGCTTCAGTGTCCTGAAAGCAAATCAATATGTTTCTGCCCTACTGGCAGTTTATAATGGCTATCAGTTTACAGTGCATAAGCTGCTCAACTTATTTTCTAAAATAAGAAAAAAAGAAATCTGAGACACCAAATTCTGTAAAAAAAAAATTATGTGCAGTCAGGTTACTGATTTAATACAACTACTCTAGTGTGCTGTGTTACATGAACAAATTGAGTTACAGGACCCAAATTTGTCAGTAGGCAGCTTTTACAGTAACTACTGATTTTTCTTTTTTTACAGATATATATTTTTAAAAAGGACCAAAATGTCTAGAAAAATTTTCATTACCCAGAAGTTCTCTTTCTTAAGATGTACTCAATTGTCTCAATATACTCAAGTGTATATTCAGCATTTTGAGAGATTCAGGGAGAAGACAGTATAATACAGAGTTGTTCTAGGCAATGTAAGAAATAACAGTCTCAATCAAACTCTTAAGACAATTTATCACCGGGGCACTGATTGACAGCAGTGACAGCAGGAGTTCCTGAATCAAGTCTCTTTTGGACTTGCAAGTTGATTCTTGCTGGGCCATCTGGAAGCAAACCTGAGCAATATGTCACCTTTGTGAGCCCAGATATTGCCTGGGCCCTGAGATGTCTGGGTTTGCCACGTGACTGTTGCCAGCCAACTGTTAAACAGGCACAGAGACAGAACTTCCTTCTTACCCCATGGCTGTTATCACTCTTTTTTTTTAAAAAAAAACTTTTGTTTTTTAATTATTTCTGCTAAGAACTGCCAACCTCATGCTAGTGCTCCCAAGAGTGCTGGAGATTCATTTGCCCTCCCTCTAAAACATTGATAAAATGAAGTTGTAGGTTAGGTGCTGAGTAATGAAAATAGCAGCCGTTTGACCTGTTAATATGAGGGTGCTTCTCCTGGCTAATCATAATTGGCATAGATGTCTGAAATGGTCCATTTTTCTCCACCTCTTTTGTTCTCTGGTCACAGAAAATATCAGGTATCAGGGTTATCAGAGGTACCAAAATTTACTTTGGAAAATAAGCTTCTCTTTTGGCACCTTTTCCTCAACTGAGTTCCTTATACCCAGATTTTCATCAGAGCTATGGTGCGTATCTGGAGTAAACTTGGTATAATTTCATCAAATTGGCAGAGCTACTACTGATAAACAGACCATTAGTCTGGTTTGAATTTGTCCCTCATCTGCCTCCATTCCTTGTGGCTCTTTGGAGAGAAAAGGTGACTTTTGTTTTGTTTTTTTAAAGCATACTGTGATTTGTAGGGTTTTATCAACAGATATACAGCTGATATACATGCCTTGCCAAAAGCAATACATTCATGAAGCACCCAGCTTCAGAGCATTCAGGGTCTGAACACTTCCAATCTACTTCTCAAACTGGGTTTCAATACAGCGTGCATGCTTTTGCCAGTTGGGTAGTTATTTATGAGCTTTGTTATGCTGTGCATACAGCCTGCTGCCTTGAAGTTGTTCTGAGAATTGTACTGACAACCTACATTGGAAGGCAACATTTAATTCCAGATTTTTAAATGAGGCATGCCATTTATAAAATTTCTGAATAAAATAACATTCTCGATCAATGTGAGCAAGGAGATCAGTAAAGCTCCCATTTATCTCTTCCAATACGTCCAAAAAAAGAGCGAGAATTAAAGGTTCAAAAGCCTGAGATTTATTATTTTCTGCGCCAATTGAAGGGTGTCTTCATGTTCAGTGTACAAAAGGCCATTTGGTTGTTACTGAAATTGCTGACTAAAATACCCAGAGCTGACACATTTGTCAGAAGACTGACAAGCATCTGATTCAATAAAGGTTTCCAGCCTTTTGTTTGACATTTTGGTGGTAGGTTATCATTGTGAAGGGTATTGTTAGTGAATTATTTTCATCCTGTGGCTCATGCAGATATAACTTATTTTATAGCTCTGCCATCCCTAAAACCTAAAGCAACATTTTCTTCCTTTCCACACGCACTTAGGTGAACTTTGTTTTTAGCAATACCACTGCTTTGAGAGAAAATATTTTTTAAAATCTGTAACCTCTCAACAGTGCAGACCACCATCATCACTGCAGGCAAATGAAAGCCAAATCTGTGGGTCATTTCCCAGCATTTCACTTTTTTAATACCTTCATGTGACAGGACAAGTACTTCATAATTCCCACAGAATGCCCACGATAACTAAAAAGAAGTGTAAACCTCATGCAAATCTTTTTCCTCCTGTGGTAGGAAGCTAATATTTGAAGTCCAACTGGTATGAACAGATTTTAATATATCAGGTACGTAAACATTTGTAAAGTGGTCTAATCCTTGATATAATACAGCAAATATGCTGGGGATTGTAATGGGCTATCTTTGTCTTCTCCTTATAGAAGATTAGGTATGGATCAAGAGCATTATTGCAAACTATTCTGAGCTATGTTAAATTAAGCCAGAAAGAAGAAAACTGGCTTCCTAGGTTCTTGTACTGCATTAGATGATCTATACATTATTTGTTGGCAATCCTTTACTGCATGAAGAATGCAGGAAAGGTAGCATGGAGAGCATAGAAAGCATCCCTCTCCAATCGTACAACATGCGGAATGGACAACCTCAACAGTAGAAACCACTATTCTGCCTCTGAGTGATAGTGTGGCTCGAGTTTTGACCTTGAATTACAGCCTTCCTTGATTTATGTTCAAGCTCCATACTTCTGTCGCAGTGGAGATGATGGAGATAACCTTTCGTGAGTACACACGTTGCCACATACAACGGTCATATTCAGTTTTCTAAGCCATGTGCTAGGAGACTCTATCTTTTGGAGAGTGAGATTAAACTTTCTAATAGACTAATAAGATATTGGACAAGAATCATCCTGAACTTCCTTGCCCATACGTGAAGCCATTCTGAAGCTGACCATGTTTCCATGACCACAAAGACTAAGAAGGGAACAGAAGGATAGTCATATTTCTGTATATTCATCTGCTGCTACCTTTCCTCATGATCACAGCCACTTCTGAGAGGAAAAAACAAGGAGTCTAAATTTATGTACTGCAGGTGTCTGGAGACTTTAGGTAAGAATGTCAACGTTTGTGTTCCTTTAGTTTGCCCAGGCAACTACCAGGACCATCTTCTGCTTGCTGTGAATAAGAGACCCATGGTGGCATCTGCTCCTATGTTCTGGGGAACATGCCATATCAGTTTGGTCCTAGTTCAAATCAGCTTTCATAGTTAAGTACAACACTGAGTTGCCTCTGCTAAACACATGATACATCCTAGCTACATTTGTTTAATTGCATGAGGGATATACATTCCTAGGTTGAAGATTTACTCTTTAGAATTACCATGTTTAAGGTGGGGATTTATGGTGTCCTTTGTTACTTGAAAAAGGCACTCTGATCTTGCAGTGTGCCTTTGCCTCCAGATACCTGCCTGCTTTTGTAGATTTATCTGTTTGCAAACCCCCTAGTTTCCAGTCCCAGCCTCACCTCAGGTTCCATGTTGAGGAAAGCAGATGTATGAGATTCCCTCACTGAAGGCCTCTGCTGGCAGTGTAGCCTCACCTGAGCCCTTGTTACCTTGCCAACATCACTGAGAGCCTATCAAGAGAGCTATCACCCATCTCTTCCTTTATTCCTACTCTCACCACCTCCTGGTTTACTTGTTACTTTCCTCTTCATTTGGTGACAGACTAGCTCAAGTAGGAAGTGTTGCTCTCCATCCTCTCTAAAGAGAAAAGAAAGATGATAATCCATCCTTGGCTAAAGGAGATAGAACTGTGGTATCTGTAAATTTAAGAAGGTCACTGGCTTTATTTCTGATAGCCATTCAAGAAGGGACTGATCTTAGACTTGCTGAACTTAACGTACAAATGTTAAGTCCAGGTAAGAGTGACATATGGAGAAGTTATGAACCCCAGTGAATCAGGATCATTCCATTCAATGTTCAGGATCGATTTAACTCTGAGTTTTTTCAACATATTGTCTGTCACAACTGCATTTCATTTCATCTGAGGTTAGCTGTTGTTACTGCACCTAGATTTTTGTTCAAAGAATAGGTTCTTTATTGTCTACAGAACACACTCAGTTCTTGGACATCCAACACTTCAAAGTTGGGTCTCCAAAATTTAGATACAGCATCTAACATGTTTTACACTTGACTGAGATGGCACTGGATACTGTGGCAAAGAAATCCTTTCTGCCTTAAACTAGTTTCCTTAAACTAGCACTACAAGCTGGTTTATGATTTAGTCACCGCTCTATCCCCACTTTGTTTCAAGACAGAGTACACTTTTAAGATGTCTCAGGGTTACTACGCCTTCAGATTCTAGGCTGAGTTTGGCTAAGGACCATCCATTCTTCAGGCAGTCATGGTCTCTATCAAACACAACAGTTCTCACAATAATGCACTTGTTGGATTTTTGGATCGTTAGAGCCAGCGTCTGTAAGCAGGTGCCCTTTTCAGCATCTCCCACAGTCCTGCTTTGATGTGACAGACCCCTCCACAGACCTTCTGTTTGTGTGAACTATTTCAGCACCCAGAAGGATGACACTGGTTCTGAGGAGAATGAAAACCCCACATGAACATGCGATTTCAGAGCCTGTAGAATTTTTTGGATCTGCTTCTGTGGTTGTCATATTTAATGGTGACAAAGCTGTTATGTTCTATGCCAACAAAGTGGTACAGGATTCCTGCTTTTCTTCAGGTGCAGGAGAACATCCTGTGGTGAAATGGGAATTTGAAATAGGTGACCTGGGACAGGGAACCCCTCCGTGATAGATACCAAAAAAAAGGGTTAGGTTTTCAGATCCTTAAATCAGATGGTGTCAAAAGTACATCTCGGATGCTTTTCTGACACCAAGCCTGTGTCTTTCCTTCTCCTTTGCCTGTCCAGAAGTAACTTTAGAGCCTGCCTCCCCCAATCTGGATCCATTCACTCAACTTCAGTAAGGTGAGGCATCCTTCTCTAAGCACCTTTACCTCATGGCATGAATGTTGACTCTCTCTCATCACTAGCACACCCCTGCTATTCCTAGACAAGTGGAGCTTACTGGCAAAATACAAAGTCTCATATTCCTCTTAATTTCTTTTCTCAGTTCAAAAATACGTATCCTCTAGAGGAAAATACTTGCTATCACTGAAGGAGTCATCTTTCTGCTTGGCCAGAGTTTCTCTGGCTTTCCTTTTAGACCGTCACCCTTCAGGGCATGCGTAATCTCTGCGTTCTCACACCAAGCACTCCTGAGCTCCTGCGAACTTTGGGTAGTATGTTTCCATTCTGGAAGGACCTCAGGGGAAATTGAGGACTCTCATGGGCCAAATTTTTGAATCCTGGTGGTTCATTCACTGCTGTATTGTGTATTTGACAGGGTAACTTCTGATAGCTGTTATTTTTGGCTTGCAAAGTGAGAAGTAACCTGTATCCTTCTGCCACCCCTAAACAGCTTATTTCAGAGTTAATGCATTCCTATGTACCCCTGCAAATTTCTTGTCAAGGTATTTTCCAAGCGTCACCTCAAGACACTTTTCCTGGCTAAATTCAATTCCTGTAAGACTGAAGCCACACCTCATACCTTTGGTTTTAAAAGAACTCTTTCTGATATTTGGAGCACTCACTCCTTTAGATATTGGAAAGTCTATTTAAATTAATAGCTACAGGTCCAAAGGAAAACCCATTTTTGCATAGTCAAAACATTTTCTACCTTGACAATACACTCCATTAGAGCTCAAGCTATGTCTGGGACCTCACTGAAAAATGTTTTCCATCCCAGCATTTGCTTAGTACAGCTCTGGGGCTGAATCCCAGCCTTTTAAGTTTTGCTCTACTGCAGAGGTATTCACTGTGGACATGCCTTGGTAGGATGATCCTTCAGCTACTGCCTAAATGAAGGACACCAAGACCCTGGCAACTGAGCCTGGAGTTCTTCTGAAGTAACCTTTCTGTGGAAATGGATATGGGCAGTCACCGGGAAAAGATGTAAGTTACATCCTAGTAACTGCAGTTCGCACATAAATGGAAAGCATATGTGCAAATGTTTTGAAGAACTCTGGTTACTGGTAAGTAACTTATAAAATATGGACAGTATCAAGGAATTTAAACAACGTAACGTGTGTATGCTTTGACAGAGTTGGAAAAAATCCTAAGGCTACAGCTTCTGGATGCTGCTCAGGAGAGACATTTTGCATTTTTGTGCTTTGCTTGAATACAACCGCAGGTGTGGGGAGAAGGCAGATATATGCCTCTGACACTTTCTAATGGGACACTGGTTACAGTTTCTTGAGTCACAGGGTTCTTTTGTATTTTTAAAAGAGTGAGAGAAGTACTTGTCCTCCTTTCAGTCTCCATTCCTGACGGGCAGTTTCTCTACTAATATTCTCTCCCTGGACGGGTGTCTGGGCTGCTCCCTGCATTTCTTCAACCGCCCCAGAAAGGGGCCAGGTCTGATAAGGCAGTGTGATTTAGAAAATCAAAGTTCCATTAGTAGCAACCAGAAAGTTTAAAAAAAATTTGAAAGAAAGGCTGAAAATTTCAACGTTGTTTCAAGGTTAGTTAATGATATAACTTGTACATCATAAAACTGTATTATAAAAGTTAAATGACTATAAGTCTTATTTTGCTATAATTTGCAAAGGTATCTGTTTTCCAGGGCTCTATGACATATTTTTTATTCCTAATCAGTGTCACGCAGTATCAAAATGCCTTACAGGTTTTATGATTACATACAGACATTTAGAAAAATGTCTAGTGGCTATAATTTGTGGTAGAGTTAAAACTATTATATTGTATTGCAGCTTTACTTTAGTCATCCTGTTACTGACCAGACTACAAAATTAAACTTGGAACAAGGATTTATTTTGAATTAAATCTTTCTGGTGACCTTTGAGTCCACTTGAGTCAAAGATGGATGAAACTTTCAGTGTATGTTTTGAACTATGAGTGTGTGGGGAAAAGCGTGTCTCTGGGAAGCTGTCAGAGAGGACCCTACTACCCAGTCAGTTTCCCCAGGAGCTGTAACAGGTCCCCAGCAAACAGGAAACAGTGGGCGAAAATGAAGATTTGAATAAAAACAGTGTCTTTAATAGGAACCTTTCCTGCTTCAGGAAATGTTGGCAGGTATAGGCTTGTCTGATTTTGAACATACATAGACTGGTTGCTGTCAAGAGCCCCCTTAAGATGGCACTGATAGGGGTAAGTGTAGTTTACTTAGAGCTTGTTGAGACTGTAACGTGAGAGAGGATCTGTAGGAAGTGCTGTTTATGTGAGACTCCAACTGAACTTGAAACAGTGGTCTTGCTTCATGATGGAGTTAATTTTATACACTCAGTCCTTAAGGGATCGCTTAGCTTTGTCCACTACCCTCTATTTGCTGTTGTTATAGACACCACTCACTTTTGCTTATAGCATGTCTGGATGAAACTCTATTAAAAAAAAGCTTGATGCAGACACTTCTTATATTTATGCCCATCTGTTCGGCTGACCTGATGCCCTTTAAGAAGTGTGACTTCACTGTGTGTTTCAGACAGACGTATTTGCTAGCCAAGAGTGACTTCAGAGAAGACTGCAAAACACAAGCAACAGAAGCTTCCAGAAGAACCTTCTGTGGGAAAACAGCACCAGTCTGGGACCATGACACAATGAATTGCGTCTGTCAGTGGGGTGTGACTGTGCCAAAGATACTGTCTTTTTGATGTCTCCTTTCTATGGTCTTATCTCTGAACTTGGGATGGAGTTCATGATGAGCCCAAGGTACAGAAAACAATGCTGGCCTCCTTTGTAGACACTGGAAGTTTTGCTAATGACCATTCCTGTTCTTGGAGTTCAGAATGTAGTTTTGCTGTATTTTCTGTCCTACCCGAAAGAAAACAGCTTCTCTTTCCTCTTGCTTGTCCTTGGTGGAAGAGCGTTGCTTTTGTCTTGGAAATGGTTAGCATCTACCTCAAGCATCTAAGCCTCAAACCAATTTCCTCTTCCATCCCCTCTGAGATGGGTCTTTTGTGCCTGTTGAAGGTGATGCAGCTATCTTCAGCTCAAATATTTTCTTTTTATTGTTGTTTCTTTTTATTTCTGACATAACCCCTTCTCAGTATGTGTCTTGGAGCTTTGCCTATGGCAAAGAACTCGGGCTCTTCTGACATCTGACTCTTTGCAGCTGATACAGTGCAAAGTGGTCTTTCTTTTCTTGAATTAACCTGGATTCTAGCTCCCTATAAATTCTCTACTCAGAACTTGGTTGTGTGTGCCACTGATTTAGTCTCTTGTCTCTTTGTGTTTATGTTAACCATTAAAAAAAAAAGCCCCTCCAAACCTGTTGGCTTGAATCCCATCCTCATATTTCAAGGAATAACCTGCAAAATTTCAGAAGGTTTGGCCTTCCCAGAACCCCAAAAGCAGTTAGCAGATTTTGGGGATTTGCATCTAATATATAAATTTATTGACACTAAACTGTCTACAGAAAAGTCTAACCCTGAAGTTGTTTCTTCTCTCTGATGAAGAAATGCACCAGAAATAGAAAAACTGTGATAATATTGTAGAATGCTTAGTCTTGTCTTCTCACTGCAATTTCAGTCTGCTGACCCAAATGCTAAGCAACCAACTAAATGATGTCAATCATAATGCTGCCACCCTGCAATAAGACAAAATGAATTTCTTTCATCTGCTCTGTTATATGCCGAATGGTTGGCATCAGTTATTTTTATTTCTTTCTCCATCATTTTCTGGCTTTCTGTGGTGTTACAAAAGGCAAATTTGCACAGCTAGTAAACAATAGCAGATTTGTGAATCTGCCCGTGCTTCACATTATTAGCAAGAAAGTTAGATTTGTACTTATTCTAGAATGTCTTACACAGAAATCAATGTTTTGTTGGAATTATATGTGAGTGAATAATAGCTGAGACATATGCTTACATTGACTGTTTCTCTCTTAGCCCTGTTTCCTGTTGTACTTCAGGTAGTAACACTACTCCTGCTGCTATTCCGTTCTTCTAGTTGAACAATTCTTGTAGAGTTAGGTCTTGCCATGATTTCACTGTTAGTGAGTTTTAGCTGAGAATAACTATTGTTATGCCTTTTGAGTGCAAAACATGAATGACAGGATTCTAATGGAAAAAAATGTATTTTAACTTGAGTTGGTGTGTGGGACTACTGTGTGAGGATAGTGACATAATTTCTCTCGTTTAGGTATACTTTTTTAAACTTCTATTTACATAAATGTTAAAGGAATGCTTTCACTGTAATAATCAACCTTGAAAGAGATGATACACATTAATTTTATTGATGTAGTAATTTAAAAAATAGCTTCGGTGCCATTTTTAAAATTTTCTTTATCCATGTTATGCTAATCAAGAATGTTAGTGCACTTCATTTGGAGAGTGTGAGCTTCTTACCAACTGTTTTTGTGGTATAAGCCTGTACTAATTGAGTGAATACATTGTAACCTCTCTGAAGGGTCTGTTGGTAGGTCCTTTTCACTTCACATCTTTTGCTTTCTTTGTAAAATTAGTGGATCACAGGTATTTTCTATGAGAAACATGTAATTTTATATTGTGGTTTCACATGCTTTTCTACAGATATATATCTGTATCCCCTATTCTTGTAGAATCTAGCATTTGTGGTTTGAGATTATGACTTTTACTGGATTACCATAAGATATGAAATCATGTAACAAGCAATCACTCACAAATATAGAATTGTTGATATTGACATTATGAGTTTCATTTGGAAAATAGTCATATTCTCCATTTTTATAACTACAACTTTGTGGGCAAGACGATTTCAGGTGAGATTTTGTGTAATGACATAGTGTGAGTACAAGATTCCTCACTTAGACATCTCACATCCCATCTTAAATAGGCATATTATGAAGTTAAGCATCTAAGTGCTAATATCATGTGTGCCTCCACATAACTGCAGACACCTGTAACATATGAGTGCCAAAGCAAAGGCAAAGCTTAAAAAAAATCTGTAGTTCTTTTTATCTCTCATTAAAAAGGCTGGAAACCAACGTACTCTCTCTTTTTGCAAAATACATGCTGTGCAAGTGAATTTATATTCTAAGCAAGAAATACCTCTCACCACATGAACTTCCAGGCTAATGGCCTTAGCAAAATGGATATAGAATTTTTTTTCCCGTAATAGTAATAACATTTGCAGAGATAAAATTGTCAAGATAGCTATTAATACCCCAATTAAATCTTACTTATAATCTTCAACACGCTGAAGATAGTTCTTGATATATCCTTCGGGAAATCCATACAAAATACTTTGCCTTGTTTATGTCTGCCAAGTTGTAGCAAAGGTGCACACTTCTTTCTCTCCCTCACTTTAGCTTTTCCAACTTTGGCAGCTGGAAATTTTTGATAGCACTATGAAAAGAATTGTTATGCACATCTTAAGCTAATGCAATGACATTCTGAATTTGGGGTTTATTCACATGTTAATTAGAAAGGCCCAATTCAGTGCATTTATTTGGGAATTGCTGACAAGGAGACGTGGCAGCAACTGGCAAGTTTAATGTTGGAAAAAGAGAAATGGATGCACTGGGCTTATGGTTACATACATGTGGGACAGGAAAACCTGAGTTCTGTTTTTTTCTCCAATCAGTATATGAGCTTTAAAGAGTAGCGAACTGAAGCCATCTGTAAGCATAATCAGCAACACTCATTACTGACTGCTAACTGACCTGAATTTTAACTGATAGAGGCATATGCCTGCAGAGGTTTAGATGTCTGCAAAGCTCACCGCTGACAAAAGGATCCAAGGTATTTTCAGTATCTAGGAGAGCACTGAGGCACCTAGTTCCCCTCCACATATCTAGGTTGAAAATTCCTGTGGAAATTTTACCCACTGATTTTGGTGAGACTTTTCATGCACTGAAGGGACTGTGCTAATGAAGTGGAAAGGAGAAATAAAATCTCCGTAGCAGTATGTTACTCAACTGCCTTCTGCTTGATGCAAACAATTAAGCAGCTTTAATTTTCAGTAACTGTTATCATCTCTCTGTGTCTCACTCTCTCATGTATTAGATGGTTCTGATAACATAAGATCTAGTTTAAATCTTTACCTGAACCTCAAGTCAAATGTTAATTGGTGTTTCAATACTTTTGATTTAATTATTTGGTCTGCCACATCTCTTTCAAAACAGCTGCTGCACCAAGGAATGAAGCTGTTTTCTGTTGCTTAACTGGGCACAAGAGGTACTTGGATTTTTAAAGGGAAAACTTTCTTTGATGGCATTCTGCCTCCCTTTGCAAGCCTAAATTTTATATGCTTCCGAAAGAGCATGAAAACCAGGTGAAAGTTTATGAGTTTGGGTTTTTTTCTTTCTTTTTTTTTTTTTTTTAATGTAATACAGAAGAATAAATGTATAATGCTTGGAAGGAAGCAATGTACATAAAATGCGATTCAAATGGTGTTGACATTCAGCATTAGTTCGTAGTGTCAGTATTGAATCTCATGAGTTCTAGAAATGTGTATGTGTGCATTTAGTGGCTTGCCTATGCAGGAAAACTTGCAGAACTAGGTCCTTTAACATTACAAGAATCTCAAGACATGAGACAGACAAAATTGTACATTTCCAGACAATGTTAATGAAAATGTTAAATAATTCACACAAATCATTGCATAGAAAATACTTAGAATAGGTTTTGTGAAATTTATTTTCAGTTTTGTAATATACCCACTCCCATTTTTGAAAACTGTAATTTAAAATGTATAATTCAGTAATGCTTATAGGAGATATTACCCTGAATTATACTTTGGCATTTTAGAATGTTCTGTGTAAAATTTTAATGCCTTTGTTTTTATTAAAGTAATTTCAGAAAAAAAAATTATCCTGCTCTTTGATAAATCTTCATATCTACTATTCTTTATCTAAGTCAAAGAAAGAAATGAGTATGATGCAAGAAGTTGCGATATTTTACCTTTTCCTGTGAAAAAGTAAATGATTATTTAAGTCGTCGTATGGCAATGCCCTACCAGTTTGAAAAGTATCACTAATTTGAAAAGTCTTAGCACTTTCACGAAAGGGCTTATTGTATGGGTCTGGGGTGGTGGGGGATGACTACCAGTATGTACTGCATTTATTACTGTAAATTTAATTTCTACTTGACAGTTCTTAGAACTTAACTCTCATTTGCCCTAATGTAAGTAAGGAGTCACTCTACTGACAGTGGTATGAAAATGTCTTCAGTTTAATTGCTGAAATGCTCTTAAGCTGATTTGTGTCCACAGAGTAGGAGGAAAGCCATGCTAGTTAAATTAGCACAACTCCTGCTTATAAACAAAGGCCCAGGTGTAAGTATGTGCAGAAATTGAACCAGTTCCTGCTGGTTGTATTTAAACCACTGACAACCCCTGTGCATAGTGTTATTTCAGTTTTGACTGGCTTATTTTAAACTTCAGTGAACAATAGATTTGAAATAGAATTAATTAAAACAAAAAGGCCAACTGATTAAAGCATCAAAATACAACCACTTCCTGGCTTGTATTAGCACAAATATAGCCAACAGCTCCATCTTTCCCCTCTGTGGTACTTGTGGGACTGCATCCGGGGTATGGTGTGCAGTTTTGGTTTTCCCAATATAAGGCACTAACATATGGGAATGAGTCCATTGAAGGGCCATCAAGATGGCCAGGGAAGTGGAGCACATGACATACGAGGAGAGGACTGGGTTTGTTCAGCCTAAAAAGGGAAGGTTCAGGAGAGATCTTACTGCTGTCTACAACTGTCTGATTGGAAGATGCAGAGAAGATGGAGCCAGATTCCTCTTGGTGGTGCACAGTGGTAGGATGATATGCAAAGGACAAAAGTTGGAAAACTCTAACTAGATAAGGGTATAATTTTTTACCATGAGGGTGATCAAATACAGGAACAGGTTGCCTGGAAGTTTGTAGAATCTCCACCGTGGAGATTTTCAAGGCTTGATGGGACACAGCCTGAACAACCTCATCTAATGAGACCTGCTTTGAGCAAGTGTTTGGACTAGATACCTCAATCCTATATTATTCTGTATTTCTATGAAAACATGCTAGTTGGAAACCAAATAAGCATCCATACTGTACTCTGCTTTGGCTTCACAGAACTATCTTAAAACCGTTGTAAGTTTACGTGTAGATGGGGCCTTCACTGACCTTTTTTCCCCTGATTTATCAAGGTGGAAGATAATAAGAAGGTGCTTGCAGGCTAGCTAGCAAGAATGGAGACCTGGAGGGCTTTCTGTCCACTAGAATTTCATACTCTCACAGAGTTCTTCATTTAGTGGCTGTGATTGCATGACCTTCCCAAACTGATCAAAGCAAACAGGGAGGTGAGCAGCAGGGAAGTAATTCAGAAAAAAAATGTAGAGTATGGAGTTTCTTAACATAGCATGTGTGATTCCTATGAAAAGCTGAATAAGGCCTGGAGGCAAAGGGTTAATTGCAGGTATGTGAACTTTTCTTATGATATGTGATTGATACAATGTTGTATCAATGTCAAAAATGTTTGACCTGCTTGCAGATCATGTCAGCCTGGAAGGCATGTAAGCAGTAAGGATGGGGGTGTAAATTCAGGCAGCCATTAAAGGGTACCATCCCACTTGCTGCATTTGCATTTCATATAGAGGATCCCAATTCTAGGATCAAGGTGATTAAAGCATACTTAGTAAGTAGTTTTGTGTCACTAAAGATATATTTCTAAACCTATACAGTGACTATGGGACCTCTCAGCCTCTCTGGGATCTACAGGAGATTGTAAGATTGGGAGTCTGACTTGTGCTGCCCCACCTCCTGCGGTTTCAGGCTGCCAGGCTGAGGCAAAGATTACCATACCTGGGGGAATCCCGTTCCTCTCTGCATTTCTGCTACTGCCAAGAGTGAGCCTGATCAGGCTGTTCCACCAACACCGGCTGGATCCACTCCTGGTCTGTCTTCCATTGGTCCTCACTGAGGTGGCACTGTCCTTCTGCTCTACAGCGTGGGATCTCAGACCATCAGGGAAAACACCACCTTTGCTCCTGGTTTTCTCTGGCATCTGAGTAGCCCCTTCTATTCCACACACTGCTCCCAGTCAATTTGACGTAGATTCTCCTTGGCAATATTTGTATCATTCCCTGAGACTGGTGTGATGCGGTTCACTGTAAAGAGTTTTTGGTCTTCTCCCAGCTCTAGACCATCCTGAAGTTTCTCCATCAAGAGGAATGATTCTGCCTTTCCCTCTTCTTATTTTTGGTCTTGTTTGAATGAGATGTCCTCTATAGAAAACAGGAAATTGGCATAYCCCACATAGCTTTAGTTGCAGTACTACTGTCACCTTTATGTGGACACTCTGTCCTGGTCCTGTCCTCAATATCCTGGTCAGGTTCCTTCAGCTTTGGACTTCACTCTTCTCCAAGCATGCACAGGAGTTTATATTCTTCTCTACACAGATGTACATTAGATGTTATTTCACTGGTCACTTCTGTGGAGGTGGGGTGTACTGACTTATTTTTAACAATAAATATGCACATATACATGAATGAAAAAGCTTTGAAAATATTGGAGTTTCACTTAATTAACAGTTCAATATATTTTGATGATCAACTGTATTTTGACAATATTTTATGCTGGTTTTTCTCCTGATGTCTTTCTGAGATCCAGGGGCAACTTTGAGGTAAGATGACGTTTAATTAAAAATGACCTGTGAGAGTTTTCATTCTTCCAGAGTTTTCTGGGAGTCATTTTTCTGTTTGTTTTCACATCAGGACAGAGGTAAGCATTTCTGCTCTAATAAGAAAGATGATATTATAACCAAGAAAAGCAAAACCAAATGGGTGATAATAGAATATGTTTGAGTCGGTTTGTGGTGTAAATTAAACCTTCGTAATATTGCTGACCTTCATCTCATTGTGACAAAGGCAGAAAGCAGCAGGCACTATATGACTCATTTCACCTCCCAGAGCATGCCTGTGTTCTTCACCATGCCCGCTTTCAGAAGGGGAGGGGGAACATTAAGGCTTTACAGCACAAGCATTCTGCCTGATCCCGGAGCTGTGTGCAGGGCAGGCAGCCCCTGCCTTGCAACTGGTGTCGCTTCACATAGGTGCTGTTAATGGCATTGCTTAGGTGACTAATTCAACAATAAGTTCTGATGAGAGCAGGAAAAACTGCTGTTGGCAACGATGAGCTTGAAAGATCACAGGGAATCTTTGCTGTGAATTTCTTCCTGCACCCAAGGTTTGAGCAGTGGAAAGAGACGCTTAGATATATGTCAGAGGGTGCTGTATTTTAAAATCAGTCTCTGTTTACTCCTTTCATTTTCTTTGTTGCAGAAATCCATTGTAATGAAACAAAGGTAGAATTTATCTTTCTTAAATCAGCAGATTTCGTCCTGTACACCTGGAATAGGCTTTAAGTTTTCTTTAGGTTTTAGATTTGTATTATTTCACCAGCAGGGCATGAAAGCATTACTAGTAGGAGATATGAAGGTAGAAACCTAAGGTAGTGAAAGCTTAAAGGAAGGAAAGGAAATGTAACATATATGGTAGTGTCCTGGAAATTCCTACTTTCCCTTTCCCGTGCAAAACATATTCAAAGAAATGCTCCTGAAACGGAGTGCTTCACAGAATGTTTCAGCTGCAAGAGATTTGCTTTTCTTATGTGGTCAGAAGAACTGCAGTCACTCTTTCCTATGCCTTTGTAAGAACGAGTTCAACTGACTGATTTAAATAGTAACACCTTGAAACTTTATTTTATCAGTGTTTTCTTAATCATCTTTTGTTTCTTTCTTTATTTCTTACAGTTCATTTTCTAAAGAATAGAAGAGATCTTTTATTTTTTTTTTAATTTTATTTTTTTTCCTCTGAAAGATGAAGACAACCAGTGAATTAGGAATAAGGATTGTGCCTTATTTTGACTACTGAGTCAAAGGCTCCCTCTTGCAACTTTGGACTAAAGCCCAGCCACTGTCTAATCACAGCCCAATTGCTGAGCCACGTTATTGAACCTGGCTCTGAGACATTGTCAGGTTTAAGCTCAACTATCCAGACCTGTGGCAGCATCCAGAGCTGTATACCTGCATTATGGCTAGATGAAGTTTATTATTCTAGTACCTTGTGTTACAGGTGCTTGAAGTTCTACTACCTTGCTGAAAATATTTGGATAAACCAATGAGATACTCTCACTTTTTTTGAGAAAAAGGCTGAAATACTTTCTGAAAAGTTTCTAAGAATTTCAGATTAAAACAAATTTGAGATTAGACATCTGGCAGGTGGTTTGAAGCTGTGATTGCACTTAAGTTTTAGCACCTACTTATTGCTGAACTTGTCGTTCTTATTTCTTAAAGAACTGCTCCAAGGCAGTTTTACCAAAAGACTTAATTAATAGGTTTACTTTGTTTTATATTGTCTAACTAAGCAGAGAGTAAAATAGAAAAAGTTTACCAGTTTAGGAATTCCATTAAGTAATATAGGATTTAAAGGTCCATCTGGACCTTTAAGTAATGGAAAAATGCTTCTCTCCCCTTCCCATCATGAAGTTATTTTGCTGTGGAGGTACAAGTGTTTGTATTACAAAGGGAAATTGGAGAGGGAATTGGAATCTCTGTGAACCTTGGATTTTTGCTCTTCTAGTATTCTCAAAACTCTTCATTTCATGATGAAGAAACTTACTGAATGTGTAAATGGGGAGGAATGCTATAAGGGACCTCAACTTCAGAGGTGAATAAAGTTCTTTTATCATACTTCTAAATTACTAATGGTTTAATCCTGCAGACATTAGAGCAGATGGATAACTTTACTTGTATGGAGTTTTGCTAGTGCTATGAAATGTACTGAAAACAGAAAAATTACTTAAGCATGGATATGTACAAAGGTGGGTTCAAATTAATGCCAAATCATTATAATAGAAAGTATGTGTGTTGACTAGGTTGTACTGGTATGGTATAATCATTCCAATATTTTAGATACTTTTTTTTTTCTACTTTTGTTTTACCTATGCAGTCCTAAAGCAGAGCACATTTAGGAAAATAATAACTTCCATAGTAGGTAGCAAAAGGTCTGGTTAGTCCAGGATACTATTTTGTCTTAGAATGAGTATGGGATGCTTAATGAAAGAAATAAAAATTGGGCACGTATGGAGTAACATATTGTCCTAGATATTGGCTGTCAGTTACAAAAATGTACCTTTCATCTTCCATTTTCTGCTTTGAAAGAGGACACAGATGATGATAAACACTCTTTTTCTTGGATATATAGGCAAATTTTTCTTCTCTCCTCTGTCTGACTTGTGTCTGGACAACTGTTATGTGTCCTCCATCTCCTGGAAAGCTTGTTATCTTACTTCATCATTCTTTGGGAAGACTGAATTTTGTGTGTGGTGCAATTTCAGGACTACTTTGATTTCCTCTAGTCTTGTATTTGGAAACTAGGCGTGATAATTAACTGTATGGGTAAGAAAGCAACAGAATAATTGGTGAGGAATTTAAAAATAAACCAATTCATGCAGCTATATATGTTGTGCTTGAGGGTTTTTTTGTACAACATGGCACTAAAGACCAACTATCTAACCCACAGCAGAACTCTATTTCTGCCACTATGCTAAAGCCATGAGAGATAAAACTTTGGCCAATTAGCAATCCAGTACATATGCTTTCCAGGGATCATATGCTGGAAGTGTGTCTCGCTGTATTTATCATTGGAAAGGAGGGGAAGGAACCATTTCTTCTTTCTTTTGGACCATTTTCTCCTCAGCCACCCAAAATCATTCCTTTCCTCATGTATTCTGCTAACATAGAGAGTGCATTAGCAGTATCTGGTGAGATAACTAGATTTTTCTTTCCCTGAGTGCAGAAAGTATTGACCTTGGGTTTTTATCTGATTTTCAGAAATTCATGCCTCTGAGAAGAATGGGCCGTTACGAGTTATAGTAGGAAAAAAAATCTGAGAGCTGAAATGTTCATAAATAAGATATTTTGTTAGAAAAAATGGGAGGAAAAATTAAATCAAACAGAAGTGGTCTAAAAGTGAAGCCCCCCAGGAAGGTCAAAACCTCTACTGCCAGAGAAGAAACACACAGTGGTCAGAGCTGCAGCTATGGCCCCAGTATTGCACAGCCCCAGCTCCTCAATCTCAGAAACCCACTCCTGGCTGTCTCAAGGGCTACTCTAGTATATTACTAGTTTATTTCAGTGTGACCTGATGTGAATATGTATTTGTATGTTTGCCATGTCCTATATTGAATTTTGAGTAAGAGAACATTTTTTAACCATCTATCGGTAAAAACTTAACTACTCTGGGGCGGTTGTAAACAGTATTCAGTGAAATATCCCACATCACAAGAGCAGTGAGGGATTCTTTATTTCCTCAGCTGAAACGTAATACTGCTTCTGCTTATTTGCCATCATATAACATATAGTGTGCTGTTGTATGCATATTCTGCAAGATGAAGTTCATGATCCCCTACAGTTTTCCTTTAAAATCAGGCAAAAGGTTGTGATGCTTCATTCGTAACACTATATTTCACTCAGATGTCAATGATCCTTGATATCAAAGGGTAATGTTTTGTGTGTTACACAGCCACAGTTAACATCAGTTCTTCAGCATGTGAAAGAAAAAGGATGTTATGGTATATTTAATTTTCTCTCTAAAATAACTGTTGTGGATTTTTGAGGTCTGGAAGTCAATGAGAATTGGAAGTAGCTGTTGTATAAAATGGGATAAATATGTACACAATTACCCCTGAAATCTAGAGTGCCATCTTGCCTCACCTACCAGTCGGGAGTATTGTTGTGATGGTATACTGTTCTGTTGGTAAATAGCAGCCACTGATATTCCTCAAACCTCCCACTTGGAAGAACTAGCTCAGCTTACCTCTGGGTATATAGTGTTAAGCAGTATTTGAAAACTGCATTTGAAAGTGGTTACTGAACATTATCAATAGCAAATGGGCATAACACAGGAAGATACCTTTCTGAAGAATAGGTGGCAGCTGTTTTATTCTGATCACCCTGAGGTGCTGTTGAACACCTGATAAAATGATAAAATATAAATTCTTGCAAGTTTGTGACAATAATTATCCAGCAGTATGTCTCTACTGAAAATGTATTATAGAGGAACAATGCAAGAAGACTCCCTTTTTTGAGTTCTCTGTACAATGGTGAACATCACACCCCATGCTCATCTGTGTCCAAAACCTGTGTGAGTGAAATTTTAGTGCTACTGAAATCAAAGGCAAAACTCCTGCTGATGTTGCCGGGCCAGGGTTCGAGCAGTCCTAACCATGTTACAAAGCGCCACAGGAATGTTCCCTCTTCTGAACCATCTGATAGAAATAGCGAGCTGTGGTGTAAAGGGAACAAATGGGGAATTCTATCCAAAAGCAGCATAGAAGTCAGTGTCTTTGTAATGAGAGGAACCACAGAAAGCTTAGAAGGCAGAATGTCAGCTGCTTACTTTGGAAAAATATGAGCTCAGAGTTATTATGGCCTGTTTATGACTCTGCATACTCCTCTTGTATCAGCGTCAGCCTAATTGGCAACAGAAAGCTAAACTGAAGTGGGCATCCCAAGGTCTTTATTTGTTTTGTGGCAATCTAGTTAGAAAAAACAGAACTGTGGCACCACTCTGATGCTCTTCTAGCAGCAGGTATGCTTCAGAATATCTGCCTAAATACTGAGGGCAAGACTACACTTCTCTAACTTAAGATGCCTGGGTGAGCTAGTTATGCAGTATCCCTTATGGTCCATGGACAGCAGAATGCAGCAGTCTGGTGTGACTCATGGTCAGGTGTGTATCCTAGGATGAGATGAACTGCACTTTGATGTGCCTGCTTCTGCTTATTGACTATAAAGGTGCTCTAGGCAGCTAGCTCGGATGCAGCTGTCTGCTCACTAGACTTCTAAAGGTGAATGAGAAGCAGTTGTATCCTTAAGACTGTCTTAGATCCATTTCTCAATGCTTATTGTGACCCTGTATTTCTGTTTTACCCTCATTTTTGCTGATTAGACCAGTATATTACAACAGAGTGTGAATGCTTTCCACATTGACTTTGGAAACACAACATACATTTTGTGTATTTTTGTATTATAGTAGTTTTCTTTCCACTGTGGTTTGAATAAAACAGAAACTAACATGACTTTTAATATTGCAGTTTCCACTTACGTTGTTGTAATACTCTAAGTACTTCTAAGATTAGCATAGTAAGGATGCTTATACTGAGGATTACCATCCCAGGAATTGCACTGCATGATTGGTTATTAATCACTACTATTTAGTGATATCTTAAGATCCTTCTGAGTTCATTCTTTCCTACAACCCAGCTTGCTGACATCTTTTAATTTAGTAACAATAGATGTTCTGTTGCATTATTCAGATGATTAATGAAAATCTCCAACAGTACTGGGTAGACCAGTGTGGAGCCCTGTTAATACATAGCAGTAATGTGACTATTAGTTTTGCACCTTTTGTAGCTTTTGACCTTGGTTTCCTAGCTTCCTTACAAAAATGCTACATGAGATCATGCCAAAATCTTTATAATTTATAAATTCTACTGCCTTTCCATTATTCACAGGACATATGATTCTGCCAAAGATGCACATTACTTTGGTTTGATGTAACTTATTCATAAGGAACCTGTCTTAGCTATCATTTATTTTTTGTGCTATCTTTGCACTTACAATATTTTTTATTCTAGTACTTCTCTAGGAATTGATCTTAATTGAAAGTTCCCTGGATTTTTACTTCCACCCTTTTTAAAAATATGGCCTATTTTTTTTTCCTAGTCATTTGGTATTTTGTTTTCCCCTGAGGTCCTACAGATAGTCATTTAATTGTTGTGAGACTACTTCAGCCAGGTCTTTTAAGTATTTTTACATGAAATTCATCCAAACGGGGCAGTTTGGGAATATTTAATTTAGCTGAACTATTTCTTCTCTCTTTTATGCTGAACTCCTATGGTATTAATACAATCTCAACTAAAATTGGGCGATTTCCATAGTTAATGTCTTTTTTTCCTTACACTTTACTAAACTTTTCTCCTTTCCAGTGCCATATGTCAGTAGTTTTCTGTCTTGAGTAGTGGATCCATGTTATAACTCTTTTTCTGTTACTAATAATAAAGTTTTTTCTTGTTAGCCTTGGTATCCTCTAATAGCTGCACCATGTTTTGTGCTTTGGTCTTTCTTTTTCTTACATGTTTGTGCTATTCTTTCATATTTATTCATAGTGACCTGACTTGGTTTTTTTGCTTTTCCTCTGCTTCCTTTTTGCGTTTGATGTCAGTAAAACCAAGAGGACTCATATCTCGTATCTTTCCTTTGCAGTGGAATAGCCCTGGGTTATGTTCTTAATGATTTCACAGAAGTCTGCCTTTTTTATGTTGCCTGTTTTATTTTGCCCTTATTTCTTGTTTCCCTCCCAAACACTGTGAATTCCATTGTTTCGTGCTCTCACCCAGCTTGTTTTCCCAGTCATTTTTTCCCTCTTGACTATAAGCAGATCTGTAAGTTTTCTAGATGTTTTCTTCCCATTTCCGTATGTAACAAACCCAGAACGTCTTGGACACTTAGCATTCTGCTCTATTCCTTTTCCAACCAATTAAAAAACTTCCCATTCCCACCAAATCTAGTATTTTGATCACCAGAAGTCTGCTATTGGTTTCCTTCTCTAATCATCACTCAGAAAGTTTCAGAGCTTAACAGTCTAGACTTGAATGCAAGCTTATACATCCTTGATGTACCTGAAAATATATTCTCCCTTGTTCCTCTTCATACTTTTCCTGAACTCACTGGAGAAATAAGGATGAAAAGTAACAGTACAAGTTTCTTCTCTCAGGCAAAAATAACAAACTGTATGAATACAGAAAGAGGAAATTATGGGGTAGCAGTTTGGCAGACAAGTTCTGGAGATTTTATGAGATTAAAACCTGAGCAGATGATAGTGCTGTCCTTTGCAACCACGAGGTAAATGCCATATTGGGGTATGTGAATAAGAGCACAGGTCCAAGACACAAGAAGTAATCATCTCTTTCGGTCTAAATAAAGATGATTGGGGTTCTACTGGGGTAATGCACTCATGTTTGCGAAGCCTTTACCTCTATTGGAAAAAGCCCAAGGAAGAAAGGAGAATCAAAGGTCTGGAAAACATAGTCTACCATGAGACTGAATAAACAGGGATGTTTAGCAAAAAGAAAACGGAAGAAGATGTTACAGCCTTCAAGCATATGAAAGGTACTGCAAAGAAGAAATGAATAAACTGTTTACTGTGTCAGGAGAGGGTAGCAACGGGCCTAAATTTCAGCAAGGAAAATTCAGATTAGATGTTAGTAATTCTTCCTTAATGATTAGGACACTGAAGCCCTGGAAGAGATTGTCTAGAGAGGCTGTGGAGTTATCTGTCACTGTCTATCTTTAAAAACTGGCTGGTCAAATTCTCTGTTTTTTTTATGGCAGAGGAATTGACTAAGCGATTTACTGAAGTTCTTTTTGGCTCTAATTTTCTGTTGTTCTAGGAAAGCTAACCTAGTTTTTCTGCTGCAAAATCAGGGTGTAGATACTGTGAATAGAAACTATGAGTTGTAGGTTGTATTTGCTGTTTTGTACTCTTCAGGCAACTCTGCAATAATCAGCCAGTTCTGCCCGTCTGCATCTCATGTGGCACTCATCTGTCTGGCTGCTGGAGGCAGTGTCAGGTTGCTGAACAGAGACTTCTGCTGGGGTGACCCAAGTGTCCCAGAACAGCTAGTCTGAAGCTACCGAGGAGTTAGGATGTGATCTGAGAAAGGACAAGGGAGGGGAAGCTGACTGGCTGAAGAAAAGCGCAGAAGACTTGTGAAACATTTATACCTGTGAACTAGACAGATTTGCTTTGGTTGTCACAAACCTCTTACATGAGACCTTCTTTTCAGGTCTTCTAAACAGGAGACAATGGACAGCTTACATTAGTCCTCTTTCAGCCTTCCTTGTGCTATAGGCTGATTATAAAATGCTATGTTCTAGACAGTTAAATGAAAATTTGCCTGTTCTCTGCAAATCTTGGCAAAATCTTTCTTCTGCAGTTATTGCTGCATGAAGTATTTGCTTGTGGTAACACCTTCATTCTACAGCTTGACTATGTATGGAGCAGCAGACGAACTCCCCAGTTCTGCCATGTTTGTGTTGACATCGCTGTACAGAAGAACAACTGCTTTTTTTTTTTAACCTGTATTTTTATCATGGTATGTGAGGCTGAAACAGAGCTCTTCCTTTTGGGTGCACACAGGGGAAGGAGAATGTAGGGAGCTTTTCCTTAATTTCAGTATCTTTTCAGAATTTAGTCTTAATTATAGCCTTTACATTTGCAGAGGCTCTAGTCAACACAAAGGGGAAAGAGCAGCCAGTGCCATGGCTTTGCTCCTCTGACCTGGCCAGCACAAGAGGCATAGCATGCTGTTCTCTTGAAAACACGGTAAGAGTGTTCTGCCCCATTCCATCTTTGCCACAGAGCTTTCTCTGGAGGTTGGTGTCTTAATTTCAGGTTCAACAGAGTTCTATGGCTCAGCATGTCTGCATCAACTTTCTTAAAGTTCAGGTTATCCCATTAATCAATTTCGATCAAAGCTAAATTATTTGGGAGTCACTCTGAAGTATCTTCTGTGTTTTTAGTGACTGACATTGTTGAGTTAGCAACTAGCTCAACACATCTTCAATTATCAATTAAAAATCTATTATGCTTTTGTCTGTTTCAAATAGCAGAACTTGATAAGGAAGATTAAAACTGAGAAGGAAAGAACTGGCATATGGGAGCCCTGTTTCTTGTGTAAAACACAGAATTGCCATGACAATACAACTGTTTTTCTGTTAGTTTGTATGACTTCTGTTCATTGCTTGGAATACTTTTTCAGAGACTCTAATGATCTCGAAATCAATGGATTTACTGTCATAATTAGCTGTCAATCTTACCAAGTACCTCAGAATTTAGTTTTTTATATTAAATGTCTTTTGGAAGAAGGGGAATGTTTGGATGGATGAGAGCCTTAGGATTGATAACATTTAGATATTATCTTAATACATATTTAAAACATTTAAGTAGAGTTTAGATTGGACACACATTATAAAACATTTAAGTAAAGTTTGTGTGGGGCAGAAAAACCAGCTAAGTAAACATTTATCAGTTTTAAATACGTTCTTGCAATACAAATGTCACTTATTTCAGAGATATCCACCAGTATCATGGTAATTGCTCACCATTCTGTACTCTTAAGTATGATGTGATTGTTTACTGCTTAGGCCTTCAGAAACTGCAGAGGCTCATCTTGCCTTTGAACAGATGTTCATATCTTTATAACTTTTKGGGGCAGAGGCAAGAAGGGCACAGGGAACAGTGAATAAAAGTATTGTTTGTATGCAAGTAATCTGTAAATTCTGGAATGTAAATAAAATCTAGCACTCTTGAGGTTTTTGAACAGTTTTAATCGGTGGTTTAATGGTGGCAAGCCATGCCAACCCTTTTGAAAACTTTCAAATGATGTGGATAGTGGCTGTTTTGCATGACAACTTTATTTATTTATTTTTGATTGCTGGCTATTATTGTAATGTTACTTTGTATCTCTTCGTTCCGTAGGAACACTATACATTTTTCCATAGCAAAAATAAGCATATCAATTAACAGAATATTTTAGCATTGTATAGTTTGCAGTCTAAATATGTCTCTGAAGAAACCCAGCTCTCATACTCCGCTCATTTTGAGAATAAGCTCAGATTTGTTGTATTTTCTCAGTTCTCCATGAACTCAGTCCAGATTGTACGTCTGTGCCATATGGAACAGAAGTTGTGAAAGAATCTAAACAGCAGAATCTATAAATCAGAAAAGTCTTTAGAAGCTGAGGGAACAAGGTCTCCAAGTAATGTGGTCTCTATCTTAGAGCCAAGCAAAAAAAGGACTGAACCATAGTTCAGAAGCATTAATGTTGTGTGGAATGTAGAGTTTCAGATTACATTTGCCTACTTCCCTGTACACATGTGATATGTGTCAGGGCCCTGAGGGCACTGATAGGCCTTAATGGCCCTAACCAGCCTCACCTGGGTCTTTACCTACACCTGGTGCCCATGGGCCCAGAAGATCTATTTCAGCTCAGCCTGGGGCTATTGCTCTGTGCCTGAGCTATGTCGTAGGTACATCTGTGTAGAGTTCTGTCTTCTGCTATTCCTGAATTGTTGCTTGGATTTCCCAGCTTGACCTCAGACCTGATTTGCTGCCGTGCCCTTGTCTGGTGCCTGCTGGTCTGCTGATGAAGCTTGGTGCTCTCACCAACCCAGCTCTGCTTGCCTGCTGCRGGGCTGTGCCATGGTGAGTGGGGACCCTGCCTGTGCTGTGCTTGCTCTTGGCTCCTGGCTGGTCTTCCACACACACCGCTCCTGTGTGACCTCCAGATTCTGCAGGGAGCTATGGCTAGAGTACAGAGGTAGCTTGCAGCCCTTCAGCCCTCTTTAATGTCCTCTGCACCCAGGCTGACCCCTGCTCCTTCAGTTGAGATTGGATGAGAGTATGGGGATTTGTCAGTTGCTGACAGCTAACCTTTGCTGCCTTCCCAATGCTCAACCTAATGGGTATTAGCTGCTCAGCAGGAAAAACTTCCCAGCTCTTGGTGATGGCCCCAGACTGAGACATCCTCTGTATGCAGCTGCTCTGTGTCCCCATGCTCTGGGAGTCTTATTCAGCACTTTAGAGCAGCTTTTTGGGGACTTTATTCATGCAACTGTGACTAAGGCTGTCTTCCTGGAGCTCTAGCAGGGGAGTCAGTTGGCTGCTGACTACACAGGTCAATTCATCAAGCTGGCTGTGGAACCTGAATCTCTGCAATTGTTGGAAACTGCTGATTCCACCACATACACCCGTTTTTTACTTTTGTGCAGACATCTTTGCTCAGCTTAGTAATATCATTGTATATACGAAAGTAATTTCTTGTCTCCCAAAAGCAGTCTGTTCCTTTCTCAATGGTGGGACATTTGATTTAAAGGTTCAGCTGCAAAGCAGAAGGAAAATTGTCTTTACATCTCTTCACTCATGGTTGGTTTTATTCATAAACCTCTGTGACTCCTGTTCTTAACTTAATGCACCCATTCCTGGCATAAAATAAAGCTCTTGGATTGCTTTAGAAATTGCATAGTATGGATAAAGCTGTACAGCCATTAAGTTTGCTCAGATATAGCTAGCTTTACACACAGAAACAAAGCTACTTGAGCTGTTATTGTGTGATCAGATAGGGATATCTTTATTTTTAGGGTTATTCATTAATTTACAAGACTGCTTGTCTTTCGATTGTCAAAAATAAAAATTCTTTGCAGTTCATGTCTTCATTGATCGGCGGATTCATTTTGCCAGTTGCTTTCTGTGTTTCTTTGAACTTTCTGAAAACAGAGTTGCCTAAATGAGGAAAAGTAAGATCCTTCTAGGACCATACAGAATTTAAAAAGAAGTAACCAAATTTGAATTTATTCACTTTGGGAGTACATGGTCCTGCTTTACAAGCTATTTTGATGTCCTAGGCAGTCTTCCTTGGGATTTCCAAGACATTAATAGCTTAAGGCTGTAAGCTATGATCAGCTTCTATTGTCTTGCCACGTGATATTTTGCATTTATTTTAGTCCAACATGAAAATATGAACATCTATTACTTACCCAAGCGAGTTTGTGAGGGCCACTGATTGTGACATTACATTGTTCATAAAGCTGATCAGTAATTATGGTTCACAATCAAGTGTTTCAAATATGAAAAGATACTGGGTCATCCTTTTTTATACTGCAGTTTTGTGAAGTTTATTAATGCTTAGAAAAGAGAGATTTAGAGTGTGGTTTTATTCCTATGAAAATCAAAGTTCATATTCTTCCACAAGTTCATCCTGCCCCAGTAAATGTGTGTGTTGGAGGATTCTTCATCATGTGCTTGTACAAAACTGTGTTGTGGGACATGGTCTTAGATAATAAATGTATAGTACAAAGGAATAACATTACCTAAAAACTTGTGATGTATTTTATTAATGTTATTGTGTCCAACACTAGGCTGCCTTTCAGTATTGCAGTCCAGTAACAATTTTTTTAAAAATGTTAAGTAGTGCATTCTTGGACTAATGTTGATTCTTGACAGGATTGTTTTGTTTGTTTGTTTTCTAACAAATAATTCCTTATTTTTTCTGTAAGACACTTCTTTCTGTTTTTCTCTCCTAGTGCTGAAGTCATTTGCTACTTCTGGTCCAGGATACAGGGTGATCACCTGCAATGATGAGGAAGGAACATACTGTATGTACATTAAAGTTCTACATAAGTAGCTACATTTCAGCAATCACTGAAATATTGATGTATTTGAAAGTTATTAAAAGTTATGAAAAGACTTTGTTTGTAGGAAATAGGACTGGAATCTGATTCAGCAAGCCAAGCAATACACTGTCTTTTTCTGGTTTGCAAATAGCCCATGATGGCATCCCTTTAGGTCTCAGTAGCCCCCGCCCCAATTCCTCTTCCTCTCTACAAGACAGATATTGCATGTGCGGTATTTTGTGTTTGTAATCTCAGGCTACAGAACTGGATTTTTTTTTTTTTTTTTTTTTTTTAATCATCTAAAATATTCTGGTTTGGACATATGGATCACTGCATTTCTATAACAAAGTTGGACTGAGAAAGGTCAAAAAAGCTTTATGTCTTTTAATTTGTTGTCTGTACTATTTTTCATTAGGATTTATTGAGGGCAATGCATGCTATTGCAAAGGTAGCAATGTCCTCGGTAAGAAGGCTGAATTTGTCCATTAATAGCAAAGGATGGAACAGGAGCTTCATGTCTGAGTGGCAAAATACGTTGCCATTCTGTGCCATGAACTTTCTGTAAGGGACTGTTGCTTTCTGTAGAACACTGATTGCCTGGTAGAATGTGCTTTTACCTTTCTCCATGTTAACAGGTATGGGTAAAGGTTAGCACTTTCCCTCATAGAGCCCCCTTGCTGAGAATCTCCAGAAGTGGTAATTATTTGTGGACTAAGTTATCTCATACTAGTATCAGAGCATGCTGAAGTTCACTAGGTGAGTACCATGCCTTCCTGCTAGCTCGTCTCATATAGACCATTCCTTGGCATCTCTTAACTCTCATAGCCTTACACTGTAAATTCCATGTCAGTTCGTGTCTCTGTTTCCTTTCCTCACAACAACTCATCAAATTGTTCTATAAAAGGATAGGGACTTTTGCTAATGGTCTGGCAATTCTTTCTGAGGCGTTGTCTTTCCAGTCAGCAATTTTTAAATGCCAGTTTGTGGTTGCAGTGGACTCTCTGGCTTCTTGTCCTTCAAGCGATTATTTTTTTTTTTCTTTTTTTTTTTTTTTTTTCTGCAACCTCTTTCTGTAGCTGGTTGGTGACAGATCACTCATATCTACCAATCTGGATGACTTTTCCAGTCCTACTCCACCTAGACAGTATGTTTCTCTTGTAATACATCCAGCACATATTATTGCTATGCACCAATCATAGCTACATGACTGGTTCATTCTGGAGCTTCTGGCAACATTTGTTATTGAAGGGTTCCTGACAAGTATAGAAGAGCTGCTTTAATCTTATTTAAAAGAAAAAAAGAGTAAATATTTATGTATAATATACATGTATAAATATATATTATGTAAATTGTCCTGGTTTTGGCTGGGATAGAATTAATTTTCTTCTTAGTAGTTGGTGTAGTGCTATGTTTTTGATTTAGTATGAGAATGGTGTTGATAACACACCGATGGTTTAGTTGTTGCTAAGTGGGGTTTACACTAAGTCAAGGACTTTTCAGCTTCCCATGCTCTGCCAGGTGCACAGGAAGCTGGGAGGGAGCATAGGCAGGACAGCTAACCTTAGTTGCTGGCTGGGGTTAAACCATGACATAAATATATAAAAATAAATAGATAAGAGCCTTATCTATCTCTCAGTTCTATCATCTTCATTCAAAATAACCTGTATAGTTCCTCCAAGAAGGTAAGGTTTCTCTTTGTTTAAACTATGATAGCACTATGCAGACATGGGATCAACCAAACCTCTGTGTTGTCATCTTCCTTAGCTTAGAAATAACGATGAGACTACTTGATGGTTTTTGTGGGAAGACTATTTAGAAATCTGTGAAACAGCTGGTCGCAGAACTGTTTTTGCTGAACGCTACTGTCTGTACTCCTTGCTAATCTTCCTTCAGAACAAAATTTGGGCATGCCTCTTTTGGGATTTCATTTTGCAGATCAAAGTGAGAGCTGATTCAGGTACAGATCATAGAATCTGAGAATAGTTTGGGTTGGAAGGGACCTTTAAAGGTCATCTAGTCCAATCTCCCTGTCGTGGGCAGGGACATCTTCAACTAGATCAGGTTGCTCAGAGCCCCATCCAGCCTGACCTTGAATGTTTCCAGGGATGGGGCATCTACCACCTCTCTGGGCAACCTGTTCCAGTGTCTCACCACCCTCATCATAAAAAAATTTCTTCCTTGTATCCAGTCTAAATCTACCCTCCTTTAATTTAAAACCATTCCCCCTTGACATGTCACAACAGGCCCTGTTAAAAGGTCTGCTGCCATCTTTCTTATAAGCCCCTTTAAGTACTGAAAGGCTTCAATAAGGTCTCCCCAAAGCCTCCTCTTCTCGAGGCTGAACAACCCCAGCTCTCTCAGCCTTTCTTCATAGGAGAGGCGTTCCATCCCCCTGATCATTTTTGTGTCCCTCCTTTGGACCCGCTCCAGCAGGTCCATGTCTTTCTTGTGCTGAAGGCTCCAGAGCTGGACGCAGTACTGCAGGTGGGGTCTCACCAGAGTAGAGGGGCAGAATCACCTCTCTTGACCTGCTGGCCATGCTTCTTTTGGTGCAGCCCAGGCTATGGTTGGCCTTCTGGGCTGCGAGCGCACATAATGCGCCATTTTTCTAACCACATAAACTCTAGATTTGTTCATGTTGGGCAAGTATGGTGCACTCCTCAACCAATCTATCAGTGAATTCAAGAACAGGATGCTGGGCACTTCAGTTTCGCCTTCATTCCTGAAATGGCTTTAGCTTTTATTAGTGTGTTACATATTGCAACCTGGCATATAATTTTCTTCACCATTTATTAAAATACAATATATTTCAATAAGTTTCAAAATAGCAATACCTTAGCAAAGGGGAAGCATACCCAAGCATATTAATGTTAGGTTGAAGGAAATGATGATCTGATGAATGACTGAGTTACCTGTCTGTCATGAGCTGACCTTCCTGTTCTCAGGAACAAGATGTGTGACTTCTTTTACTTAACTCTTTCTGTAAATATTATGAGAAGGAGCTGGAAATACGAAAAGTTAATGTTGTTATATGGGTGCAATTGCAATACAGAGAAGAGAAAGGTAAAAATACCAGAAAAGACTCATAGCTGGGTTCTGCAAAGCAGTTATGTGACTAGGCCTGGGTCCACTAAGTGTGTGGGTACCTAAGCGGGATTGCAGTACTAAATATTTCTATATCCCACCTACAACCACCCCACAGAAAATAGCGGGAAGAGGTGTTCATACCTTTATTTCTCATCTTATAGTGATGTGCGCTTGTTGCTATGCTAGGGTTGGATAAGGAACTTCGTCCCTCCAGTTCTAGCTCTACCAGTGTACAACAAGGAAGGTGGACTTCTCTGGACCTGAGTGAGTGAATGAAGGAGCAACTAAACTATAATAGGTTTTATCACACCTAACTTTACGTGCCGGCAAGTAGGTGTTAATTTTAGGCTGGTGTCAAAACTCTACCATAGTCAATGATGGAGTCAGCTAGTCAGCAGTGATTCAGTTGACCAACATCTCTGCTGTAGGATGAGTTAGTTGCTGTCTAGTCCCCTTTGGCTGTGTTGGTTAGCCCCTTTGACTACAGGGGGAACCTAAACACCTCCAATAGGAGATGAATTCCGTATTTGGTGTTCAGCTGGGAATGTATGGTCATCCTGTCCTGGCTTCCAGGTCAGCTTCTGTATTTTATCCAAGGCCTGCTTAACACAAATTCAATATAAAAATCCTCAAGTCAGGCAGAGAGCTACAGTTGGTTTTGTGGAGTTGTGATCTTGTTAGCATACTCGGAGATGGCAACCATGCTAGTGCTTCAGCAAACTGAAGTAGGGGAACTCCCAGTTTCTGAATCCTATTCAAGATATGGCATGAATGATGTACCAGCAAGGGAGCTGGTACTAGCAAGGCTGCAGTAAAGAGCTGAAACACTTCTGGGCATGCAGGTACTGTTCCAGGGCTTCAGCTCACAGACTGAAGTGCATGTAGTGTTTAGATGCCTTCAAGATGAGGTGGCAACTGAGTGGAAAGCAGAGAAAGCAGAAGTAGGTTGCAGTCTGGGGTCTAGTCTCTTTCAGTTTTGCCTTAGTCACAATTTATGCACCTACGTTTTTTTTTCTTTTAATTTGACCTTCAGAAATACAATTCTGCAGTAAGTAGATTTATTCTCCAACACATTTCTGAAACATGTTCTTCAGGTTTTTTGTCTATTAATAATTTTCTCTATTTGTTTTTGTTGTTGTTGTCGTGGTTTAACCCCAGACAACAACTAAGCACCACACAGCTGCTCACTCAATCCCCCCTGCTGGGATGGGGGAGAGAATTGGAAGGGTAAAAGTGAGAAAACTTGTGGGTTGAGATAAAGACAGTTTAATAGGGAAAGCAAAAGCCGGACATGCAAGCAAAGCAGAACAAGGAATTCATTCACTGCTTCCCATCGGCAGGCAGGTGTTCAGCCATCTCCAGGAAAGCAGGGCTCCATCACGCGTAACGGTTACCTGGGAAGACAGACGCCATCACTCTGAACGTCCCCCCTTCCTTCTTCTTCCCCCAGCTTTATATGCTGAGCATGATGTCATATGGTCTGGGATATTCCTTTGGTCAGTTGGGGTCAGCTATGTCCCCTCCCAGCTTCTTGTGCACCCCCAGCCTACTTGCTGGTGGGGTGGTGTGAGAAGCAGAAGAGGCCTTGACTCTGTGTAAGCATTGCTCAGCAGGAACTCAAATATGCTTATGTTATCAACACTGTTTTCATCACATATCCAAAACATAGCCCCATACTAGCTCCTATGAAGAAAATTAACTCTATCCTAGCCAAAACCAGCACAGTTGTGGTTTGGATGTGTTTTTTTGTTTGTTTTTTTTTTTTTTTTTCCCCAAAGGAAATGTTATACAGTTATTTAAGTAAGTATTCCTTCTGCCTGTGTTAATTTAAGACAATAGTAAGCTACAAGGGATCTTTAAATTGTCTTCTTTCATCTCAATTTCATAGAGCCTAGTGCACTTTTTCTTTCAATTCTCATGTTCTCACTGTTATTCTTTTATGTTTTTTGCCTTCCTTGTGATGCTGTCACACTCCACATTCTCTACTCATTTTTTTTATTTATATATGTATTTTTCATTATTTGGCTATTATTTGCTTTTGAAGCTTTGAATGGTTCCACTTTTGTGCTGCTTTTTGAACTTTTTTTGCCTGGAAGGAACTATAGCTCATCTATCATCAGTTTCTTACTGATCTTTTTTTTCCCCATTTCAGAAGGTTATTTCCCTGAAAAAATAAAGGCATGTGTTTGTATATATTGCTATTCACATTATTCAGGCTGCTGGACGTTATTATTTTCAGCTATTGGTTAAATCCTTTTTGTAAGTAGTTCCTCTGGATATATTTGGTGCGATGAAGTACTGTCTAATTATGATGCGGACTTTGATCCTTCATACTGCTTGTTCTGTTCAGAAGACTTCGATCATCTTATTTTTAACTGATTAATTAAATTATAATTACAATTTACAATTGTATGCCATCAGCAAATTTTTCTGCCTTGCTGTCTGGCCTCGTTTGGGCTGCACACGATAGCTGTGATCACCAAAACAGCTAGTGAGATCATAGATGGGCACAAGACCCTAGAAAAACTTTACCCTAGGGGAAATTGTTGTTGGTCTTTTTTTCTGTTTTTCTGTATGTGTTATGTTTGTTGTTTGTTTTGTTTTCTTCCTAGGGGGTATAACTGGTTATGCAAGGTGGACAGTGTCTTGCCCTAGGCTGATTTTAGGTTTGGGAATGGGATTATCATGTGTTCCCTGAGTGAAGGGCTTCTGCTTGACAGTAGCTGACAGCCGAGTAGTAAATTCTAGCTCCCTCTTTGTGAAAAGAGGCTGAGGATGTGGTAGTTCTGAACGTATGACTTGTCTGACAAACACATGTTTAGTTTAGCTTTACCAAAATACATTTGGATATGTAAATGAAGGCTATCTGGAGCCAACTCTAAGCTGCTTTCTGGATGTTATGCAAAGTTTACTGCAGTGATTACTGAGCATTTCCACAGAAGGGTAGCAATTACCACTGCAACCCTTACATTAGATGACACATACACAAATAGAGAAATACTGGAAGAGAAAAATAAACCTAGTCTGAGCAATACCCACAGATTAAACCTTCTATGAGCAGTGGATAATGAGGGGATCAGTGAAAATGAGGTGCTAGACCTTTAACATAAAGGATTTCCGGTATCTACTTGATGAGTAGGGGACAGATGTCTGAAAGTTTGGCATGCAAAAGCAAAACACACCTCACCTGAGAGATGTTAGGGTGTGGGTACCGGCTCCTCTGTGCAGTCTGTGTGCCTTCCCTTTCCTCTGGCTGTACTTCTTTTGCAGGAGCAGTGTGTTTCTGATCAGATTTACAACTGAAAAATGACAGGATGGATAGGAATCAGGGCTGCAGAAAACAACCCATCACCTGCACTCGTGCACTTCCCTACAGTTCTTAACTTTAATTGAAGAAGACTGGGAAGGAAGGAAATGGGGGACATAAGGGTGTCGCAGATTCTTGTTCCGAGCCAGGCTGGCTAGGTATGAAGGGATCAGTTGGTCTGTGTATGCCAGCAGCATTCCAAGGAGGGGCTGGGGAAAGGTCTGAGCTGGAAGCAGAAGGATTCTTTGATCCGAGTGAATAGGCTGCGTAGATATACCGGGTACAAAAGCAGTTTCCTTCCTGCACAAGTGCTGAAGATGAGTTTACTGCTCTCTCTTAAGTACTAGCTGTGCTTTTGTTCATTGTGCTGAACAACACGTCTTGGTGGTTATTATTTGACTTCTTCCCAGATGTATCCTTGAAGATCGCTGCTGTGCTTTTTCAGACTTTTTATATAATTCAGGGAAGTAATTATATTCTTGCGATGCTAGGGACAAGAAGACAGAGGAAAATTTCGGTGTTTCCAGTTATTTCCCCTTAAAATTAAATTAAGTTTTGATTTCTGCTAAAGTTAACACATTTCATTAATTCTGTTTTTAAACATAATCCCATGCATGAATGTAGACATGAAAAATGCAAATCAAACAACAAATTTCATTTCTAAATTTCTTCTCACATTTTTTCTAAAAACAGAATTTCATATTTGGCAACTGAATTTGAGGTGGGGGGGAGTTTTCTCTGTTAGCCACGGGCTTTCTTTGCATTTTTTGGGGTGATACTTCTAGGAAGTTGGGGGGAAATTAGTAACGGGGTTGGATTGGACTGGAATAATCTTTCTTCAGATGTAACATGCACTTAGAAATTATGTAAAATTGAGGGGCTATAACTGTGTGACAGTCAGAGACTGGATACAGAGGTTTAAGCAGTAAACCTTTTTCTGAGAAAAATCTAATTCTGAACTATTTACAATGACTAATTTATTTTTCTCAATTTTAATGACATACTTTTCTTTTAAGTACTCTCATATGAGACAGTGAAGGCCTTGAGACATCTCACTTGTGCCTAGCCTTTTGCAGAGGATACAAACTAATCAGGTGAGCCAACTGAAATGAAGGGATGAACAGAAGATAAGGCCTGTTAAGCAACTGGACAATGTAAGTGTTGCCAACTCATCTGAGGAGTGCACTCATCTGGCTGAGGGGTCTTGCTCATGTTCACTGAGCGAATAAATGTAGCTGCTGCACCTATAAAGGCACTGCTGCATCTAGTTTGCCATCCTGAAACATGCCACTCCCTCTGCAGATTTGCTAAGATGTGTGTGCACAGCACCAATATGTTCAGTTCATGGTCTGATGTCTTCACACAAACCACACCTTCATCGGTGGTTTAAGTTGATGCACTGCACTGTGAACCAGAGCAACCGAGTCATGCGCTTCCATCTGTTGTGGTGCGATAACCTCTATAGAAGGATGATGTGGAGAGTTAGGGGTGGTGATTGATTAAACCATTCCTGCTAAGTTTGTCAAAGTTCATTTATCAGAACCCCAATTCATGAGTCTAAAAGACTGTTCTTTAAAAACAAAACAAAACACCATGTGTCTTTTCAAGTCTTGCTGCACATTTCTATGTGCTCTTGTCTCCTCATGCACGTAACACTGGACACATTTGAATCGTGATATCATGTTCTCTGATGTACAAGTTGGGCATGAAAAAATCTGTTCATACTAATTAAAGTGTTTTAAATGGAGCTTGATATTACAAATGGGTTTATATGAGATTACAACAGGAAAAAGCAGAGGACTAGACTTGCTGACCTGAAAATGCTTCTGAGGATGGTTTGAAGAGTCAGTGTCACCTATATAATCAGTTTTCCCACTTCATTTATACAGTTCAGTTACTTGCATACATGTAGTTCATATGAACTTATTTTTTTCTCCTTCAAGTGTCAGCTTGTTAAGAATTAACACCATACACAGTTTTCGCTTCTGTTTTTTAAGAAATGTTTACCAGGTGCTTTTTAATATTCCTGAGCCCTCCTCTTTCACTATGCTGCCCCAAACCTTACCATTTGCTCAGGTGTAGCCCAGCTTTCCTTTCACATCTGAAAAAACTTTCTTCGGCAGCTCTTTTTCACTTCTATTGAAAAATGTAGTCAGAAACATTAGATGGTTCCCAGATGGCTTGTCTTTTTTCCCCCAACAGAAACATAAACCCCATAGCTGCTGTAGCTCTAGAAAGAATGCATCAAGAAACTTGAGTTTGCAGTACTGCTTCAGAGAGAGAGAGATACACTTGAAACGTGTGATAGCGGCGGCCAAGGCTTCCTATCGTCCTTAGCGTGGATGCAGCTGGATCAGCTACTTGTTTTACATTTCTATAGGAAGTAGCCCTCCCCCCACTCTTTTAGCGCTAAATAGCAGCTTGGACCTTTCATGAGAAATGTAAGCCAAATGCTCAGTTGAACTGAAAAAGCATCTGGGAGAGTCTGTGGTGGCAGAATAGACCTCCCACCTTCCTTCCCTATGGCCCCGGTGGAGCCCGAGCAGCCGTTTGCCTTCATGTTCTGCTACAAGAGGTAAGCTGGAGCTGCAGAATGCTACCGGGGAGCTCTTCCATGGGGAGCGGGAAGATCAGCTGAGTGGGAATCTGTGCAACAGGAGGGGAGAGAAGATATGAAGCAAAGACAAGAGGGAGGCAGGAGACACAAAATTTAAGTAATGTTTCAAATAGTTCTTTTGAGAGGGTGGTGGTTTTGGTGGTTTCTCTGCTCTGAAAGCATTTACAGCAACAAAGTGTTTTGTAGTTTATTTCAAGATACAAACCTATTCACTGTGACTCATTTAACCACGCCTAACCAAGATTTTCCAGAAATCACTTTTGTATTCTCTCTGTAGTAACATTTTACATTGACTTACACGTATTTTCAGCAATGATCCCTTACCATGATAAAGATGTCTGTTCCTCCTGTTTCCTAAATCAATTATTTTCTTTCTTACTTGTGCCTGTGAGTCTATATTTAAAACAGTTTATTTCTCCCCACAGTGAGACAAATAGCCTCAAAGAAATGGATAAAAATAACCCTAAGTCTTATATTCTTGCTAAGTAGTTCTATCTTCAAGAAGTTCTGCCAACAAAAGCTAAACCCCAATGTCTACACTGACTTTCTCATTTCTTAAAGATAGATACCATAACTGGGTCTTTGTATAAATAGTGATTAATTCACAAGAGGTAGTGGATTGTTTGAAGCACAGGTGTCATGGATTAAAAAGACTGGAAACCATTCTTTATTGCATGATACTCTAAAAGGGTCTGCATGAATTAAATTCATTGTAGGTATCAGTGTGCCTTGGCTGCAAAAAATCTTTACAGCTGTGTTTAGATAAAGTTAAAATAATACAGTCCATCTGTGCTGTACTTTAATGTAATTTGACCAGCTAGWAAAACTGGAAGTACGTTATTAGAAACACATCAGTATATATCTGCACAACTTTTCCAGAAATACCGATGAAGATTTGTTTGTAAGATACTGCATTAGCTTTTCTTCATAAAAGCAAAAAACAATCCCCTTCATTCCCTCAGTCTCCTTTTTAGAAGAAGATATGTCTGTCTTGTGGTGGGGCGTAGATAACTCTTGCCTCCTTTTTTTGTTTTCCTTTTACTTCTCGGTAAACGAGGATACACATGAAGATATTTAGCACATCCCCCCGAAATGCTTCATAACCTGCCCCGTATTGAAAAGTGCAGACTAGTTTAAAACAGGTTTCTTACATAGTACAGTTCCTGTACAGTCCTGTTGCAGCTCTTTGGGCTGTGCATCAAAATCCACTCTGTCCTTCCCAGCTGCTCTGTTCTGAGACAGCAAAGCTATCGTACTCTTGTCAATCTTTGTTAAAATGGTTGAATCACTAGTTGAAACTTATGAAAGGTAAGTTTAAGTCTGAAAATGTATGGATAATAAGTATGTATGCATGCAACTTTTGTGTGGTGGGGTTTTTTTGTTTTTGTTTGTTTGTTTTTGTTGTGTTTTGTTTTGTTTTTTCTCCATTTGCCTCCATCAGTTCAGTGTTGTGGTTAGTTCATTCATTTGCAGAATTAGAAAGCGAGTCATTACATTTTCAGGAAGTGCAGTTTTCATGTTATGGCATGTGAGGTCTAATGAAATTGAAAAATACAAATTAAGATCCATTAAAGAAAGTTTTATATATGTTTTATTTGTGGCAGCCTTGCAGATTAAGGAGAGCTTGCTGCATTTTTGTCTGTTACTGGAATAAAGGAATTCATTAGGCAGCTTAGTTGCTAAAAAAGCTAATGTACTCTTAGCAAGGGTGGCAAGCAAAAAGACAGACTTCAGGAGCTGAAGCAAAATACTCCCATTTAAAAGAATGGTAGTTTGGGGAAGGTTGTTTTTTTTTTTTTTTCTCAAGGCACTGCAGAAAAGTGCTAATACAAATGAAAGGTCTTGACTGTGCTCTTAACATGAAGATTTTCCAAGTTTTGTTGCTGTGGCTGTAACCAGTGCACAGCCATAGGTAAATAGGTATGTAGTGAGCATTTTAAACAACAGTTATGGACTGTGTATATACATAGCAATGCACATAAGTATGGAAGGCAAAGAAAATAGTACTTCTGACTCCATTGACTAAGGCAGAATAGTAAATTCAACTAATCACAGTGTGTGAGAATATTAAGGGTCAGCATTGAGCAGCTTTTCTTATTTATGATAATTTTTTTTGAAATTAATGACCTTGATTTAAACGAGAAATTGAAAAAGATCTGCTCAATTATTGTTATTAAAACTTAAAATCAAGCCTCAAGACTAAGAATTAGAAACATACTGCCACATAGGCCATCAGAGGGAAGCCATTGCTTGAGGCATACTTTCTAAAAGCCTATAAACTTTTCTTTAAGAATTGCCTAGAATTTCACAAAAGCAGTAACAGCATGTAGCAAATTTTAAAAGTTTAAATGCAGTTCTGTCTGCTGTGGTTGGTGAATCACAACCAATCATACTCTTATTTTTAGCTTAGATGCAGTTTCTGTTCTTACAATGATTGTAACTTACTGCTATGCTATTTTATGTAACCAGATAAAAAGGTGTCACTTTGTGATCTCAAAGATGCAACCTTATCAGGTTGTCCTTTTTGTCTTAGGAATTTTTTTTGCTTTCTGCTTTTTTTTCCCCTCCATTTGTCACTTCCAGGTTATCTCTTTTCAAAGAGATATTCTGTAACGGTATAAAGCCCATTTCTGCTGATCCATTAGGAAATAGCAAGAAAAATGTAAATTGGGTTGAAATGCAGAGAGCTTTGATAAATATTATAAAAAAAACAACAAAACAGAAGTCACAAGCCTCAGAAATGCTGGGTTTTTCCCCCTCCACATGATAACAATTCTGTTTCTCTCCCCTATAGGAATTTTCCCTATAACAGAATAAGAAATATGTTACATTTATATTGCTTTTTTTTTTTTTTTTTTTTTTTTTTGTCTAAGCTGAAAAGAACTAGTCTATGCTCAGTTTGATGTTAGAGAGCAGAGATATTAATCTATGTTTAGCTCCATGGTTTGGATTCATGTTAACTTACAATTCTGGAATAGGCTCATGGGACAGCAAGCGCTTGAGCTGAGATCCAGTTGTGGGATCTTGCAGGTATCAGGACAACATTACCAGATTATTTTCTGTCCTTCTCCATTTTTTACGGTTTGTATTTCAAAATAACTTATGTTCTATTATTATGTAAGGTTGTAGCAAGCGCAGTATAGGGTTGGGAGATGGCAATAACCTGCCCGTGCTATTGCTTGTGTGTTTCTTATCTTTGGGTGTTTCCAAGGAAGACTTAAGTTGACATGACTGCAGGGAAAGTTTTTCCACTACCAGGGTTATTCCTAAGTATACTGATAGTTTTTTGTATCTCTCTACAGTGAAATGTACCCTCTGTGTCCCTGAGCTGCTTTTCTGTATTTGGTGAATTCACCCAAGGAACCTGATAAATTTTAATGGGGTTGTTGCTTTTAATGAACATTCAACAGCATGAGTAAGGATTGCATTTTTAGGACTTTAAATCTGTGCTGTTTCTATCAGCAAGGATGCACTTTAGCCTGCCTCCTCACAACACAATATTAGTAATTTGAAAAAGCAAATGACGTAAAAACCTGGAGATTATTAGCAGGAAACATGTCCTGAGCAGAAGTAAAAAACCAACCAACCAAACAAAAAAACCACCAACAAAAAACAACAAATAAATAAGAAAACTGCAAAACGCAAACATTTCCACTAGCAATAATTACTAGTAAAATAGTGTTGCTGGTAAAGCCTAATTTGAAATTCTGGGTACAGTAGAATCGTAGTCTTGTTTTAGAGAAAAAGAGAAAAAGCACGTCTATAAAATTCAACTGCAAATGTTTTCCCGTGCTGCCTTATTGATTCACAATGTCTTGCTGTGCATCCTTTATGATTAGGGCTTTATGAACCATGCAGGTCACAGCATTATTCTCAGCTTTGGTTAATTCCTCTCTGCTGTGGGCCCTGGATGTGCTGTATAGCAAAATTCTTAAGCTCTTCAACACCAAGAGATTTCTACAGCAGCCTTGTGTGTTCATGTTATAATCTTAAGCAGAAACATAATCAGCATATCTGCTGGGGAATTCAGTTTTACTTTTTGGTGTGCTTCCGTCATGTCTTGAAGCTTTTGACTGCACCATAAAAAATGCTAGGGGGAGTAAGCTGAAGACATTGGCAGCTGTTTAGTTTTCTGTTGGATCTTTCAACCCAGAAAGGTGTTAGAGGGAGTTAACTTTGGACCGCACTGCGAGCTCACTAGTAGAATGCTACTGCTAAAATCATCAGCCATAAAGGGGCCAAATTCACAAAACCTGTATTGATAACAGGCCATTGAAATTGACAGGAGCCATATTTATTTCTCTTGGCTGTGCTCTTTCAGGCTGTCTGCAAAATTCAGGTGAATGACACCCTGAGATGATTTAGGCTGTTGTATGAAGCTAACCTAATCTTTAGCCTTTCACTTTCCAGGTCCCTTTCTCTTCCCACCCCTGCTGCCCCCAGCACACAGACCATTGCTACCACCATGGGATGCTGTTGCCCTGTTAGTTCTGCCTTTTGTTTGTTTGTTTTGGTAACTGCTCTCTGAACTGTTCCATGGAATTAGATTACTTTAAAGATGACCAAGCAAGCAGCCAATGTTCACTCTCCTTTTTTTGGGACAGACTGTGTATTCCGCACTGCTTGTTACTGAAGCCATAATAACCATTCTTTCCTTTTCTTTGTTTCTGAATGGAAAAGATTCCTGCTAAGGAGTGATGCAGATCTGGATAATAGCATGCTACTTGTTCTGTTATCTGCAACAGCTCTTTTGTCACAGGACACGCTTGCACCGAAGGTTCATGCTGTTCCCCATCAAGGATTTATGTAATACTGAAAATGATAATTATGGATGCTACAGTATTCTAGCTATTTTCCTAAAGGCTGAAGTTAAATGTTTGTGTATCATTTAGCTTGAAATATCAGATCGTGTTGGTGTGGTGTTAGTACAGTGGCACTAACACAGATCCTCCAAGGTATTGGTTTGCCAAAAAGAACAGGAAAGCTGTTCGAGCTTGATAACTTCTCTGTTTTCCCACACGCATTGCATCACATCATCTGGTGCAGGTCACTTCTCCTTACATGAGGCTGCTGCCTACATATATAAAGCTCTAATTAAATAGCCTTATTGAGGTCATCAAGGGTAGACTTTGAATTTGAAATTATAAGCCTAAGTGAACTAAACGCTTTGATGGTAAGTGTACAGGAAAATTAGTTCCTTCACTGAGGGGAATGCCTGATTTTCATTGGAAAATATAGAAGGTTACTAAACTTTATGGCATGTCAGGTTATTAGAAAGAGTATTTGTTTTGATCAGAAAGAAAAGAAACAAACAAACAAACAAAAAGCCAAAAAACTTTATCCTTCCAACCAATAGCAAAGAATGGCTCTTCCCAAGGAAAAAGTGTGGCATATGTTGTTCACATTATCTCAGCGTATCAAAGCAGTGAGTATGAGCAGGCTTGTTTTTTAGAACTGTATTCAACTTTAGCAATAAAGATAACTTGTTTTGTTTGTTGTTTTTTTTTTTTCTTTTCTGTGCAAAAGCCAGATTGCTATGATAGGTTGGTAACTGTCTCACCAGTTGTCGGCCCCCCCAATTGAACAAAGAGCGAACCTAACTGAATCAGTACTACCTAGCAGTAACTATGCAAATGCACAAAGCCAAACCAAACCAACCAGCCAACACTATAGGGTTTTTGTCCTTTACTCACTTTTTTCAATTTTTTAATATTGAAATTTTGGGTTCTGGCTATACTAGGAAAAAATATTTTGAATGGGACACAAATTCCAGAGTGAAAGGAAGAGGAATCCTTGCTCAAAAAGGATTTTTGTCACATTTGTTTATCGCTATTACTTATCACATCACCTGTTATGGTGTGCTCTCAAATGACTTTTGAGTCGACATCTCTGGTGTGGCTGTCTGTTGCCTGAATTTGCACTGGTGCTTCTTACAGACTTTTGCTCCTCAGCTGACAGAGTGTGGCTTTCCAAGGGTTTATTTCAACTTATAATCTCTTCACATAGAAGGGAAGGGGGAATGGATTATTAGCTAGATTCAGCAGAGCAAATTAGAACTACTGATAAATGCTTGTGGAAGTTGTAATGAACACTGAAGGAGGGAAAACTATTGAGAAACTGATGGTAGCTTTCAGTGGAAATTCAAAGAAAGGAAAAGGCAAGAGATTGCCTCTTCTCTCTTGAGAACCATGCGTTTTGGAGTTCCTAGGCCAACATCAACACATACTCTTGGCGAGCTAAGTAACTTGCCATCAGAGCAGCATCGCTGGGTTTCTGTTTAAGCCTGTAGCAAACACAGGTGTAAGCACACCGGGTAACATGTTGGCAGGCAGTGCTCAGGGTGGGATGTCGCTGTGGGGAAGGTGGCCCTGAGGGAGGCTGGCAGGAGGCAAGGTTTGGTTACCGCTGCCTACAGGCAGCGCGGCAGAGCTCCTGCCTGGCAGCTGAGGACACCGGTGGGGTGGCGGAGGCCAGCCGGCTGGAGCCCAGGCTGCCCCAGCACTGGCAGGACCTCGCTGACGGTGCGCAAGCCCACGGACTCCGACCACCACGGGCAGAGCCAGATGCTGCTAGTGGGCTCTGCTGGGAGACCCAGACATGGCCAGCGGTGAACTGGGCCCATGTTGGACCTCATGGTGTCCTCATGGCCCTGACACACAATATCTCTGTGGGAGGATGGCGCTCAGCCGGAGCCATGTGAACTGGCCGCATCGGAGTATTTTGCTTCCTTGAGTAGCAGCACCATTCAGCCCCTGCCAAGACTGGGACAGAGTGGGAGAGGGATGCTGCTGCCTCTCCTGGAGATCCTCCAGCACGGCCAGATCATTCACTATAGACTGGGTGCTGCTGCCTCAGCCATCAGCCAGGTTTTGCTGTTACCGGAGATGAGCTTTGAACTCCTTGCTGCCAAAGTTCCCAGCGGAAGCCTGCTCAGTGGAAAGCATGGGACATTCCCCTCTTTCTCCCTACTCTTAATCCTGTCCAACAAAAATGACTGCCAGCCTCTGTTCTGCAGTTAGATGCAATTGTGTTTGACAGGTATGGATTTTGATGCAGTAAAAAGAAGTTGGTATCTTATGCTTTTCTTTGTTTTCTTCTGCTGTACTGGTCTGTGGGGCACTAGTCACACTGCTAATTAGAAAATTTTATCCAAGAGCAGCTTCAAGCCAGAACAGAGGGGCTGTTGGCAATTCCAGCTGAGGCTGCATCTGGCCCAGGCTCCTCTCCTGCCATGAAACAGTTTAAGTGGTTTCCTGTGAGTCATTACCCGAGGTGAATCAATATGTACTTCTACGAATGTTAGAATTAATGAAGATTGGTCACTGATGGATTTGTATCTTATGATTACATTCTCTGATGTCTACTGAAGTACAAACTCGAAATGAAACTTCTTGTGCAATTGAGGCACTGAAAATCTTTCTGTGCAGGTTTTCTGTTAAGGATGACTGCATGTTATAGCTTTTCCTTTAGTGGAGGCACTGATTGGGATCTCTTTTTTTCCAGTTTCCTATTTCCATGAAACTTAAGGATATATTGACCTTGGAGATTTTTATCCTTCTGCTTAACGTATTTGAAATTGGCTAGTAGGTTTAAAGATAACTGGGGAATAGAATGGCGAATTATCACATGCGGGCATAGTGTAATTGCATGAGACTTGCTTCTTGAAGAAGCCAGGTTAAAAAGAGGTGGGAGAGGTTTCCTACAGAAAGATTGCCTAGACTGGGGGGACTAGAGGGCTGGAGAGCAAGGCTGTGATCTATTCTGTTTGTAAATAGAAACTAAGCTCAAATAAACAAGTATACTTTAACTCTGCACAGCCCAAGATTTTGTTTGCAGAGCAGATTTGGAAAAGCAGGGGCTTATCCCCAAAGCTTTATTCACTAGATTGGGACACTCTGAAATAACATTTAATGTACTCATACCTGGAAGTTGCAACTCAGGAAAAAGTTCTTGGACTTGTCATGACTGTCTTGACAGTTCTCTGAAACCCATTAGCTCAGATTGCAGCAGAAGCCAAAAAAAGTTTTTAAAAAATAAAATATCTTGGCCATCATCAGGAAGGATTTTAAAGATAAAATGGAGTACATTATTTTGCTGTTGTGTAAAATCTTCATGCACTTGTATCTTGAGTACTGTGTGCAGTTTTGGCCTCCTGATCTGAAGGAGGATGTAGAACAATTGCAGACGGAATAGAGGGAAGGGTAACTAAAATGATATAGTGCATGAAGCAGACTTTGAGGAAGGACTTAAAAAGATCCAGGTTTCTTCAGTTTGGGGAAAAGGTTGAGGGGCGAGGTGACTGAAGATTGCAAAATCATGAAGGCAACAGATAAGGGTTGTTGGAACTGTCTTTCATCAATTCCAAAATGGAAGAATGGAGGGGCATTAGATGAAAACAGTAGTAGATAAATTTCAAGCACTCAAAGTATTTTACAGTGCAGGTTATGAACTTCTGGCATTTACCATTACAGGAAACTGTGGAGATGGATAATATCACCAGGTTCAAGAGAGTTGCATGAATATATGAACAACAGCTCCATAGATGGATAGTAAAAGGACAGGGGAAGTTAGTACTGTCCATCATTCCTAATTCATGAAGTTTGGATGCTGGAGAATAGACTGTAGAAAGTGGGCCTGTGGTATTCCTGAGAAGCATCTCTTACTCCTCTGTTGCAGAGACAGCCCTGGGCTTGATGAACCATTGGYGTGAACCACTGGGACATTCCTTAAGTTCTTGTAGTGTCCTCAGCCCACATGTAAGGCACAAACTAGTGTGTGGATTGGAAGTAATGGTGTATAAAACAACAGTTAGATTCCCTGGTTTCATCTGGTCTGTGTCAAAGGCAATAATCAGTTGCTCCCAAATGTTGATCTGGCATGATTATAAAGCCAAGAGGCAACGGATGGAACCACGTTAGGATCATTGCCTGAAGAATAGATTATAGGTTTTTCTCAGCCTGCCTTTGCATGTTATTCTGAGCTGCATGTTTAACCATGGCTAATGATGGAATTAAGTGCAGAAGACAAATGTTGGTGACAATTTTCTTTTACAGTGAAACCTGTGAATTTGCTTAAGCTTATGCTGTTAACCAGATTTTTTTCTTTGACAACAAAACACCTCCTGTTTCAGCACTATGCTATAAGATTATTTAGTTAAATGAAGTATGTAGAATAAAGTTACTGATTTGAGAGAGAAAAGAGAATTGTATTCATATGCTGGTAACCAAAATTAACACAATGCATTTTCTGTGTGTGATCATAACACCCTAACCTCAAAGTGAAAATGCTGGTACTCTGGGGGTGATAAGCTGTTTCTGAAGCAATTCTTGAAGTATTTTCTAAATGGTTTTGCAAGAAGTAGCATCAAATTAAGATCTCATTTCTAAGCCAGGTGCTAAAATAACATAAAAAAAAAAAAAAATCTGTGTTCTAATATAATGGTTTTCAAGGTGGTGTTCTTTTCTCAGAGATAGCAAGAATAACAACAGAAAAAAACCTTCTTTGTATATGTTATACATTACAAGGTGTTGCTTTGACTGTCTTACATCATGCTAGATATTTCTTATTTTTTTTTTTTTTAATCAAAATGAGTTTTTCATCAGCTTCAATGGCCACAGGAAACTGCATTTAAAATAACATGAAAGTCTAAAATACTTTGGAAAGTCCAGTGGGTACAAGTCTGTAAGTTGGTTAGTTATTGGTTAGTACTTTCAAAGTGCTTTGGGCACAAGAAAATCCTTTGTCTTTTTACAGAACCCAATACCTTACACGTGTGGAGCTTTTTTGGTCTTAATCAGTGAAACTTTCCATGGAGTAAATTAAGTCTTAGAGAAACATGTTCTTTCAAAACCAGCTGTTCTTTCTGCAAATGTTAGTCCTCCAACTGTTCTTCACTATCTATCAGTCCATTTTAGGTCTAAAGTAAGCCAGCTTCACACTCAGTGGTTCTTAATGCCATGAAACATTCATTATAATGGGTTTGTTACTAATTTAAATAAGGATACAAATCAGAAAGGAAGCATATGGTTATTGCTGTATTTTCTTTTTTTTGGTGTGTGTCTCCTGGAAGAAGTAAGATAAAGAATATGAACAAAGAGAGAGAGATTCAGATGTGGAAATAAGAGAAAACCCTGTATAAAGGATGCTTAGGAAAATTATTGGGGGCAGAGTGGGAAGAGAAGTAATTGAATGATGAGAAGGTATTTTTGAATATTTCTGGTGAAAGAACTTGCAAATTTAGTGGCATCCTGGAGAGTAAAGTAAGTGATTTATCTTGCGTCTGAGATTACATGAAACATAAAGAGATCACTAACGGGCAGAGGGCCAAGAAGATTAAGGACTGGACTCTGACTGAGAGGACTTCAGCTACAACAGGGACAGTGCCAAGCACTAGTTCCTACTGCTAGCCCAGCCCAAAAGTCTGCAAAGAGCAGACAGCTCCTTACTTTCCTTGAGATGCCAGGACCATGCCAGATCCTGGCATGCTTGGTATTTCCTTGATTTCCTTCGATCCAGATGCTTTTAATCAGATATARCCTAGATCTGGTCCAAAGTGAGAAGAGGTGATCAGCATGACCAGAGGTGGCAGAGGCTGGCCAGTTTGTCCCTGGGCCAGCATGTGAGTGGTGATGAGAGGTGAAAGTTGAGGTGCCTCCCCAGGGTGGCAAGTCAGGACAAAAGATTAGTTAAATACCACATTAGACTCTTGTGTACTAGTATAAGGGCTGCCCTCTTCTGTTGCTGGTATAGCAATGCGGGTGGGCATGTACAGCAGAGGGCCTCAATGCTCCATCCTAAATGTGACATAAGGTTTTGAGAAGTCTGTCCTTGCTATCGAGGGGTGGGGGAAGCTGTGGTCAGGCCCAGGGGTGTTGTCCATGCTGCTCTGTGAGAGAAGTGTGGTGGGTGCTCCAGGCTGGTTTCTGACAGGCGTGTGTGGGACCACCAAGTCCCAAGGGTTTCCTCCCCTTGGTGGGTCATTCCTGAATATGCTCTGCTTTTGCCATGCTGGGAAGCTGTGCTACACAGAGGACAGGACTGGATGAGGAGGGATGGAAGTAGGGAAAGGAAATCACATTCTCTACCTGTAGCTGTCTCTAGAAAGAGTTAATGGTCTCACTGAAACTGCCACTGACAGGCAGCAAGCAGAACTTTAGATTGGATCCCCTAGGATGTGATGAGTGGGGGGAAAAGTAACCCCAGAAACGGCAGGCAGCAAAGTAAATTAAGAGCCATGCTGGGGCATTGCTCTAGCAGTTTATGGAGAATAGTAGGAGAATACATACAGTCAGTAGCCGCAAAAAGATGTGAAATGGATGAGAATTGAACAGAGATAAGGAGGCTTAGAAACACTAAAAGCAATTTTGGTTGAATAGTTTGGCTATATACCACTTTAGACTCCTCAGCTGGTAATAGTAATAATCAGAAGAAACAGATATTGAAATTTTAAAAACTCTGCCTAACAGTGAAAGGAAGCAGAAAGACAGACAGATGGACAGAGGTAGAGTTAATAGGGGCTGGATTAAGAACAAACTGAGTAAGGAAGAAGAATCTGAAGAGGATGAGACGTTAACAGTGATAGTAGGAAGACAAGGATGATAATTGAGTAGCTTGACTGTAAAAAGCAGATTGAACAGATGAGCTGGATTAGAATTAACAATGTTATAATTGATGAAGCCTCATTCAGTCAAAGTTTCTAATTCAAACTTCTGATAGCTTTAATATGCCCCTTGCCCTATCCCTGGTATTTTTAATAAGTATTTGGTTTGCATTTACTGCTCCATTAATGTATAGTAAGTGGCAGAAAAAGCAAGACACTATCTGTCTGGAAGTTACAACTCCATGTCATTTTTGTGTTTCTCCTCTGGTTGCTGTTCATCTTCTCTCGTCAGACTTAGTCTTAAAACAATGGGACTTCTATTCAGACGTACCTTTGTCCTGTGAAGGTCTGTAAGCTGCCATATGTGTTTCTGTTACAGAGAATAGTCTTCTGTCTATAGGCTCTCAGGTTCCTGTCAAAATGGGAATTTTAGACTTGCTAAGTATGACTTCATAGTTTCTCACCACAGGGACATAATATCTCTAGGCAAGATTTTTATCTCAGAAATAATAGAAATTATGACATGGGGTAGTTTTACAAGGAATGTAAACTAGTTGATTTCTTTTTTTTTTTTTTTAATTTGTACAGGTCAAGTTAAAAGGCAAAATTATTTCTTTCCCCACCAATTCTGCAGGTACAAACAATTTCTCTGTAAATCAGAGCATCTGGGCAGCCAGAAGAGCTAAAGGTCTAATCCAAACCCCACCTAACCTACAGGCTCCTGAATCCTATTGAATCCAGTTAGCTTTACATCAAAATGTAAACTGGAAAGGTAAAGACTTAAAATCAAGCTTCATAATGATCTGTGTTCTGCCGGTATTAATCACAGTGTTGCTTTCTTCAGACATTGCATTGACTTTGTGCATGCTGTGGAGCAGATATGAAAAACTTTATAATTTTTGTTTGGATTGGCCTTATGGCTACAACCAAAGTTTGTCCAAATTATCCATTTTTTTTGCATCAATTTTTGAGGCTGTGGAGCCAACCTGAGTATTGATGGTTTTGAGAAGTAAGATTCAGCATTTTGCAGAAGTCTGGTATGTCTGATGTGTATGTATCTGTTCCCTTATGCAGTTATCTCTGTATAGTCATAAGATGAAGGTTTTATGCATACAGACGAATTTTTTGTTCCGAAGATCAGTGATGGGTTTTAAGTAGGCAAGTGAACCAGAACTGTTGCTGGAACATATCCCCTTGTGAGTCTTTAAGCATCCGTGGCTCTGATATGGACAACACTGATCATTGTGCCCCATGTAGCATGAGCACACTGGCGATATTTATCAAAGATGCATCTGAAACAATCATAATTTCTGCTTCCACTTTTGGATGAAATCCAAAAGCAGAACATTAAAAATGGTAAAATCATAGCTGTTATTCAGACTCTAAAAGTTTGCAAAATGTTTAGTTCATTAGAGGTTTGAGATGACTGAAATTGTATCTGAGTTCTCTTTGCTCACATAAGCAGCTCATGATTGGAGGAGAGGAGGAGAAACGGAAAAAAGCGGAAAATCTACAAAAGTAAAACATGGTGTATATGTCAGAGTTAATAGTGACTCTTGAAATGCTCTTTTGCCATGCTTTTGGGGTTGAACTTTAAGTTTAAAAGTATAATCATCATATATTTTAGTCTTAAAATGTGCAGAGAGCACGGGAGGTAAAATACAGAAAAAAGGCCATGAGTTGTACACATTTTTCTGCAGAAGAAACCACTAAGGAGAAAAAACAAATAGAGAATGCACAGGACAGACAAGCAATAACCCTGACCCAGTGCATTGCTTGTATCTTCTCAGTTCACCTGACTGTCAAGCTGCTAGATAGGTATATTTCTTTTCATGGTGATAGGGGAAAGAAAGAATACATAAGTTCTGCTGCCATCACTGTTCAGCTGCAGCCATTGTGGAAAGCGATAGAAATGGGACTCTGCTCCATGTGGCCACATCAGGAACTGCTGTAAATGTTACTTCATCTCCTCTTTCTCCAGTCTTTACCTGACCAAAAGAAGAATTTTCAAGTTGCTATGAATTGAGGGCCCAGACCCAAGCAGGTCACTTAGTGTGTTGCAAAATGGAGCTTCAGGAAGGGAAGAGTACTGGTTCTCATAGCTGACAGTAGATGTGATCAAAATGAAAGCTGAGAGATAGAATCCAGTAAAGATGATGGTAGCATATTTCTATTACCTATAAAGTAAGTAGTACATTTATCTAACTATGAGATACATTCAATGAATCCTGTTTTAGGGGCTAATTAATAAAACAATCCTCACTGCTTTTGAAATGGTAGCTGATAAGCTTAAGACAGTTATCTGTGCAAATGGATTCAGTTGGGAGTGTACCCAAGTAAACTCCCACAAGAACTGACCTTGTGTGGTTGGATACAGTTTCTTAAGAGTCTCCAAAAGTTATATAGGAGTTTATAATTTATATTTCTTAAAGTTGCTTTATTGATGGCATTTTCAGCACTTCTTTGTTTGAGAGACAGCGGGTAGTATACTTCAAGAAGAAATGTTTTTGTTAGAGTGTCTTGGCTCAGCTGACCTCCAACAAAAAGAAAACATGCTATGATATAATTATATTACTCTTTTTTAATTCTTCTTATCTGAATTCTCTAGGTCAGAAGCAGGGTATTTTATGTGGCTCTGGAACAGTACTTTTATTTATTATATTAATAATTATTGCCTAGAAATACAGCTTTGTTCAACCAAAACTATTTCAAATTCTATCTGAATTAAAAAATAATTTAAATGGAAACTTTTCTGGGAGCCTTCTAGTTAATGAAACCTGAAAGGGAAGAGTGTATTCCTCTATGCGCCTTTTATTCAGTGGTTAGCTCATTCACCTGGGGTATGGAAGGACTGCCTGAGGTGATCTGCAGTTATGTCAGAGTGCATCAGTTAGTGGTTTGAGCAGTTTACCTTGGTTAAATAAGCTAAAATTGGTGCTTTGAGTGGGTCTGTCGAGGAAGTAGGAGTATGGTTTGGAGCTCAGCAGAAGTATGGAGCCTAAGTTACAGGTTATAATGTACATCAAGACACTCTGAAATTGGTGCTTAGTGGAGACTAGGAACCAGCAGTCCTATCCTCCAGCTGGAATCTTCTGGTCAGAGGCAGTGGCAACAACCTGGTGGCTCTAGTGACCTTAGGGCTGAGCAGGATTTCATTCACAGATTGTCAAGGTAAGACAGTTTTGACAAGCTATCTGAGGCTGAGTGGGTGAAATGAAAGAGTTCTTTGTGGATGTTATTGTTGTTAGGATTTGTCAAGGAAATAATCCAAATTTTCAGTTTGAATCTAACTGAACTGAGGTTTGTAGAACTTCTTTGCAGGCTAGTGCTTGCTAGCACACACATTGCATCAGTTTAATCAGATCAGCTTTAGCCTCTCACCTAATCTCACAGGTGAGTATTTTGCCACAGCCTCCAAGTGGTACTTGATGCTTGCTTGTGAGTCACCCGTTGCAGCCCTGTACTGCCAGGTTTAACATCCGGCTATCTGTCCTTGACTTTATAGTCCATTTTCCCATACCTTCTGGAATTGAGCTGGCTCATTCAGGGTTGTCTTGAATGTGACTATACTCACTTTTCAGGTGAATTCTTGTAATGCAGAAGTGTCTTCAAAGTTTTTTTTCCTATGAAAAAGGCTTTGCATTTCTTTGTAGGTCTAGGTCCTAAGCTAGGTACTATTTGAAGCAATTTTAAACAAAAAACTACTTAGTCCTGGTCACTATTTTCGGTAACTGATGCTTTACAATATCTTTTATCAGTACACTTACCCCTGGTGAATATTTAGAATAATAAAATAATATTATATTTGCATCATGTTTTTGTAGCCAGGTTCATGTCATCTTACTGTATTACAGAAATAATATAAACAGAGCCCTACCTTACACTTGTAACTCTTCTGTTTGGGTGTGAGTGAGAGGAATCCTGGGAAAATTGCTAATGCCATAAATATCTTAATTTAGAGGTATAAAGCCTGCAAGATACGAAAATAGATACATTTTTGCTCTGTGATGAATTTTGGGCCCAAATGTGTGAACTTTTCCATTAAAACTCCAGAAATAACTAACCCAAGTTATAAATAATAAAATTAAGTAAGTACATTTCCGTATGATGACACTGATTTTAGTGGCTTTTAGACATTAAGCAGCTGTGTGAATTAAAAACGAAGTGCTTGCACTCCTGTTTTCTCCACTTTCTTGCCAAATTTTTGTGTGCTTTTTAAGTGAAACCAACAAACTAGTAATTTGCTTGTTACATAGACAATAAACATATGTGTTTTGAGAAAGGATTTAAAAAAACCAAAATGTCTCTGTTTTGGAGCAATAGTACATAACATCATTAAAAGCCCATGGAAGTTAAAGGAAAGACTTTCACAGACTTCCGCAGGCTTTTGGTGAGACCTTTGTGTTAATGGTTAATCTGTGCAGGAATGCAAAGGGTAAAATGATTCTTTCCTCAATATGCATAAAATGAGGACTGAATATTAAAATGCATGGTGTTATCTCAGTAGGTCTGTGCTCAGGTGTCATGTACACTCCCTTGTCAATAAGCAGATGTGACACACAATGCAACGTTTAAATGGTGCCACGCAACCTTAAACAGTACCCAAAACTGCATTTCCCGTTCCTCATTATATTTTAATTAAATATTGACAGACAGTTTGTTTACATCAGGCTTTTATTCTGTTAAAAATAATGCTAGCTTATTACTACTGTTAGTGAAATAGCTGGAGCAGCAAGTTGGTGATTAGTGTCAATGTCTCTTGTGGCCTGAGAAACTTGATATAAATAAATTAATTTGTAATTGTCAGTTGAGCTGTTTTGCATTTTACCGTATGTACCTTGTGTACTTATGAACCTTATGTGTATTGCAATGAGGTGTGTGAACTGTGCTATATAGACAGTGCATAATAAAAAAAAATAAAATCTGCAAACATTATGCAATGCATATTTCTAGGTACAAGTCTGGGCCCAGGAACACTGCTTTTGATGTTGTCTTAACTGCCTTTCTCTCTCCTGGTTACACTGCATTTTTTTTTTTTCTTCTCTGACCACCTAACGCATTCCTAACTTTYGTAAGATTTGTGTCTCAGTTCTTAAATTACTGAAAGAATGGAATAAAAAGAAAAAAAACCCCTAAAATATATTACAGAAAATACAGTTATACTAGCAATTGGAACTGCCTGTCCTATATTTTTTCTCATACCTACTTCTTTTCATAATTTTGCAGGAAATAAATCCTGATCTCAATTTAGTGATTTAAGTGGTAGCATGGAATAACTTCAAATGCATGAAAAACACAGAAACCCAAAGCAAACCAGAAGAAACTCTAAAAACATAAAATTATGAATAGAAAAACAAAAATTTGTGCTGGGCAGGTGAAAACAGTGATATAACTTAGAGCAGTTTATAATACAGAATATCTTTCAACTTCCTCTAGGATGACATTGCAGATATTGTTGTATGTGGAAGTATATGAATTGATCATGTGCTAGGCTAATTAAACATCTTGTTCCATGTTACAAAATGCACAGTAAATAATGATGAAAGGAAGATGGATTTTGAAACAGAAACCCCATTTTCAGCTTTGTTGAAAAATTATTTTCTCAGCTAGCAAGGGAAACACTGTGCATCAGCCATAAATCTTATAGTCATCAATACTTACTTAAATAAGAAACAGTTGTCTATCCTTCCTAGAATAGCATCTAAGGTATAGAAGAAGCTACAGAAGAATAGCTTCTAACAAGCTAAGTCACCTTTACAGTTTAGTCTTCTCTCTTAAGTAATGGCTTAATTCCTAGGGAGCTGGTTTCCAGATACTAACAGATTCCTTAGATGTCAGAGAACTGCTGTTAGCTGGCATGCCAGGGAGCAGAACGTTTCTAGCCAAGCAGGTTGAAGAAAAGAACTTTTCTGATATAAAAAGGTGTTTTGAGGCTTCTTGTAAGAAGCAAAAGAAAAATGAGAATATGGGAGGCTTTTATTATGTTTGTTTTGTTTGGTTATTTTTTAAGGAAGGAAAGTAAATGGGAGAAGAGTAAAGCATTTCTTAGAAAGGAAGGGTGTATTTTGGAGAAATGGGAAGGAAGATATTAATAAGTTGGTATCATTATGTAGAATCATATAGTGATGTTGATTAGAAAGGACCTGTGAAGGTCACCTGAACACTCACTCGAAGTGAAAACCAAGGTGAGGTTGCTTGTCTAGTCAAGGTTTGGGTATCTCTAGGGATGGAGRTTCCACAGCCTCTCTGGGCAACTGTACCGATGTGTGACTAACCTCACGGTGAAGAAATTTGTTAATACCTGATCAGTTCTCTCAGGCTTTCCTTGGATGTCATGTGCTCCAGCTCCCCACTCATCTTGGTGACCATCTGTTGGACTTGCTTCAGTATTTCAATGTCTGTCTTGCCTTGGGGATGCCAAAACTGGACATGGTACTCCAGGTGCGGTCTTGCAAGTGTTGAATAGAAGGGAGTGATCCCTTCCCTTGACTTGCTGGCTGCACTGTTGCTAACACAGCCCTCTTCGCCACAAGGGCAAGCTGCTAACTCACGTTCCACTTGTGAACTTTGCTTTTTCTGCAGAGCTCCTCCCTAGCCAGTGGGTGCCCAGCCTGGGGTTATTCTCTCCTGGTTGCAAGACGTTTGTTTTGCCATTGGTTTATTGCTGCTGAGCTTATTGAGGCTCCTGTCAGGCCTTTTCTCTAGCCTTGAGGTCTGCCCAAAGAGCAGCCCTGCCCTATTGGTCACGGCCCTGAGCTTACTATCATTGATTAATAAATCCATTGACAAATATGGTTGGTGCCTTGTGATTACCTGGATGCTCAGTTGCTTCTCCTGTCTTAGCCCTTTGACTTTGGGTCTTGTGTATTAGAAAAGTTTCATTCTGTTAGTCTGGGTGATGAAAAAAAAAAAAAAAAAAAAAAAACCAAAAAAAAACCCCAAACCAAAAAACAAAACCCACCCACCCCCAACCCCCCACCACTTTGTTATTAGTGTTCTACATTAAGCTTCCTCTGTGAAAACTTACTGTCCCTTTCTCCGGGTGTCTCTTTCCCTGCCTGTAGCTGCCCATCAAAGTAGAGATGTTAGGCCTAGAAGAAATGATGGTTGTTATTTAGACTACTGGGCTGTTGCTTAAGGGATTACAAGGCAAGCATGATAAAGCTGTGCAGGATTTTGAATTGAAAACAGGAAAAAAAACTCCAGAACTTTTTACTCTGGGATTCACTATATCCTTTTCCATGGCATCTCTGCTCAGGGCTCATACTGGAGAAACAAGCTGGTGGCTATTCTGAGCCCTGCCTGCCACATGAGGTTTGTGCACATGAACCATCACTTGCAATAAATCGTGCAAAGTAAGTTCAGGTTTTGGTTTGGGTTATTTTTTGTCAGTCAAGAAATTCCTGGGGCTATCTGCACCCCTTCCAGTTGGATTCTTCATCATAAGTCATGTTTGCTTTGTTGGGCGTACCAAGCATGCTGCCCTTTGGGGATTTGGCACTGTGACTCAGTGGCTGTGTTGGCCTCTGCCAGGTTCTTTGGTTCATTTAGAAGAGAAGGAACAGAGTCATTTGTTTGCAGCAAAAAGTAAAGATTTTGATCATCTGATACTGCTTTTCTTTCCCTGTCCTGACAACCATTTGCTTCAAGCAAACTAAACTGGGTTACCTCCCACCTCTTGTTAAAACTGSCTCATGCTAATATGCCTGACTGCCTGCAGCTGGTTAGAGGATGCCCACAGGAACCTCACTGCTGACAGTGGCATGATATGGCTGACACAGTCCCGAATGAAATGAGTCCCTGCTGTCCAGCCACCTCCAGGTGTTCACTTCTCTTTTAGGTCCATGACCGCAGTGCTGTTGCACTGTTTACGCAGTCAGTAACTACGCTTCTCTTGCTGGAGCTGTTAGTATGTGAGCTAGTGAAATTAAATTAGGTGCGGCAGCATAGGCTGCAGCCTCAATTCTTACTGCAGTACAAATGCTCCTTCCAGGTAGAATACAATATCCACACAGGGATTTTGTGTGAACAACTGGGGTGTATTATTCATTTCATAGTCTGTTTTCAACAGCTTTCTAGTTTGGGTAAACCCTAAGGTGCTGCAAATGCAGGCGTATTTAGTGACATCAGTTACAAACAGGTTATGCTGAGGCTAGCGCAGCAACCAAAACAGCACAAGACTGGCCTTTTTGCATAGGGTTAGTGCAGATCGGGTATATGTGCCTTTATATTAGATCAGGTACTTCTGACTAGTTCCAGCTGTTGAATATCCCTTTTCCATAGTAAGAGTGACTTATTTCAAATTAGTTTCACACATTTTTTAAGAAAGGTAAGCCACTTCTGAAAAGACAGTATGAATCTGCAGTAGGTCTGTCCTACTGGAAATTGGTCAAATACACAGCCGTTCCAAGATAAAGCTGTGTGGAAAGGGTCTTATCTTTATTTCAAATAGTGCATTCAAGAGAATGGGTGAGGTGTCTGTGCTGCTATGCATGCACCTTCTGAATTAAGCCCAAAACAACTTGATTTGTAAATGTTTGTTTTCTCCCAGCTTAATAGGAAGAGGTAACTTTTCAGCCAGCCTTCTCACTGTCTCTTTTGAACCATACTGTAATAGGGTAGTTGGAGATTTGTGTTGCACAGAATATTGTTTAGGTAGTGCACAAGAGGTGATCAGCATGCGTGAGGAGGAAGCTATTGCTGAAGCATTTGTACTCAAGTACTCCTGCAGTAGCAAAACTGATTTATATTAACCTGGATGCCAGCAAGCTTCAGTTGTGAGAGTTTTTCCCAAACCACTGTGCGGCACAGCTAAGAAAGGACTGAACTGTTCTGAAGCACTTGAACTGATGAAGGATGTGAGTAAACCTCATAACTGCATAGCCAGTAACGTATCACACTGTCTTAGCTCTGCTTGCTCATTTATGCTTCTGTTTGTGTTGACTTGGCTTGCTGTGGAACTAATGATGCTTATATGGTATCATACTGTCATCTTTGTAAAGGTTATGGTCAGGACTTAAACTATACGCATAAAATATATCTATTGCATCCCCACCTAGTAAATGCAATAATGCCTGAGTCAAGAGGGAGTTGAATAGATGGCTACATCCTGTCCCAGTAAGACAGATGTGATATCAGTTAGAAAGGTACAGCTATTCACCTTTTAATGTGTCTGAGCACAGTCTTCTTGGCAAACCGATTTGAGATATTGATACGTTGCTCAAATTTTCTTTCTTTCTTAAAGGGTCCAGAAAGTCAAAATGTAATTTCTCACATTTGAATCTAGACTTAACTTAAAATCTAATCCTCTCTGTTCAGGTGATTTGTGCCTGGGGATTCCTAATGATCACAGCAGGCAGAGTCTCTGCAGTATATTTATTTTAAAACTTAACGGTCTCAGTGCTGAAATTTATGTTTTATGGCAGCCACTGGTGTTCTAATCATCACTAATTTACCAAATACAACATTAACTGGACAAAATGCTTTTAAGATCATCTTCTTCACATGATTTACAATAAAACAGAGCTAGCACGTTTCCACCCCCTCAAAAAACCCTTGTGCATTTAGTTCTGCTCAGTGGTGTTTTATTTGTATTATAACTTACTTTGCCTGATTTGAGGATTGACTATTTTACTGGGCATGGCTTCATAGAGAACAGTGCTGCACTTCGGTCACAACCACCCCAGGCAACGCTACAGGCTTGGGGAAGAGTGGCTGGAAAGCTGCCCAGAGGAAAAGGACCTGGGGGTGCTGGTCAACAGCCGGCTGAACATGAGCCGGCAGTGTGCCCAGGTGGCCAAGAAGGCCAACGGCATCCTGGCCTGTRTCAGGAATAGTGTGGCCAGCAGGAGTAGGGAGGTGATCGTGCCCCTGTACTCRGCACTGGTGAGGCCGCACCTCGAATACTGTGTTCAGTTTTGGGCCCCTCACTACAAGAAGGACATTGAGGTGCTGGAGCGTGTCCAGAGAAGGGCAACGAACCTGGTGAAGGGTCTGGAGAACAAGTCTTATGAGGAGCGGCTGAGGGAGCTGGGGTTGTTTAGCCTGGAGAAGAGGAGGCTGAGAGGAGACCTTATCGCTCTCTACAACTACCTGAAAGGAGGCTGTAGAGAGGTGGGTGTCGGTCTCTTCTCCCAAGTAACAAGTGATAGGACAAGAGGAAATGGCCTCAAGTTGCACCGGGGGAGGTTTAGATTGGATATTAGGAAAAATTTCTTCCCTGAAAGGGTTGTCAAGCATTGGAACCAGCTGCCCAGGGAAGTGGTGGAGTCMCCATCCCTGGAGGCGTTCAAAAAATGTGTAGATCTGGCACTTTGGGACATGGTTTAGTGGGCATGGTGGTGTTGTGTTGATGGTTGGACTTGATGTTCTTAGAGGTCTTTTCCAACCTTAATGATTCTATGATTAAGAAAGCTCCATGCTGAAAACTGAAGTGGACATAGCAAGCAATATTTTTCTTAAAACTACTGCTGCATTTTCAATATCAATGAAATCTTAAGATCAATAAGTTTAATTTGAAGGTCTAGCTTAGATTCAGGCAACTGAGCCTATGCACAGAGGATGTGGATGTTGGGGGCTGGTGGTTGGTTTTTTGCTTTAGAGTTAGCTCCCTTCCTTTCACTTTTCTTCAGCCTCCTTATTGCCATTCGAAATACCACTGCCAGTTTCAAATGGGCCGTTGTCGTGTGGGGCTGAACTCTTACCAGAATATCTCATACAATACCAACCACAGTGAAACTTCAATTCAGTCTTTGGCATTCGATCTATGATTCCTTGTAAGGTAAATTTGTTTCGTTTTGTGGGCAATCTGGAATGTTTATTCTACGTATACAGCTGCTGAAATGTGTCATCAATTCGAATTTACTGTTCAAATTGACTCCATGTATTTTCATTTATCAATGAAAACATGCCACATTCAGGCATATAAATTCACTAGCATTGTTGACTGCACACAGGTATTGTCCTGACATAGCATATTAACAATTTATATTTTCTACTTGTGAGAGAAATGAAATGTGAGACAGCTTATGAAATATAAACACACTTGTTTTAATCATATTTGAACTATGGCAGGTTGACTGTTTCACACTGGATAATTCTGTATATAGAAAGTGGTCATCTTGATAGATCTGTATATAAGGATTTTGAATGATACATTTTTTTTCTACTCATATCTAAGGATACGTAAACCAATCTTGGGTATACTGCATTTTTCAAATTACAAATCTCTTACTGTTTTTGTATTTTTATGAAGGTGTAAGCAAAGTGCCTCGAGGTGATATGTGACCACAATCTGACTGGGTTTTGTAATATGTTTATTTTGTTATAATATGATTCTCCCAGTGTCTTGTGGGCTAAAAGTACACACATCACATGGCAACTGTGGGTAAATACATGTTCCAGAATCAAATATTCTCAACTGGAAACACCCTGCAACAGGTCCCAACACAGTAATGATGTTGCATGACCTAGCTGACTGTGTTGTCAGAGTACACGGTAAAGAATGAGTTATCTCTTAGAAAGCTGTCATACTATACAGGGATATGTAAAGGCAATATTAACTTTGATTTATGTATACAAGGAATAGATAACTAGCAAAATCTAGAAGGACCTGGTGTAATGTTGTTGGTTTAAACCCGGCTGGCAACTAAGCCCCACACAGCCGCTCACTCAATCCCCCCAGGATGGAATGGGGGAGAGAATCGGAAGAATAAAAATGAGAAAACTTGTGGGTTGAGATAAAGACAGTTTAATAGGGAAATAAAAGCCACGCACGCAAGCAAAGCAAAACAAGGGATTCCTTCACTACTTCCCATCGGCAGGCAGGTGTTCAGCCATCCCCAGGAATGCAGGGCTTCATCACGCATAACGGTCACTTGGGAAGACAAATGCCATTACTCCGAACGTTCCCCCCTTCCTTCTTCTTCCCCCAGCTTTATATGCTGAGCATGACGTCWTATGGTATGGAATATCCCTTTGGTCAGTTGGGGTCAGCTGTCCCGGCTGTGTCCCCTCCCAGCTTCTTGTGCACCCCCAGCCTCCTCGCTGGTGGGGTGGGGTGAGAAGCAGCAAAGGCCTTGACTCTGTGTAAGCACTGCTCAGCAATAACGAAAACATCCCTGTGTTATCAACACTTTTCAGCACAAATCCAAAACATAGCCCCATAATAACTACTATGAAGAAATGTAACTCTATCCCAGCCAAACCCAGCACAAATGTCAACCCAGTATCAGGAAGACCACCCTGTTCTCCACTAGTAGTGTCACAGTATTCAACTAAAGTTAGAGTTATAGAGTATTAATATGATCTAGGTTGACAGAAATGCAGACTATTCTTTTTTTTTTAAAACTAGGAAAAAACAAAACTATCAAAAATGTGTTGTTGCATACAATGGAATTAAAATATTACCTTTAGCAGCTAACAAAATTATCCTTGGATTGGCCAGTAGCTTGGTAAAGGACAAAACTCTATTATCAATAGAAATTTAGACCTTGACACTTATGTATTCTCAAGGCCTTATTTGAACAAACAAGGCATTGCTTATGCAATATTCAAGTACCTAATACTGGAAAACTACTTCAGACAAGTTGCCATCATTCTAAGAAAGCATGGTTAATCAGACATCTGATGGAAATTACATGCAAGTATGACCATTCTCTCAACAGAGACCATCCTGACAGTCTCCTTCCTCTCTCATCTTTCCATTTTCCAGAGAAAGAGCATTATGTATTTAGCTGAACTTCATTAAAAGCTCAGAGAATAATCTTCTAGAAATCTTGTAAAGGAGGTCATGACGAAAATGAATAAAGACGTCAGCAATGCACAGAGACTTCTGTAAAAGACACCTTTTAGAGCCATTTAATGCATAATCATTCTTTGTTAACCTCTGCCAGATTACTCAAATTAGGCCACCATTGTCTCTGAATAGGGCTGCTCTGTCAGGTTCATTTTATAGGCTGATGATCAGTAAATGAGCATTTAATTCATACATCTCAATAAAGTGGCTGTTTTTGTAAAATATTTTCTCTCTGTTTTGTAGGTGAGATAATTAAAGCACAAAGGATGTGAGAGAGTCACACAGTAAATCAGCAGCAGAGTCAAGAAGGGGAGGACAAAGTTCTCTTGATTCTCAAAATAATGCCCTGGCTACTGGGCTATGAATTAATTTTTATAGAAACAGTGTCCTGTGCAAAATTTATATGAACCATAAAGGGAAAGGGCTTTATAATACTCCAGAACTTCCTCCTGACTCCCCTTCAAATTGACTCACCTTCACTCCACGGGAATCGCAGTCCTGATGAGGTTTTCAAATCCCCTGCTGTTTATTTCAGTTGTGGAGCAAAAATAATGTGATTTTAATTATAAGAGCAGTTGTGCACTTTAGATTTCAAATTCACATGCTTCCAGACATTGTCCTGGTGGATTGCTGCAAATTTACAAAGATAAATTGTTTGCAGTAAATTTGACTACTCCTTCACAATAAATCGACTATACTGTTTCCAGCAAACTGCTGTAAGGGTTTCCTGAGCCAGTGTTCATATTTCTTTGTGTTTCACTGTTCAATATGGAACTTTCTTCCATTATTTTGCCTAAGCCTTTTTTTGAACTCATTTATAATATTCTAGAAAATCCTAACTGGGTTGTTTGATTACACTGTTAAAAAAATACTTAGTTCTGTTTGCTTTAAGCCCCTTGCCTGATATTTTTCATCTGAGGACCCTTAACACTTCAATTATCAGTAGTGAATAGTCACTCCTTATTCGCCCACTGCATGCTGCTCTTTGTTTTATGGATTTCTGTTGTACCCCTTTTATCATTCCTTTTTCCTCTCTGTAGCATCTAGTTGTGTTCCTTTATTTTTTACACAGGGGTGTTGTTATCATTCTTTTTTCTTTTTCTAGTAATAGTCTGTTTGTGAAACACAGAGGAGCAGATAATTCTGGATTTCAGCACATTACTGATATATACTATGGTATAATGATCTCTGTTTCGTTCTCTACTTATTTCCTAATGTTCTATTGTCTTTCTGGTCAYCAGTGAGCATTTTGCTATTTGTTTCCACAGAACTATCTACAGTGACTATAAGACCCCTTTCTTGAGGGTAGTAAGCTCATTTGTTACTGTGTGTGCAGTCAGTGTTGCTCATTACATGTATTTATTGTCACTGAGTTTCATCTGCTATTCTATTGCCTGATTGCTCATCATCATGAGATCCTTCTGCAACTGCTTGCAACTCATGAATGTTTAGAGCACAAAGGAAATGTTAGATGCAAGTACACTATTTACTCTCTTAAATACAAAGATCACACATACAGTAGTGTGTCTCTTTTCATGACAGGTTTCCTATAGAGCATTCTGGACGTGGGCAGAGTTCTTTAGCTCCCACTACTGCTGCACAAGTTAATTAATTTTTATTTAGTTCTACTGTAACTACAGCTCCTTCTGGACCTCTCTAATGGTCATCATAGAGAGGTTTGAGACTCTCATGGGAGAAACTTTGACAAGCATAGTTAATATATTGGCCACCAGGCAGGACATTTTGTAGCCTCTGAGGAGCTCTGGGAAGTATTAGATCAATGTGCAAATTGCTGTGAACAAGGCCGTGGACCTTGCTGGCTCCCACCTGCCTTAATAACAAGGGGAGCAATAACGTGTCAGACGCTGGAACTGAAGGTGAACTGCGTTATGATAACAAGGAAAAAAGAAAACAATGGCGTATGAAGTAAATTTCAGTAAGTTGAAGGGTGATGTGTGCATCGTTGCTTTGGGGAAACTGATGATTTGATAATGCCAAACAAGTGTCACGTCTCACAAGCTCTCTTTACTAAGAGAGTTTGATATTGCTACTGACTATACTAACATCACATTTTAGGAAACAAGTAAGAGATGCTTTTGAGATCATCCTGTATTTTATCATGGTTCATGAAGACTGTGCATGTACTGCTTACCAGTGGCTGCTATTTGGGGATGGTATCATGTGCCTTGACATAGGTGTCTTGTGCAATTTTAGATGTCTTCTGATATCCTGCTTAGTTCCAGCTGCCAGACCAGAAGGTCTCCCATAGATCCCGTGTTACATTTGCCTCACCCACCTAGAGGTTGTGGGTGTCTAAAACAGTGCTGCTTTCACATCTTTGTGAATGACTGTGGAGACTGAACGGTTACAATGGGACACTTGAAAACAATTTAATTGAAACTGTAGTTAATTGCACAGAAGACTTACACAGAAAAAGAGCTTGATGATGACTCCACAGTAACAGCAAAACATAATTCAGGGAAAATTTTTAGTACAGGGGATGATTTCTGTGTTAAAGTGGATGTTTGATTTATATGAAACAGTATATATTTGGCAAGAATGATTGGATTTAGTTAGTGTCATTGTTTTCCCCTTGCTCTCCAAAAGACATCTTCTGACATTTTTACTTTGGCAATTTTCCTCCCTGCTCCCTGCCCCAAATCTGCAGCTCCAGTGAGCAGGTTTTGTACTTTACTATGAAGAAGGAAAACAGTCCCCTTACTTTGGGCAGGAACTGACATTTACTTGACTGGAAATTCATAGGTAATTCTGAATTTTCATAGTGATCATTCTCCTCTGAGTATGATGCAACATTTTCCTACAACTGCCATAACAAAAGTATCCCTTCAGATTTATTTCCTTCTTTGTGTAAGTTCAGAAAATACATAGCTTTGAAGATTTCAATGCCTTGTTGTCCAGAACAGTGGAAAAAAACCCCAGAACTAAACCACTTTATGATGGCTCCACTCCATTTCCAGTCAGAGGACTACCATATGTAAGATTTCAGAGGCCAGTGTTTTTTCTGGTATTTTCCCAACTGTTTGAGAGGTGATAACTTTGATTAATACATTTCAGTGGTTGGTCAGAAGGCTTTGTTTCTAAACTTTTTAACTAAACCAGACAAAAAAGAAATTCTGTATTACAGTTTATTGGATGTAGTGTGTCCCATCAGTTACTGTTAATGGACAAACAAGATATCATTAGAAAAAATATTGTGACTGAAATTACCTTATCTCTTTCTCTTCAGTAACTTCAGCTGTGACAGAGCATGTTTTGCAAACACAAAGGTTGTCACAAAACCATCCCTTTTTTTTTTTTTTATCAGTCTCTGCACAGCACGAACTGCTTAATGTTTTGTATAAAACCAAGTAACAGAAAGAACCCAGGTTATGTCTGCTATAAATCCTAGAGATAATTGAGTTTGCAGAGAGTGGTGAAAGAAGGGCTTACAAAAAGAAGACTGTTGCACTGATCTATTGCAGAAACTGGTTGTAGGGTAGGTAGCGGAGCTCCTTTTAAGTTTACTCCTTGTCCAAGTGTTTATGCAGAACTTGTGAATATACAGCATTAGTTTGCATTTTTATAGAGGCTTCCCTTCAAGGAAATGGAGAATTTCAGTCAATGGATAGCATCTTTTTGAATGTAAATGTTCAAAGTTAAGTTTCAAATCAGACTTTCGCCCCCCTCCCCCCGGGAATCTTGAGAATTAGGCATGAACCACCAGATATATTTTATGGAAAAGAAAGCTGGAGTACTGAGACATCTGAGTTCCCAGCAAATCAGTCACAAAGATAAAATTAGAGTCTGTTACTCCAAACTTGTGTGTTTGTTCAATTTATGGTAAGTTTTAAGATTGGTATTAACAGCAAAGAATAGCAACAGTTACTCCAGTGTCTTCATTTACCATTGTTGATAAATACATTTGAAATTATAATTCTAGGATGTTCACTCATTCTATCCTTGTGCCTTTGTAATGTTGAAGCTGCTCAGTGCAGAGAAGGAAGAAGAGAAATGGTTTTACTACAGTCTCAGGGAGCAAATTCTGACAGGTGTCTGTCTTTATATCAGTAACTTATTACTAAAAGCACAGCTGAAGGAAGGAGCCATTCTGAAGTAGAAGTGTCAACCATCAGCACTTTATGTCAGCACTGAAAATAATGTGTATGTTCTCCTTTCATAGCACAGCGTGTGGGGTTTATGTATGAGTACTTGCTTTTGCAACTAATAAAATCTGACAGGGAAAAAAATTATAATGGAATCACATCAAATTCTGCTTCAAGAACATCTGACATGTTTGCTGAAAGGATTTTTTTTTGAAGTATTCTTGTAAATGACTGATTAACTTCTCAAACATTAAAAAATGCTCATAGAAATAATAATCTACACCACAAAGTGGAACATATTATATATTAATAATTTTAGAACTAATAAAACAAGAGAAATTAGAGATGTGAGCAAATGATATGAAATACAAAGTTGATATGATATATAAAACTGTTTAATGGGCTGTGAAAGAAGGGAGGTTATAGAGTGATTTTGTTCACGAGATGCAAACAAGCAAAATTAAGCCAATTAAACTAAAGCCAAGATGCAGTGTTAAGGATAAACTTCTCCAGTTACAAAATTAACCTACATAGAGCAAAATAGAAATACATACAGAAGCAGATATAATACATTTTGTTCTTGATAGTTTCTTGATACTTGGATTCTTTAAATGGAATTTAAAGATTGCTACTGTGAAGAATTATAAAATCAGTTTAAATACCTAGAAATAAACCTTAGAAAAATGGATGCCTTTTGAGCCATCTAACCAGCTAATGACTTTTCTGCATATATTCTATGAAAAATATTAGAAATAATTATATTTGTTAAATAATTTAATAACCTTATTTTATATTAGGGTCATTTTTGAAGGAAATTTTTATGTGGTAAATCAATTAAGAATATTTTACTTTGTTTTTCACCTGTAGAGCCTGCTTAAAAATGAGTATTAAGGCTGAACAGTATATAAAACAGCTTAAATTAGTTACAAAATATATATATTTGCCTGTACTCCTTCTGAGATCTTATCTCAGAGGTCTGTCCCAGCATAATGCTTCTTTTTTCTCAAGTACTCAGCTTGTTTGAGGAATAGAAGATAAATATTCTTAAGCAGAGAGAGGGCAATTTTCAAAATCGGATGATATACCTACTGTCTAGGGGGAAAGTCATACCCAAGAGCTGTGTTCTCTCTGTAGAGGAGCCATCTATCACCAACCTCTGAACTGATTTCTGGATGAAGCCTTCTGATTCTTAAAGTGTGTTCTGTTCCAAAGTCTTAGAGATACATGGAGGTAGGTCATTAACAGCTTAGTCCCCAGGAAAATGAATTTTAGCATTACCTCAAAGTGCTGACAAGTCGACTTGTTCAAATCRTGGTTCTGAAAGATGCTGCACCCCGTATAATCTCTTCTGAGTGCCGTTGCATCGAAGACACTGTACCAAGTTACAAACCTTTTCTGATACTTTCTAGAAGTCAACTCCCTTTTCTTTGATGTTTTTGCTTTGACATTTGTACTTTTGAGACACTGTTTCCTTGCCAAAAACTTAATAGCTGTATTACGTTGGTGTGTGCCATTCAGCTTCGAAGAGGAGACTGATGTATTGTTCTCAAATTCCTTCTCCTTGGAGAAAGTGCTTTCAGGCTTCTTCCTGGCACTAAGAAATGGGACCAGACTCTTTTGTGCCGTACACGTCAGCATCAAGACGAAGCTTTTGATACTGTGGCAGACTGTTCCGGTCCAGCCATTTACTCTCTCCAACCTCTACAAAGCAAGATAGGCTTTAATTTCAGAAAAATGGAACCTGGAAAGAGTCTGCATGTAGTCCTTGGAGCCCTCAAGTTGCCCTTCCTACACAATGCTCTTTGACAGGTGTAATAGTCTGACTTGTCAGTGTCATGGAGTTGGTCTTTACTCACCCCTGGATAAAGGAGTTTAGACCAACTTTCTCCTCTTATCAGAAAAGAAAAAATGGCTAGAGTCTGACACCAGACTTCAGAGGTGAATAACTTGACTTTCCTCAGGCAAAAAGTAGGAACAGTATCGGTAGCTCCAGGGTTCATAACAGAGAAGGGAATGGGTCTTTGCACTGGGAGTGGTTTAGCAACATTGTAGGCTGATGCATTTCTGATGTAATATGATTCTACCTTTCTGTCTCCACATGGCCCTTCGGATTTTCTCAGAGATCCTGGCATTAGACAGCACGTCTATGGAAAGAGTGTTATTTTGCTCATGTAGATATTTGGTTCTTAAGAAACCATGTCTCAGACTGAATTGTAAAGTCCTGCCTCTTCAGCACTCCACAGCTCAAAAGAAACATGCAAAAGTCCTAACTGTCCAATATTGTTTATATATTGTTCAATTATTGTTCTGAATCAGAATACTCTTCCATGTTTCATGACAGTCCTGCCTCTCACAGGATGGTTTCAGCATCTGAATGTGGATTTTTAAGACTCATTTTCTCCCTTACTGCTCAAATAATGTCATGTGTCCACTCTCAGAGACTTGACCATTTGCTATTTACCTGATATGCAAAGCTAAACGGCGTGCCCTGGGTATGTCCACTTTACATTCAGCATCTGAGTTGGCAGTGACAAATGTTTCTTTCTTTGGCTAGGAAGTTCAGTGAATCTGAATTCAGAGGCCACGATGCCCTGCTGAGCACAATTTAAAGTTAATGGGCCTGTTTCTTTCTTCCTTTCCACTTTGCTGAAAGCTGCCTCTGAGTATTGGTGATCTCTCTGGCAAGGGCACTTTAGGACTCTCAGCAACATATCCAAGGATTATGTTCTTGTTCCCAGTAGGCTTATTTCAGGCTTGTCCCTCAAATCATGCCCATGCTTGATGCTGCCGATACTAGACAGCTTTTGTGCTTTGTTCATCCCCTGTAAGATACCTTGCTATTTGTATTGGGGCACAAAACTTTTTATTTTTATAAGCTAACAACTTTTTTAAAGGCAATTACTAAAATAATGATTTGTGTTAAAAAATTGGATGGCCTGGATGATTTGTAGGAAATATTGCAGGTAGGGTCTGGACCACTGGACCAAAAAGTTGGGAAACGATCTCTCAGACTGTGTCAAAAGTACTTGGGCATGGTTTCTCTCAGACTGAGTAGACTCTAGTTGACTGCAAAGCAGTTATTACATTGGACATTAGAATTCAGAAGAGCTACTGGGACAATGTTTTTTATGATACAACATCCATTTGATTATATTAATACATTTTTACATTAATTTCTGGAAGGCTCAATAAATTAAGCAGAAGCATATTTTCTTTCTAACATTGTCTATCCACTATCTGTTGAACTTATTAAACAGAATAGGTGCAGGTTTCAAAGCCCAGTAGTGAGGTGTTTCCTTTTACTCTGCTAGCATCAGATCACTGGACAACAGGCCATCTCTGACATAAATAAGCATTTAAGATCTGATCAAAGATGATTGTTAGGGAAATCCTACCTTTCCTGGTAAGCACAGAATAAAGAATGAGCACACTTAAAATTGCATATCTATCAGTAACATACTGAGTATTTTTGAAGTTAAATTTTTAAATATATGTTCAAATTATTGGTTTGTGACAACTTTAACAGCAAAACGAACAGTGCTGGTTTTTAATTTATTTAACTGCTTTTTGATGGAGAAAATAACCTTCTTTCACTTGATCAGGCTCGAATGTTCACTTGATGTTGAGTAGCTCCTGTAAGACTTTAGATCCTTGGTATTCATTGGATCTCTCTATTTTTAAGACACAAAGCAGAGAGACAGTTTTCTGATACCCTGCTGAGAACAGCTAATATTTCCCAAAAATAGTTTTCTGACTAGAAAAACTTCAGGTCTGTAGGATGTAAATGGACATTACAACAATTTGATTTTATCTTTTTCCTTTATGAGTTTTGCTAATGGCAGAAACCATAAATGTTCAAAATGTCTGTTGGGAACTGTTGTGGTTTAGCCCCAGCTCACTCACTCGCCCCCGGTGGGATGAGGGAGAGAATCGGAAGAGTAAAAACGAGAAAACTCGTGGATTGAGATAAAGACAGTTTAATAGGGAAAGCAAAAGCCGCGCACGCAAGCAAAGCAAAACAAGGAATTCATTCACTGCTTCCCATCGGCAGGCAGGTGTTCAGCCATCTCCAGGAACGCAGGGCTCCATCACGCGTAACGGTTACTTGGGAAGACAAATGCCATCACTCCGAATGCCCCCCCCTTCCTTCTTCTTCCCCCAGCTTTATATGCTGAGCATGACGTCATATGGTATGGAATATCCCTTTGGTCAGTTGGGGTCAGCTGTCCCGGCTGTGTCCCCTCCCAGCTTCTTGTGCACCCCCAGCCTMCTCGCTGGTGGGGTGGGGTGAGAAGCAGCAAAGGCCTTGACTCTGTGTAAGCACTGCTCAGCAATAACGAAACCATCTCTGTATTAACAACACTGTTTTCAGCACAAATCCAAAACATAGCCTCACACTAGCTACTATGAAGAAAATTAACTCTACCCCAGTCAAAACCAGCACAGGAGCAAATATGGAAGAGATTTGTATTTTTCAGATGCAGTCACCACTTTCCCAAGAATTTTTCACGTATTCATAGAAGGATTGAGCCTGGAGGGGACCTCTAGAGTGCATCTGGTCCGACTCCCCACTCAAGCAGCGCCACCTATAACGGGTTGCCCTCTCTGGGCAACCTGTGCCAGCGCTTGGTCACCCTCACAGTGAATGTTTCCTGATGTTCAGGGGGGCCTCCTATGTTTCATTTTGTGCCTATTGCCTGTGGTCCTGTCACTGGGAACCACTGAAAAGAGCCTGGCTCCCTCTTCTTTGCACCCTCCTTTGAGGTATTTATATACATTCTGAAGATCCCACTGAGCCTTCTCCAGGCTGAACTCCCAGCTCTCTCAACCTTTCCTCATAGGAGAGATGCTTCAGTGCCTTCATCATCTTTGTATGTTCATCTCCCTTCATCTCTCCAGTATGTTCATGTCTCTTGTACTGAGGAGCCCAGAACTGGGCACAGTGCTCCATGTGTGGCCTCACCAATACTGAGTAGAGGGGAAGGATCACCTCCTTCCGCCTGCTGGCAATACTTGGCCTAATGCAGCCCAGGATACCATTAACGTTTTTTGCAGCACGGGCACATTGCTGGTTCATGTTCAACTTGGTGTCCACCAGGACCCCCAGGTCCTTTTCTACAAAGCTGTTTTCCAGCTGGTCAGCCCCCACCTGTACTGGTGCATGGGGTTGTTCCTCCCCAGGTTCAGGACTTTGCAGTTCCCCTTATTGATCTTGATGAGGATCCTGTCAGCCTATTTCTCCAGCCTGTCAATGTCCCTCTGGATGGCAGCATGATCCTCTGGAATATCAGCCACTCCTCCCAGTTTGGGGAGGGTACTCTGAAAACTTGCTGAGGGTACCCTCTGCCCCATCATCCAGATCATTAATGAAGATGTTGAACAGGATCAGGCCCAGTATTGACACTTGGGGTACACCACTACTTACTGGCCTCCAACTAGACTTCGTGCCACTGATCACCCATCACTGTTCAGCCAGAAGTGGTGGCTTCTGCATTTTCTTTTTTTTTTTTTTTTTTTTTTTTTTGCTTTGGGCAGTTTTTGATGCTGCGTTTCCTTTATTTTTTAAAAGCTAGTGAATGCCACCTTTATTTTAAGGCTATCAGAGTTTAGACAGCTCCCCTTGACAATTTCAAATGTGAGATGGAATGCTGATGTCAAATCTAGATCACAATTGTAAAACAACTTTTGTTTGTGTCACTCAGGTACAAATACTATCCAACTATATATTCTGTGAATACTCACCAATAAGGTTCAGACATAAATGCAAAATTTTACATGTTGTAAAGTCCTACTGATTGCTGGGCTGATAAACATCAAGGCCCACCTTTACAGAATGCAGCAAGAAATACAGTACCTCACCTATCTTTATTATAGTTGCTCCTTGGGAAAGAGACTAGTGTTTGAAGAGAGACTTAAAATAAAAACTCTATTAGAATTTCTTCAGAAAGGAGATTCCTGACAGGAACTCTATTGACTACTTTTATTGATAATTTGGGGAATTTAGTCTCAGCTGTAGACTGGGTATTCAAGTAAGTTGTTGAGTCAAGGGTGAGGATTTGGCCTCCAGTTGCAGAATGGCTTAGTCTAGTCTTTAAAAAAAATCCAAAACAACAGCTAAAAGTTTCCAATTGCAAGCTTGTGGTATCCTATATCACCACCTGATGTCTTGTGGTTGTTTCCATAAAAAGACAGCACTGTGATATGTCGGTGTTTTCAATGGAATTGAAGAGAACCCAGTATTTTCCAGACTTGAGAGTTAATATTAAACAATATTAATTAGTAGTTTTAATCAACTACGACATCTTGAAATATTCCATTTTAAACTGCAAACAAATGTTCTTCTGGGTCAACATAAATATTTCAGTGATTATGTCCCTTGTTGCCATATTAATAACTGGAAGATCATCAGATGTTTTGTGTCCTGTTGCTATGGGGTTGATTAATGACACCATACTGTGAAGTCCCAAGGTATTTCCTGGTCATCAGTTGAATACTCCCACTTTCTCGTGGTCAGGAATTCCTGATGCTCTGTCGTTATTGTTGTTACAGCCTTGTTTCTGGTGAAAAAAACCAAAAAAATACGGGATTTTTTTCCCTTTAAAGCAATATTTCACCTGTGTATTGTCCTGGTGAACATCTGATTTGTAGTCCTGTTGCTTGTGTTCTCTCATTCTTCCAAGTGTTGACAAAACAACTTTGACACCACTTCAATAACTACCTAAATCTTGCATGTAGGTGATTCCCTTAGCTTCAGTGTACTTATTTACTTAGTTAAATCTAGGTATTTGCTGAGGTGCCTATAGGTTTTTGTTCATTTGTTGGGTTTTCTTTGTAAAGGAAGCAGTTAAGTCAATCATCATAACAATAGTGCTGTTAAATAAGGACCATGGGTTTGAGCTTACAAAAATAAATGCTTTTTCCCCCTACTTTTTATGGAAGATATACATTTTGAAATAAATTTTCATTAAAATATAGGTATATTTAGTCACAATACAGAATAATATAACCTTACTATTTTCTATTAAAGAATTTAGAACTTGCTGACAAATGAAACAAGTCTAATTATACAGCAGGTAAAATAGTAATACATTAAATACAATATATATAAAAATAGCTGCAGTAATACCAAATCAGAAAATGATGGCCAAAGTTTTTTTCTTAGTGAAATTAACTGTTCCGCAAGGCACACATTTTTAATCTTGGTAATACCATAACTAAGCGGTTTAAGTATGCATAAATACTAAGCCAAATTCTGTTTTCAATTATCTGCATAATCTTCAGATTATTCCTTAGTTTAGGGATAATGTCATTTATATCAGTAGCATTCATGTAATAATGTGTTAAAAAAACCCCAAAACCGCAACTTGGCTATCTTCCAGCAAACTGGGATATCCCAGAAAAAGTTGCATGTCTTTGTAATACCATAAAGACTAATTCAACAATGATTAACAGGTAAATTATTACACAACTAAACCTATGTAAATATTACAAGAGCAGATTCCTGTAAAATTTATAAAAATCACAGATGACAAGGTATTAATCAAATAAGAAATGCCTTAAAGGAATTCATATAGTTTTGTGAACCATAAAAGCTGAACTCAACACACTTATCCCCAATATCCTGATATAACATTTTTTGTTCCTTATTTTTATTCATTAAGCATAATTTCATTAGGATAGTAAGCTAACAATGAAGTGCTGAGTGGTTATAATAGGAGAAGCATGTACAGAATCAGACAAAGTGGGACCTCACCTGAACTAAATAAGCACTCAGAAATGATGTTCTTTACCACTGAAACATAACTACTAGTATGTCATTACAGCATTCATATCATTATATTATGTTTAATTTAGAAGAACCCTATGTATAATCATTTATTCATTAGTATTAGCTATACAGGGCTACAGACACAAAATACTTAAATAGTTCTATAAACAGTAAAGTGAGTTAAGGGGACCTTACCCCCATCATATTGGGTGTTTTATCTGACTAACTCTGATAGTACATCACAAGTTGCTTTCCAGAAATGCTGTGGTTTCAGATCTCCTTATTCAGATCTCTTGGTAACATGATTTTATTTTGTTTATTAAAGTAATTGTTTCATCACTGGAAACACTGAATTATTGTAATTCCTTGGAACAAACCATAGAAAAATTATCAAATGCCAAGTAAAACCAAAGGATTTTTTTTAGAATTTTCATTTAGGAAAAAAAATACTGTTCTTGTTAAAATGTCTGGCAAATTTTTTTTCTGTGGGTCCTAGCCCTGGAGCCGGATCCTTGAGGTCACACCTTGAAGGCTGCGTGCAGTTCTGCTCCCGCTCCCTCCAGAGGAACGCTCTGCCTGTGTATCCAGAGGGATGGGCTTTCCTCTGTGCACTGTTTCCCTCTTTACATCAGGGATGCTCCTGCCTTCCTGCCATCATCTACCTTATGCGCCGTGCAACCTGCCTACCCAGCATTTTTGTCAATTTGCGCTCTGCTTTGCCCTGAGCCAGCTCTGGTCTGAAAGTGCTGTGCTGAGGTTAATATAATAAGCCCTTCTGAGAGCACAGCACTTTTTGAATCGGAGCTGCTTCTATGCACTTTAGCAAGATTGTCTGAAAGGCTTACGGGCAGCCCAGCTGTGTGTTAGTGTGCAAGGCCTGAGATTAAACTTTATTTAGCTATTTCAAGACCCTGTTGGAGGGGAGGAAAATTCAAAATTTGGGGAGTGACGATTATTCAGGTTTAGCTTTTAATCACATTAATACTGCTCTTTCCATAACTCATCTAGATTAATTGCAATGAGGAATGTGCTCTGAACAAGGTAAAACATCATACCTTCCTGCTTAGAAAAGGGCAAGGTATCATAGAGAGCTATAAAATCAGGACTGGCACGAAGAATGGGAGTGTGAAATAATTTAATCACTGTTTCTCAAAATACAGGGACTCGAGTCACCCAATGGAATTATTGGATTTAAAAATAAATTAAGTACTTTTTCACACAATGTACCGTTATGTTGTGAATTCATTCCCCGTGCAACCTTGAGAGGGCTAGAAGTATAAATGGGTTTCTAAAGCGACTCTGTGAATTCATAAAGATAGCTCAATTGGTGACTAAAAAACCCTTCTGGTCTGGAGACTCAGAAGGCCCATGTCTTACTACTGGGAGGGTATACATGGATCTTTTTTAAAGCAATCTCCAAACATCTTCAGCTGGCCACTGTCGGGGGAGAGGATCTAGGTGCAGCAGACCGGTGTCTCAGTATTGTAGTTGTCCTTGAGCTTCCTAAGTCCCCCGCTGCTCTGGCCTCTGACAACACAGTCCCTGAACGTGTCTCTCCGTCTGCTGCTGGTGGGGGCCCAGGTGAATACCCCACAGCAGAGAATAAGATGTAGCGCTAGACCTGCCTGTCAGGTTTTGAGAGGTACAATAAAAACAGAGCCTGGCTGGCCACTCAGCTTTTCAGCCTTTTAAGCTGAACCTTCAGAAAGAGGCTTTGGTAAGGTGTTAAGAGAGATCAGCAATGCGGAGGATGGCATTTGACTTGACCCTCAAATGCTGGTGGTTTCATTTACGTGTTGGTGACCTGGCATATTGCTGTCCTATGCTAGGCTGGGGAATTATGATGCCATTTCTTGTGCTTGGAACCGTATAAAACAATGTAGTCACTATGTACTTCGTGCTTGCTAGCCACGAATATAAGCAGCACATAACATTATACACAGATAAATAAATTCACTGCATATAATGTATATCCCAGCTGCCTTTATTCCTCTAAACATACAGTATTSACAGATGACTGTCAATACTAGGTGACTGCAATTTTAGTGATCATGGAATAAAACTTGGAAAAAGAAAAGTTAAACAGTAATAACAAGGCATATGTTTATACTGAGAAACATGTGGACTCAGAATTGTATCCTTTAAGATTTCTGGGGAGGGAAGCTCCAAGTAAACTCTGATTGCTCTCTCATACATAAATGTAAAAATCTAATGACAAAAAGCCATGATATGCCACCACCTTTATCTCAGCTACTTACTTGTATACTACTTACACTAGTAGGGAATGGGTTAAAAATTGATAATACTGAGTGGCTTATCAATAGCAGTTATCATTTGTATAGTTAAGGTATGTATATTGAAAACTAGTGTATTCAAGATACACCTCACCTTGATTTCAAAGCATGCTTAGGTGCTTTTTAAATCTTCAGTATACACCTTCATTTGTAGACACCTTGGAAAAATGGGGTCATGACACATTTGCAAGTGAGAATTTCTTTGTGGGAGTTTATTTTCTTTACTGTGCATTATTTCTTTTAGATTGTATAATATTTTAAGTGTCTAGAAATATGTTGTGTATGTTATTAAACATAATCAATATTAGTCCTGTGAGCTTATTTTTATATTAATAGGAAAGACTAAAAAGAGGATTTAGGTGAACCAGGATGTTGGAGTCCACCACTGCGATCTAAAAACCTCTGCTTGGTGGTGAGGTAATCCCAGAAATATCTCAGTTGACTAATTCTGTCTCTGAAGAAGTGGCAGCTGTGCTGATGCTAGAAGTCTGTGTTGGTCTTATAACAAAAGCTGCTTCTCTCTTCTTTAGGACTTATAACTCTCTTCTTTAGGTCTTATAAACAAAGTTGCTTCTTCTCTTCTTTAGGATGAGAGGAAATGGCCTCAAGTTGCGCCAGGGGAGGTTTAGATATTAGGAAATTATATATTGGATATTAGGAAAAATTTCTTCACCGCAAGGGTAGGCAGGCATTGGAACAGGCTGCCCAGGGAAGTGGTGGAGCCTGGAGGCGTTCAAAAAACGTGTGGATGTGGCGCTTCGGGACATGGTTTAGGGGGCATGGGTGCTGGGTTGATGGTTGGACTTGATGATCTTAGAGGTCTTTTCCAACCTTAATGATTCTATGATTCTATGATTCTCCAAGCAGCAAGATCCCTACCTCCCTGCCCTGGTGGGACTGGGACACTGAGCAGAGCGACGTCTATCCTGGCGTGTCTTCTGAGCTTGCCAAATGCATGGATGGCACCAGGCCTCTCACAGGCTCTATGTGGAAGGTGCAATGGCGTGTATGTCAGTGCCCACCACCTTCCCGATAGCTGACTGGTAACAGGAGGTTACCAGTGAGTTACTGGTTATCGCACTTTACCAGGAAACAGGGGGCACAGGCTCTGGCCCTCTGTTCAGCTTGAGGGTACTCCCCACGCCCGGGGCTTGCCCTGGCTGCCGGGCTGCCACCCGCGCTGAACGGTGGCATTTTCCGCTTCTCCTGACAAGCTGGGCCACTGGAGGGAGAAGAATTAAAAAATCTCTCTAACTATACCACAAGGAACGGGGTGTCATAGTCCAGGGTTTCAGGCAGTTGGTTGGGCACTGTGACTCCTCAGACTCCAGCCTCAGTGCAYGGGATTCTTTCTGGTTTCATTTCCTGTAATGTTTATGCTTTTTATTTTAAAACAGTCATTGGATAAAGGTCTCTCTAAGCTTCTTAGACATTTGATGCAAGTGTGGAAGGGAAATTTGGAAATACATGTAAAAAGAATTAGGGTTATTCTTTGTAATGTCCAATACTTGAAAACTATATGAAATAGAAAAACCATTTCTCTCACTGTCAAAATACAAGTTTACTGCACAGAAATATGTTTGCATTTAATTTTCTGTTTTACTAATCATTAACTAACTATTAAGCTGTAGAGTATGGCACTTATAATAAACAGTGGAGTCATATCTCTTTTGATATAAAGTCTACAGTCCTCATTTTGCTGCAATGTGTGTCCTTGTTCAGCAGTGGATACAGAGACCATGCTAGTTAGACAGATGTCTAGGGCAATAAAATGATGTCTAGTGATGTTTAGGGCAATAAAATAGTGGCAGGGCCCCATGAAATGTAGATACATGCATGCCTTTGTTTATGGCGTCAGGAAACCTGGAGCTTATCTCCATTCTGGCCTGAGTCTTTCCAGCTGTTGACCACCTGGATATAAACCAGGACAACTGTGTCTGATATCGCATATACTTACATATTTGTATAAGGATATGTTAGGCATGTATAAAGATCCATTAGATCTAGTTTTGTCTATGCCTAGTTACCTGACATATTTACTTAGCTTTTCCAGAGAAAGAGAGAGTGCAGTTCAAACACACAAAATGAAGCTTTTTAAGTTTCACTCTTTTAATAACATGGTCTCGGACTTCTGTTGATTGAATAGTTCTAAATAAAAGCAGAATGAAAGGTGAGCCCATAAAGAAAAGGTCTGAGACATCAAAAGACATCAAAAGACATCGTAAGCAATAGGGGATACTGTTGAAGGGAAAATGATATTACATTCAGAAAGATCAGGCACCTTTGAGAGAAAGAAAAACAAATACTACGGAGGACAATGAACTAAAAATGTTAGAAGAAACTTAAAGGGAAAAGTGTACTAAAGGTAGCAAAGAAAACATGGAACAGCCTTTTTTTTTTTTTCCTTTAATTCTATTTAGGCAAATAAAAGGAGTTCAGAGACCAAAGCTGAGATGATAGGTTTCACACTATCCTTTTTGAAAAAGGAGATGGAAATGAAGATGAGGCTGAAGACCAAAGAAAATTAGGGCAGTGAAAGAAACTAACAGAGAAGAGAACATACATAAATGGAATAATGATAAAAGGGTTGGGTTTTTTTTCTTTGATATTTGAGAAGAGTATTTAGGATTTTTAAATAAGCTACGTAACTAGCAGTGAGAGCAGTAGTAAGCCTCAGTAATTGAGCTTCTCTATTGTTTTGAAAGGACATTAAAAGCAATCCAGTTCCTTGACTCACTACTTCAATGCATTATAAATCTCTACATGGAAATACATACATGGCGTACAGATGATTGCTTGTTTATGGAACAAGGACAAAAAAGTGGTTCATGGCTCAGGTTATGTTATTGGAGAGAAATGGGGAGACCGCAAACATGAGCTCTAGCTGATACAGTGGTGGTTTTCTGGGCTCTCTGCATGTTGTCTTCTCATAAAAAGTTGATGTGGAGGGACGGGATATGCTTTTCAGGAGTTTTAGATGAACAAAAACAGAGAAAAGCTGAGCTTGGACTATTCATTGTTTAAAGGCTTCCAGTCAGTCTGTTCTTGAATGAATGCTTAATTTAAAGTATACTTAGAGCTAAGATCTCGGGGAGAAAAGTTAAAGAGCAGAGCAAGGGATTACTGGGAAAGCAGGCGGAGAACAGGAGAACAAGGAGAAAGAAGCTATCATGTGCCACTTTAAGGAGTTTGTTGGAGAATAAATGCAACATATAGTGCAGTCCTAAATAAGTCTTCATGAAAACACACAAGAAGCTGGTAAGACTTTATTCCTTGACTTTTCATTCCTTTGAAAATGACTTTTCATTTTTTTGAAAAGTCTTTACTCTTCTTTACTGAGGTGCATGGTGTGAGAATAGGAGACAATGCTTATTAAATGAAATGGGACCCTCTGACTGGATATAAGGTGGTTTTGTGTTTTGTTTTCTTTTGTGAGGATTGTCAGATACTGGAACAGGTTGTGCAGAGGGGCTGTGGAGTCTATGATCCTGGAGGTTTTCAAAACCCTGAGGTACCTGATGTGAATTCAATGTTAACCTTGCTTTGTGGAGGAGGCTGGATGTCCTGAGGTCGCTTCGAACCTGAATGATTCTGTGAGTCTGTTACATCTTCTCTGTTCTCTCTATCAGCCAGGAAGAGAATAGGAGGTGGGGCCTTGTGGTCGTGTCCACGCTAAACCTTGTATATGGACCTTTAAATGCTACCAAAAACAAACAAAAAAAATCAAGGAAAAAAATGAGTATATTCCTTTTCCGAGTATTTCTGATTATTGTTGGTTCTCACATGTAAAATAAATGCAGAACTAAAGAGTATTTATTGCTTAGGGTTGTTTTAGCCAGATCCTAAACCCACTGCAGTCCAAAGAAGTTTTTCTTTGGATAGCTTCTCTGTGAAGGCCTGTTACATCGGCCTGGCAAAATGAAAGGACACCAATTATTGGAAACTTTAATAGCAGATTTGTGGCAGTGCTTGTTACACATCTGGCTGGCAATATCACTGCTGGGGAGAGCTGTCCCATCTGTCCAATGACTCTTCTTTCATGAGATATCAAGAATGCTGTGCCAGAGTACAGAACCTGGCAGGCACAAATGCAGTTGAGAAGCTGTTAAGGGTGATAATTGGGTAGATTATCTTGTCATAGCTGTCCGATTATGCAGAGTATTACAGATATGGTGACCCTGATTTAAGAGGATACTTTGGTAGTGCATACCCTTGGTAACCATTGGCTGGTGGCATGTCCATGGAGCAACAAGCAGAAGATAATATTAAAATCTCCTGAAAAAGACTTAGAAAAGGGATTAATGGAAAATAATGTATGTGTTCCTTGCTGTGTCATGTATAAGGATCTAGACTGGATGAGGACTCAGAGACTGTCACATGCAAAATGTCTCAGCTGGTAAAACCTGAAGCTGATTTTTCTAAAGAGCTGAGTAATTCACTAAATGCTTTCCATTTCAAAACATGGATTAGTGAAATCACATACTCTCTGGCATTAGCTCTCAGTGCGTAAAAAGGTTCTGTTCTTTATGGCAGGTTAACATATACGAACAAGCTGAGAAAGAAGGGTAAGTGTAGGTCCCTAATGGTTTCATAAATTTTATTACAGATACAGCATCTAGACAGTTTACTGACAAACACTTTGCACCAGGAGTACTGCTTAATTGCATGATGGGTTTTGTCGAGGTCTGGTCCAGAAATGCCCCCATATTTGTCCTGGGACAGTTTCAAAAGTTTTTCCTTCCCCCTTTCCATCAATTCCCTGAAGAAGTATCTCCACAGTTTGTAGCTGCTCTTTTGTCTGTTTCCCTTTTCCTCACCTTTACTTCCCTGACTAAAGCCACCACTTCGCATTTACTGTTGCATCTTTGTATTTTTCAGTTGAAACCTAGAAGATTTCTTACCAAAACCCCTATTTTTCTTCTAGAAAATGTTTTGATGAAAAAGCATTGATCAGCTTCAGTTTTTATGTCTTTCTTTAAAGCATCCAGTATTGATTTGCTACTGGTGCATGCATCATGCTTGGCACTGTAGAGGAATATCTATAGGCAAAAACCTATGTTTCTTCACAATGGAAAAGTTGTCTAACACCAGTCAAATTTCAGATGAAACTTTTGCAATTCCTTTTTGGAAATAAAAGAAGAGTTTGATTATAGGTCAGAGGCAGAAAGCAAGAATGGCAGGCTCAAACGGCAGTCTTTTTATCAAGGAAGAGGATAAGATGCCTTCAGTCTTACTAGAACTACAGTTATTTCTCTTTCCTCGCTAAAATATTGCCAGTAAATCCAGGATCACTCTACCAGACATGCAAAACTACATCCACTGTACAGAAGATCCTTTGCCAATGATGATTTCTGTTTTGATAAGGTTGAGGTTACTTAGAGGCAAGAGAGTAGAGGGAATGATTATGAAAAAGGAAATCTGCAAGCAGTTCAGCATTTCTCACCATACTTTTTTCCCCTCTTCTTTTCTAGGAAACGTAGTTGCAATGACAGATGCTGATCTAGCTTTTGACTCAACTTTTAGTTTGCTGCTAGACTGAATGTTGTGGGTTTCTTAATATGTGTTGGTTTGGTTTTTTTTTTTCTCAACTATGTACAGTTTCTTTTGGCAAAGGGAAGCACTTCAACTAGATTGAACTTTGGGATGTGTCAAAATGTAAAGCCTGTGGGGCTTTTTGCATGTTTATGTTGCTTTTGCAAACATGCACAATGCCAGCTGTGCAAAATGTCCCCTTTCTGCCTGAGGCTGGGCAGGAAACTGCACCCTGTCTTCCTACGCTTGGCTGTGCTAATCCATGTTTGTGATTGCCAAGCGTGATTGCTGCAACACATTGCACCGAAATATCAAATTTCTAGCCAAGTCAATAGACCTAAAGGGAGAAATGGAGGTTTCCAGAGAGGTCTCTGGGCTTACTGGAATGCAGACTAAGAATGCTAGGTCCAATGTTAACAAGAGACATGTCTATTCCATAGCAGCTTCCTGGCTTTTGCATGAGCAGTCTTCTAAAAAAACCTAAACCCAAAACCAAACCAAAAAAACTCTAGTTCTGTTAAATAGATTTGAGATATCACAGATTAGAAGTGTTAGGTATTTTCACGCTCTGTAAAACCCAGCAAGGAACTGTGGCCTTCACTGCATTTGCTTCGCAGTTCTGCTACTCGTGGGTGCCTGTGAATATTCTTCCTACGCCGATAAGGTTCACTGGTCTTTTCTGCTCTGTAAAAGTGGGCCGTGTTGTTTCTTGGTTGGTGGATTCACCAGCTGAACAGTGTAGGTTAAACCCAGAGGTGTTGATGTCTTTTTAGTCCCTTACCTTTGACACATAATGGAGTTTCTTCCTGACTCTCCCTGTGCAGTCAGTCTGCTGTGGCCCCCAGCCATTCTTGTATTCCACGTTAGGCAACAGTAAGCCATGTCCTCCTGAGCAGCACTAAACTTTAGAGTCATGTCTTGATAACCTTGATAGTTTTAGCTATCTGAAGTCTTCTTTATTAACAGAATAACGTATATCCTGGAGTGTCTTGCTACTGTCAGTGAATGGATTAATTATTTTTACATATAGCTATATCTGGACAGAGAATCTACTTTCTCTAAAAATGTTTGTGTGAAAGGCTGTTCAAATAATCTTCCCAGTGTGAAATAAAAAACATCGAGAAACAGTTAAAATCTTTTCTTGACCATTTGAAATTTTGCATGTCAGCATTTTATTTGTGACCCTTGCTCTTCCTTTTCTTTTATGTTCTGTGAATGATTCGTATTTTTCCCTTGCTGCTGCCAAGAACTCAGTTGTTAGTGCCAGTTCCTAAACTAACAGCCAGTTTCAACTTACTTTATCTCATATATAAAATAAACCTGAACTATTGAATATTCCTGTTTAGTTTCTCACTCTAGAAAGTGGGTTAAAAATAGCTAAACAGGGCTTATGCAGCTACTAAGGAAGCAGGTTGGGACTTTGAGACTGTAGTCAGTTTATATTGCTACTTTTTCATATTCTAACCTCTACTTATCCACTGCTTGTCTTCACCTCCTGTTCCCTCCAGAATATCTTAATTTTTTGTCCTTTAAGCTTTCACTTTCCTTCACAATCAGTTATGGAAAGGGAGTGTGCATAGAGGTGTTTTACACTGACACGGGATATTTGTTTGTGGCGTGTGATATTAAGTGTATTAAAATGTGCCACCCACTTAGTAATATTGTAGTTTTGTAAAGTTAGTGTCTCAGGAACAACTGCTGAAAAAATGACACTGGTTGGCTGAGAACCAGGCTTGCATTGTGATAGGCAGTCATTTCTCCTAGAGGTTATTAATTTTGTCTGTGTATATTGAGGCACTTTACGTTTTTTAATCCAAGGTCTCTTTCACCTGAAAATCTTAGAATTTGAACAAAAATAGAAGGGCACATACTTTAAAACAAAAATTACCCCCATGGCAGTCAAGTATGAAGAAGCATATGGGGTAAAAAACATCAAAATATAGTCCATTTTACGTTTCACTCCTCTCCAGCAATAGATTTTTGTTTTCTTCAGTAGACAACGTGAAAGATAATCACTTTGCCTTTCTAACTAGTGAAAATAAGGGGTAATACCTATCAAACAATTGCCATGGAAATATGTTTCAAGAAATGTTTATTTCTACTAGAACTGAAAAATGAACTGCATACAAGTGTAACTCTCTTCTGCCTAGGGGTTGTCCTTCAAATATTTTACCATTTTTCCCCCTGTGATTACTCATTGCAGATGACTGGAAATGGGTATATTATTTAATCAAAGTAATAGCAGTAGCTACTATCACACCCTTTGACCATTCAATTAAAACCCCTGTGCCATGTCTACAGTCTACATGTGCACACAAATCCAGAGACCTGAGTTATTTGATTGATGCCCGAAGCCTGGTATCTTAGGAAGTTAGCCATAGGGAGAAGACAGAATAGGATCAGCAAGAGACAAATTATTCACAGTTTTTCTCTCTCAGGTTTGGGTTGTTTGTTGTTGTTGGGTTTTTTTTTTTTTTTTTTTTTTTTTTTCCCCTTCTAAAAACATACTGTTTAACTCCTTTAGGTCATATTTCTTTTTAAAAAAAAGTTTGTGGGTTGTAAATGTTCTAGTCACCTTGCCTTGAGATGGGCCACAGAATGTCTTATTCCCACATTCAAGCAAAGACACACAAAATGAATACAAATCCTGAAGCTCTGTGTGAATGCCAGTGCTACAGCCAGAAGTATGATAGTAATTTGTGTAAAAATGTCTCAGCTGTGAACTTGCCAGCTCAGGAACTTCCAGCTGTGCTGCTGCTGTGGCATGAAGTGCAGTGCAATCTGCAAACTCTCCAAATCTATGTAAATACTTAAGACKAAACTGCACCCATGCCTTGGTGCTTTGGCTGCGGGTCTAACAACACCCAATGCAGACAGTGCAAAGCTAGTTTCCAACTTCTACATTAGGTGCACTCATATCTTTTATTACTGCATAGACATACTCTAAGGCATTGCAGCCTACATGTGGTCTGAACAAGCTAAAACAGAGAACATCAAACTAAGCATTCATTATGTCTGTTGGTTTGATTTTGCTTTTACTTGTGTTTTAGACATTTAATTCCATATAAAATAAGCTGCTGTGGCAGGTTGTCTCTGTTTTACAAGGTTCAAGTTAAAAATAATCATCATGAGATAACTGAAATGAGATCCCTGCATAAACCTTTGAACATGAAAAAAAAAAAAGTGTTTATTAAAAGACTGGATCCACTTACTTCTCTAAAACCTTTGGTGCCTTGTGCACCATCCTACTCTTCTCTTCCTGTCAGTGCTGAAGGTCCAGATCGTCATCCTGGGAAAGGATATACTATTTCTCTAACATACTTCTTCTACCTTTGATGACTTAGTTCGTTGCTCAATACCTGTTATTAAAACAAAAATCTAAGGAAGATTGAGATGATTCAGTCAAAGTGCTTTCCTGCTGAACTTTACTTACTGGAGATGACTATTTTATACCGGGTTCTGTGAAACACGTATTTTTCAAATGTCACTGATAAAATGACCTATTTCTGTTCTACCAAAACCTTTATTGTCTTTAGACTTCTTTATTAGTTTATTTTTTCTGTTTGACCTTCAGTATATAGATTGCTAGGAATGCAGAGTAAAAGGGAAGACCTCTTCTATCACTGTCCATCCTGCATCTTTCTTTAAGGGAGAAAACAGGCTGATATCAATTGTTATGCTTATATTTTTGTTAACTCTGATAAAGTCCAATATGCAGGCCGTGCTCATTCGTACTCTGCGAAAGGAACAAGTTTTCTTGATTGATCCCTTTATCTGACTGTAAGGCACAAAAGAAAGTATTTCAGTCTGCAGCTACCTAACCATTGCAGTTTGGATTCGGAGTGCACATTACATTTTAGAAATATATTATTCACCATGTCACCTTGAAATAACACTGCAGATGCAGTGTTATCAAACACTCTCTTTTAAAAGATTTGCATGGTTCTGATGGCGGTTCTTCTCCACATTCCACATGTTCCCAGTGTGCGCCCTTTCTGTAATGTTCCTTCCTATGCCCTCTTTCATGTTCATTTTCTAGCTCCGTGCAGATAGTGTTAACTATATTCTGTTAACTTTGCATGGTGATTCAGTGGAATCCTGTAATAATGAAATGCTCTGGATACACTAAAGGTAATTAGTATTAGCAGCACCAAAATAACAAGATGAAATGCATATGAGGTGGTTCATGTCAATGAGTTCTCATGCACTTACTCTCTTTACATTGGTTTTTCTGTCCCACTTGCACTCTGGTGCCATCTGTTATGGCTTATTAAAATTTAGTTCCTATAGGTGCTATATTACTAACAACTCCCTAATACAGTCTACTGTTGTTTTCATTCCAGGTATTTCAGCTCTTGCTCCCTAACATTTCATAGTGCCTTTCTGTGAACTTYCTTTGTGTCCTCCAGTATTTCAGTTTTCAGGCAAACAGTCATTGATGACCTTCACTCTATTCTTGATAAGAGAATATCTTTTGTTATAATCCAGCATAGACCTTTCTCTTGGCTAACTGAAGGCCATTCCCCTGAAAAATCTTCTGCAGTGAAAAGACTCCAGCTGCCCCCTTTCTAATTCTAAGATTGAGATAGTTAAAGTGTCTTCAGCCATCAATTACAAACCTCATTTCAGACTGAACTGTATGTGTCGGGTCAGAAGATGTGTATCAGGATTTGTACAAAATTGTACAAAATTAATGCAGAGACTGCATTGCTCCTAAGAACTGACCTCAGGAAACGCTTAGTGGGAAGAAAAATCAAAATAATATTAATGTCATCTCCATTTAAATGATAAGTAAATGTACTTATGGATTCCTCCTTGCACAACCTTAGTCTGGCAGCAGAGGAAGGGAACAAATGAAGGAGAGAAGTAGCACCTCACGTGCTCAGGCAGGTAACGGGGGGATGAGAGAGTAAGAGGTGATTTTACGTAAAGCTGCTGCACCATGCCAACCATTTATTTTTCTTTCCTCAATATGTCCCTCTGTGCTGATCAGTTTGAGCAAATTTAAAATCTAGATTACTGATTCAGAATTGGTGAGGAGCACACCAGTGTCTGATGCCAGCAGAAGGGACGAACATAGAGCAGAATACAGTCCAAGGCCAGTAATGTCCACCTGGATACTCCTGAAGCCAACAGCTAAGGATGAGGTATTAGCAGCCCACAGGAGAGTGAGGAGACGACAGTATCAATCCAGGGAAAGAAAGAGAAGGGTGAAGTGACAAAGAAGATGTCAAAAACATCAGTATATAGTCCCTTCTACAGATTTATGAAAATAATTAAGACTTTTTTCAGGGCCAGGACCTGGTTTTGAATACAGCCTTAATGCAGCTGCTTAATAACAAGAAATGAGGCGCCGTATCTGAATACAAATAGAAATGACATGAAAATAGCTATAAAGGGCTCATAACTTGGGTAGTTGTAATTCTGTCAAAGAGATTTCCCTGGCACGACAATGGAGCTCTTGCTAATATGCCCACCCAGTCTAACCACCTGTTCTCTGCTGAATTAACATCAATGCACACCAAGATACTGCCGTGAGAGGGAAACCTGCCTGAGGCTGCTCCAGAGCAACCTTTCTTATGTGCAGGGCGTATTACAGCCATGAGTGTTTGTCAGTGGTTTGGAGAGCAGCCATTTTTCCACCTTCAGACCACTGGAGTTTCTCACGGTGTCTCTGGAGTTCTTTGATTCTTATTCATCCAGGACARCACGAATGAGGTGGCAGATGGCCACCTGTTTTTCGTCTCGTGATCACTCTACTAGCCATTGGTCCCTTTGAAAAAAATGAAGTGGTTTGAGAGACTCATCCTAAGTCCCCAGTGACCTTTTGTGTGCTCCCAAAATATCCTATCATTTCACACAATAATTATTCAGAATTAAACCCCTCCTCATGCAATTTATTGATACATTTTCTCCTCATGCAATTCATACGGAAAGGCTGCTCAGGATATGGCGGGTCATTCTCTTAAAGAATGTCCTCCACATAATTCAACTCAACCAACGCATTGCTACCACCCTGGGTTCCTTTCTCCGTCATAACAATGATGTCCTTCATATTTACTTCATGCAATATAAATAGGCAAGCTGACAGGATGTTGACAAATCCAGCCTTTCCAAGTTTCTGAACTTAAAAATGAGACCAATATTTTCAATTCAATTCTGCTTGTTCTTTTAAAAATATCTCTGTAAGTGATTTCGTCACAACACACAAACTGGAATTACTTGCAAACAGTGGCACATAGTCACAGTATGTGCATGCATTCATCAGATGTGGTTTGATTTTTAAACCCCAGTGAAATATAATAAAACACCCTTGAAACTTGGTTCAGTGATTTCACAGTCATTAATTTTGACAGCCTGCTCTAGCAAGTCAGATTTTAAAAGTCAAATTTCTCAATTGTGTTTTTTTGACTATGTTTAGTAGCCTATGTTTAAAGAAGCTTTTTAACAACTTTTATGGCAGCCGAGGGAATGAGAATCATAGAATCACAGAATAGTTTGGATTGGAAGGGACCTTTAAAGGTCATTTAGTCCAACCCCCCTGCCGTGGGCAGGGACATCTTCAACTAGATCAGGTTGCTTAGAGCCCGATCCAGCCTGACCTTGAATGTTTCCAGGGATGGGGCATCTACCAGCTCTCTGGGCAACCTGTTCCAGTGTTTCACCACCCTCATTGTAAAAAATTTCTTCCTTATATCCAGTCTAAATCTACCCTCTTTTAGTTTAAAACCATTCCCCCTTGTCCTGTCGCAACGGGCCCTGCTAAAAAGTCTGTCCCCATCTTTCTTATAAGCCCCCTTTAAGTACTGAAAGGCTGCAATAAGATCTCCTCGAAGCCTTCTCTTCTCCAGGCTGAATAACTCCAACTCTCTCAGCCTTTCTTCATAGGAGGGGTGTTCCATTCCCCTGATCATTTTTGTGGCCCTTCTCTGGACCCGCTCCAACAGGTCTGTGTCTTTCTTGTGCAGAGGGCTCCAGAGCTGGACGCAGTACTGCAGGTGGGGTCTCACCAGAGCAGAGTAGAGGGGCAGAATCACCTCCCTCGACCTGCTGCCCACGCTTCTTTTGGTGCAGCCCAGGGTACGGTTGGCCTTCTGGGCTGCGAGCGCACATTGTCTGCTCACGTCCAGCTTTACATCAACCAATGGATGAAAAGAATGGTGAGGGAGAATCTGATGAGGAGCCTGGAGCTGCTGCTGGGAGGAGGTGGTCGGGTCTTCTGACCTGTGGCCACTTTTCAGGAGAGCTCTGTGTATTCTTCTGAGCATCTGCCTCAGTAATGATTTCTATGAAGGGTTTTCTTCCTAACCTGTTACTTCTCCTCCATTAAGCGCACTAACAAAGCTCCCATTTACTATAGTGAGAGTAAAATTGAATCTTGAATTACTTAGTTAAATTCAGTTTGATGTTGTTTCGGATATTTTCTTGAAAGCTTTGGTTGAAAGTTCTTTTTTCCCTCAAGGAGGATATATTGCACCTTGCACTGTTAGCAACAGAGTAATATAATTATCCATTTAATCCTTTTGTGAGAAAAATTTCTCTTCAAACAATTGGTCATTCACATCTGTGAACACCAGTGAAATAAATAGAATGAAATGGACTCAGGAATGTCAACTTGATCTCATTATGTGCTGCTGGTAGTGAAACACATCATGATTTAGTTTGATGTGGCAAATTAGAAATTAAAACCAGATTAAAATCACAAACATAATTATGAACTATTTCATTGAGAGCGACTCTTCCTTTTCCTGTTCTCTAGCTTTTAGGAAATAACATCCACACCTCAAAGACAGTTTGTATGTCCTGCGATATAAACTGCCGTGATACCTCATGGGCTTAGAATAGTGCCTGGCAAGATATACTAGAGCATTTGAACTGAAGAAGATCAGATGATTCTGTCTGACAGGAATATGGGTACTTTGTTGTAACCAACCCCAACAGGTGGTATCACATTAGTGGCAGATAACTGAAATGTGTTAAAATATTGTTGAAATAAAGCTGTGTCAGAAATGAACACTGAAGTGAGTATTAGAGGTACTGTACCTGCGAATTCTGATAAATTTCTTCTGATGGGTCATCTGTAATTATTCAGGTACAGCTTTTAATTGCTGTTTGCAGGAAGTTCATTTTGACCATAACTCCCATTTTCTGCTCCTACAATGTGCCCTTTGTTACATTTTCTTTCTTACAATTAGTGCCCATAGTGTGTCTGTTGATAGTTCTCTTACTGTGGTTCATATATAGAGTCTTTCTCTCAGTAATTTCAACTGACTTTGAGTTTTTCAGGTGCTTTTCTAATGTGACAGACAAACAAATACTATAATTTCTCAGTTTCTTCCAACTCTGGTTCCACTCAGATGATGAGGATAGAAAGCAGCAAGGCTTTCACAGTGTGAAAGCATGTTCATTAAATTACATTACAATTCTAAGTTATATTACCTCTTTCAGTAGTACTGCATGAATTATTGTGATTGTGGGATCAAAGGCTCAAAGCTTTGTGTATTTGGAAACCAAGATTATGTTTCTTTCCTAGAACACCATAAAGATCTAAAATAAAGATTCAGTGACTGATGGATAAATGATTTCTAACTGCATGGATTTAACGTGAGGTGTTCTTAAAACCAGGAAGAGATTATATTAATTTTCTGCGCAAGAATCTGTGTGTGTGTGGTGGGTTCACCCTGGCTGGACACCAGGTGCCCACCAAAGCCGCTCTACACTCCCCTCCTCAACTGGACAGGGGAGAGAAAATATAACGAAAGGCTCATGGGTTGAGATAAGGACAGGGAGATCACTCACCAATTACTGTCATGGGCAAAACAGACTCGACTTGGGGAAAATCAGTTTAGTTTATTACCAATCAAATCAGAGTAGGATAATGAGAAATAAAACCAAATCTTAAAAATACCTTCCCTTCACCCCTCCCTTCTTCCCGGGCTCAACTTCACTCCTGATTTCTCTACCTCCTCCCCCTGAGTGGCACAGGGGGACGGGGAATGGGGGTTGTGGTCAGTTCATCACACGCTGTCTCTCCCGCTCCTTCCTCCTCAGGGGTAAGACTCCTCACATTCTTCCCCCACTCCAGCGTGGGGTCCCTCCCATGGGAGACAGTCCTCCACGAACTTCTCCAATGTGAGTCCTTCCCCTGGGCTGCAGTTCTTCACAAACTGCTCCAGCATGGGTCCCTTCCACAGGGTGCAGTCCTTCAGGAACAGACTGCTCCAGCGTGGGTTCCCCCATGGGGTCACAGGTCCTGCCAGAAGACCTGCTCGAGCTTGGGCTTCTCTCCATGGGTCTGCAGGTTGTGCCAGGAGCCTGCTCCAGCGCAGGCTCTCCACGGGGTCACAGCCTCCTTCAGGGCACATCCACCTGCTCCAGCGTGGGGTCCTCCACAGGCTGCAGGTGGATATCTGCTGCACCATGGACCTCTATGGGCTGCAGGGGGGCAGCCTGCCTCACCATGGTCTTCACCACAGGCTGCAGAGGAATCTCTGCTCCGGCACCTGGAGCACCTCCTCCTCCTCCTTCTTCACTGACCTTGGTGTCTGCAGAGTTGTTTTTCTCACATATTCTCACTCCTCTCTCCAGCTGCTGTTGCTGTTGCACAGCAACTTTTCCCCCTTCTTAAATACGTTATCCCAGAGGTGCTACCACCATCTCTGATGGGCTCAGCCTTGGCCAGCGGCCCAGCGGCGGGTCCATCTTGGAGCTGGCTGGCATTGGCTCTATCGGACATGAGGGAAACTTCTAGCAGCTTCTCACAGAAGCCACCCCTGTAGCCACCCCGATACCAAAACCTTGCCACGCAAATCCAATACAAAGTGTAAGTGACATTGATCATAGTATTCAAGAGGAACGTAAAATAATTTCCCACAAAGTGCTAAGGGAAAGTGACATTCTGTATTTCATATATGTTGAAAATCTTTTACATGAGACACCAAAAGGCATGTAGAAGAATAAAACACCAGTACCAATACCTGCATTGCTTAACTGGAGCAGGAAATATTATTAGCATACTTGCACACATTCTTTTCGGGGCAATCATATTTCTGCACAGAAGAAAACATAAGTGAATGGTTACTTGCCCAAATCAAGAAAGAGGATCTGGATTAAAAAAAGTTAACAGCTCAACCTAGCATGTCCAAAAATACTGGAACAAAGAATATATACTACAGGACTAAGCAGCATAAGCTAGCAACTGAGTAAATTTTGTGGGGGTAAGGCCCTGGACTGCTGCATGCTAACAAAATTGACTGACTCAGCAAATCACTGGTAGCCCCAAGTGAATTATGTTATGACTTAAAAGGTTTATTAAGGAGGTAAACCTGAGTAGCATTTCAAATATTTGAATTCTGATTACTGTACTGTAAATAGGTTCGTAGATCTCAACTGTGGTAGCAAATACACTATTAGCCATGCTATCATAGACCCATAGAGTTTAGTGACAGAAGGAAGCATTGGATCACACTGGCTGACCTCCAGTATACTCTAATACACCTGTCTTAACAATCCAGAAGGCCCAGAGCTGTGAGTTTGTCTTGTGTGTGATATAGAAGCTTTTCCACGCACAATAAATCCAGTTCATTAGGCTCATCTTCTGCGTAAAAATCAGGGCTGTGCGATGTGCACCAGTTTCTTAGTGAGACTTATTGCAATCAAGTGTTGGAGCATTCTTTGCAATCAATCCCAATATCCTGATGAGCCCATGCTGTAAGATGGCCCCATATTGCCACTCATTCTATTTCACCATCTTCTACCTCTATTGATCTGAATAACCCGTGTCTGAGGAAATTTACACTTGACTAGTCTATGTTTTTCCAAAAAGGACATATTAGATAAAAGCTGTGCCTAATTTCTATTCTGAATTTGTCTGGTGTCAGATTCTGCCCACTAGTACACAGTTTTTTCCCTTTAGCTTCAGGGCTCCACTAGTATTCACTAATTTTTCCACAACAAAGATAGTTATACTGTGAGCAAGTTGGCTTTCATTTTTCACCTGTGATGAAGTGACCGTTTGAATTATCTGAGAACCTTTTCCCCCAAACTACAAACTGTTTTTGTGGCTCTTCATCATCTTCCGTTCTCAAAGCCCTTTTTAAAATACAAATATTGACACTGGTTGTGCTATCTGAATACTAGTTTCACTAAAGTCGCAGTCAGAAGTAATTTCATCTTGCTACTACTGATCATTGCTTTCCCCTTTATCTGTCCTTTTGGCACAGTATGACACTGGGAGTTATTGCTGGGCTTTTTGTGCTCTCCCCCACAAGAGTGGTCTGATGTCACTCGTTAGCTAGATGACTTAGTATGAAAATGCATCTTGTTTGAATGGCCCATTCAGATGTGAGCACGTGATTCAGCTTGCTCTGTATGATGAACCACTCTTCATTTTGTGTTCACTCAGCTTATGTGAAGTGAATGTCTTTCCTAACCAACACTGCAAGCCAGCTGTCATCCAGTCAACACTTGCTACCCTGTTCATATGACATTTCATTAGGTGAAGTATGGGCAAAGGGACCTCACATGTACTAGCAATCATGGCAGAGCATGCATGCATCTACCTACCCTATACCATGCAAACATAGCTATTGTTTGTCTTTTTGCCGATTTTTGTTTCTTTTGAGTTTATAACAGTCCAGATCTTCAGTGAGAAGTTTAATAATGTGAGGCAAGGTAGTTTTGCAGTGCTTTCCTAGTAATTCTCTTAGGGAAAAAACGTTCCCTGCTATTCTCGGACATTTCTAGAAATCTCTCTCTCTTGTTAGATGTTTCTCAGTTAGCTCTTTTTTTCCCAATAAAGTATGCATAAAATGATACTGTGTAGCATTGGTCCTTCGGTTGGTATATCACATGGCACTAAGTAAAATGCCTTACAGAATTCTACATTTATGAACAGCTTGGCAGTTATCTCCACTCCTCGAATTGTTATCTCCTTAAAGTACAAAATGAGACCTCGGAAGGCCTATATTCCTTAAAAAAACTCTAACTCATGTCCTTCAAGACTCAACAGTGCTCTCTCTCTACTTGCTCTGGCATCAATGTCATTTTCAGGAGCCCATTGTAGTGTATCTCATGTTGTCTATCTTTTTTGACTTTAACAATGCAAAGGGGAAGTTAATTTTTGCTGTATATACTGTGGAATGATGGATTTGTTGCCCTTTGTATTAATGTTTTCTGATCTTTTATTTTGCTGGGAAATGAATAAAAGTGATACGGAGATAGGAGATGGGATGTGTAATGTAACTTACTGACAGGAAGCCTGAAGTCCTCTTTTATGTGTTACTCCAGAACTGTTGTAGCTAACTGCTGGGTTGAGTACTGTAGCAAGCACTGTAATGCTTCAGAAATATCCCGTGTGCATTTCTGGTTGCTTGATGTGCAACAGGCAGCTCTTAGGAGAATCAGTGCAGAAGTTATACAGGTGCATGAGAAGTAAGTGTTTCTCTCATCCTGCTGTGAAATGTTATGATGTAAAATCAATGCAGCTTACAAAAAGCATTCTCATAACAATTATTGGCTGCAAAACATCCTTTGCTCTGTGTTGTCTGAGACATCCATTACTTAGGTTACAGGTAAGTGTCTGTTTTCATATGTAGATAAGTATCTTATTAGAGCAAAAGATAGCCTGCTTGAAGCAGACAAGTATCTTGTTCATCCAGAAAGGCTGGCAAAAACTAGCTTCACAATCTGCTGCTGTCAAAGGTACCAGCAGTAGAATGCTTGAGTGACAAAAGGGCATGTGTTGATCTTCAGCAAGATCCTCTGTAGTTCCTACTACAGAGGGTTTTTATGATGTGGTCCATGCCACCTTTGGATAGTGCATGAAAAGCTGGATGAGTATGTGGCTTACTTTCTTGTCTACTTTTCTAGCCAGGAGAAGCTGAATGGATTTGAATGTAAATAAGAACCTTTATAGAAAATCCTCTCTGTGAAGGACAATTCTGTACCGATACCTCTGTTAAAGACCTCTGTCAGCTAGTTCTTAATCAATAGCGTGCGCATAAAGTGGGATTTGGCCTTTTAAAAAAAATTCATTTACATTTGAAGTAAATGCCATACATCAAGCATTTTCTTATGCCACCTTTTCCCACTTGGATCACGGTATTGTACTTTTTAGTGAAGGGAGATTAAATGCTTTGTTTGAAGACCAGTTGGGAAGGGGTCCTTCTGTTTGAGCTCTAGATTAATATGTGATCTGTCCTGTTAAAAAGTATGAGAGTCATGCAGCAGCTGTGGCAACATCAGCATCAGGGAAGAGTCGCCACAGGATTGAGACAGATGGCTCATTATCCCAGCACAGCAGCAAATCCCTTCTCCAGCCTTGCTAAGGCAGCACAGAAAGGCAAGGGGAAGTGATGATCCCTCTGGAATTTGGCTATTAACACCTGTCTGGACTGTATGAACTCCTATAAAGAGGACTCACCTCAGAATAACTTGTTCCCCTGGAGTGAGATGCTGATGAAATGCACGGAAGCTCTTTGGGAACTTCTCTTTGTATCAGGTCTCATTTATACAACAGAAAGAATCTGTACCTGATGGAGGGTTAGCAACATGCTGGTAAGCCATGCTGCATGCTGTCTGGCTGCAGCTGCAGACACAGGCAAGCTCCCATCAGTGCTGCATCAGAAATGACACCTGAGACCGGTTACTGAAAGGTACCAACCAGATGCTGACCATCGTTTGAGCATTTCCATCTCTCATGCTGACCTCCATCTAGTACACATGTAGCAGTCCCTGTTCTTGGAGTCAGTTGCTAGCCATGTGTTACACTTGTGTAAGCTTGGTTAAGAGGGGAGATTCATTTTAAATGAATTCGTCAGACGTGATTCCATTGTACATGAACAGGTGAAAAGACACAAATATTTACATGAAAGAATAAATCTATTTTCCTTTGGTAAAGGAAAGGCATGCAACCTGTTCCACTGTTTGTGTAGGAACGAAATATGCAATAAATTTACAGCAAAATGAAACAGTCCTATGATCTTGAATCAAAGAAGCATAACTCAAGAGTTAAATGTCCTAATTTGTGAGTCTATTGTGTGATATTTACATCAACAAAACATAAACCTTGCAAATTTTGCAAGCTTACGAAAAATCCCTTCTCTGATATAAGGTGATCATACAGAATGAACTGAGGTTTGAAATTTCTCTATTGTCTGTATAGATGATTGTTATTGCTTGTTTTGGCAAGTAAGAGAGAGGGAGGTGGTCCAAATACTTTGAGTTATGTTCTGGGTCATTGAATACATTTCAGAGAAGCTTGGCCATAACTAAATAGTATACTTGATTTTCTTATTTACCTAAAAACAAGAAATATTGCTCCCCTGGGAGAAACACCCTCCACTCACTCACATGTAGCTTTGTTAGAGATATTGGTCTTACGGCTTGGACATGAAATACGGTAGCACAAGAGTATCTGGTACGCAATCCTCATGCACAGACAGCCAAATGGGAAACTATGGAGTGGGCCAAAGAATTTGGAGTTTGTGCTCTGGCCATGCCAAGCAACAGTTTTTAGCTGGACGACTAGGGATGAGGAAGTTAAACATATATTTCAGGTATATCACAGTCTTGTAATAATCACAACACCTTCCTTTTCCTAATCTGGTGTAAATATGGTGTAAATAGTTAAAATTATCCAGGGCAACCTGGCCAGTTTTACATGTGTGCAACCTATACCACTAGCAGAGGAGTGGCCGTAACTTATGTAGGTCATGGGGACAAGAGGCTGGGAGAGAAGAACCTCTTCTACAGGCACCACTAATTGGAAGAGGATGTCTATCTGCTAAGATTGGGCTTGCACTAGATCATCCTTGTGTCACAGGTTCATCTCTTCCCAGACATTACTCCTTTCTCAGACCCTGCTTCTTACACCATCTAGTTTATGATGGTGTTTAATAGTTCTTTCTGTTTATTTTCAAATGTGTGGTGGGTGGAGGTATGTGTAATCACTAGAAAGCGCTTTCTGTGTGCTGCTATACTGCACCAGATCATTTGTGTATTATGCTTACCTTTCGAAATAACTAGTGAAATCTGAGCTCATCAGAAAGATAATTCAGCTCCCTTTTATCTTATCTACTGTATGTCCTGTGGGACATACATGCCAGGAATCAGACTGTCTTTATAATCTTCCTATATAATTCTGTCAAAATGACAAGCAAGTCTAACTCTTAGACCTATTTAGTGCAGGCACTTAAACTTTTTCACTTTTTCACTTGGAACAACAAGTATTTGTCCAGATTAAAAAAACAACAACAACAACAACAAAGCAAAACAAAAACTAAAACTAAAGACCAACCCACAACAAACCCCAGCAATCTGTACTCCCCAAGTCAATATCAGAAGAAAACTTGGCTCAGTGACTGAGCTGTCAGTGCCGAACTCAGTGATATACAAAAAGTGTCTAAGCTTTAAACCTCCTGCTCTCTGAACAGAGGCTATTAACTTTGCAGAAGGACATTTTCTGACCTTTGTTTTTATGACTCAGAATCTGTGGTTCTTCTATAAGTGCTCATCTGTATGGAAACCACTCTAGCTACATGTGGGCCCCTGTATACCACACTGAAGTCTTCGAACAGTACTGTTGTTTGGCCCAAGTGTATGATAAGTAATATAAGTTCCTTCAGCCCTTCATCCAGTGAGGACATAAAAGAAAGAGTGACAGCAGTTATCTAACTCCCTCATACTGCCTCTGAATATCTGCTAATCTGTAGTTCATTCTTTAACCTGTCCTTCTCAACCCAGTAGGCATTAATTCCTTGTAAAATCTGCCAATTTTCATTCTGATTTTTTTTTTTAAATTCTTTAAAAAGAATTTCTCAACATATTTTGCATCACAGTGATTTCGGAAGTTGGATTCAAAACATGAGAGACTCCTCTTCCTCCCAGAGGTGCAGAGCTTCCATCTGCATTTTTTTAAGAAAAAACACTCAGCTGCTCCACCTGTCAGTCATCCTCTTCCAGGAGAAGGAAATACGGACACTCACAACAAAATGAGATTGCTCTCTGAAAGCAAAAAGTAAGAACTTGAAGCTTTTCTATCTCTGACTTCTATGATCTGTCTCTTGCTGTCAGCAAGGATGTAGTACTCAAGGTGGATAATAGTAAGGCACTGGACCGGCTTGGTTCATAGTGCTGAACTTCCTATGCTAAGGTAGAGAAAGTATAGAGGGGTGAAAAGAAAAAAAAAAGAAAAAAAAAAAAGATCCTGTTTGCCTATATTTCCTGATTGAGAACAGAGCTCAAAATACCATTTTGGTAGGAACACCATTGAAGCTTGTTCCTCAGCGAGCTCAGCTTTTAAGGGTACTCTAGTCCCACATTTAATATAATTTCTTTACCCCCATATATAGCAGTGGCAACACTGAAACGGGCTCTACATCACCACCCTAAACTACAATCATCATTCTAAAAATGATTGTAGTTAATTTATTGTTGGTGCAAATTATCTCCTCTTCAGTATTATCCAGAGTAAATTTACTGTTGAGTTTATTAAGGTGCAGAAGCAAATTTCCTTCTCACTTCGTATGCGAGGTACTGCTAATTAAAATGGCCTAATGCTCCTGTGGCCTCAGTTTCCAGAACTCTCAGATAAGTTTTTAGAGACAGAGACGATGAACATCCAACAAACAAAGAAGACATAGGTCTTGAATCACGAGGTCTTACCCTGCAGCGTCTCCCAAGAAGCTTTCATCTTTATCATCATGACATCAGTACACACTGTTCTGCTCTTACATTGCTCACAATTGATCTCAGAGCTTTGCAAGAGGTGCCATCTGTAGTTGGTACTACCCAGAAGACTGAAAAATCAATGATCAGAGAAAAAGGGCCATCAATTATCAATCCATTTAGGTCCTGGAGACAAGTTAGTGATGTTTATTAGAGAAGACATCTTGAAGTCGTTTAAAAATTACACCAGCTACTATCATTCCAGATGCTAAGAAAGCTAAACAGCTTTCTCTAATGACAGCTGTTCCCAGGGATAAAGAACTCCAAAAGCCAGATTAAAATAAGTAAAGTAAGTACTCTTCTATTTCAGTCCAACTGTGCCTAGCAAACTAACGTTATTATATAAATACTGCTTACTGACAGAACAAAGCATCTGCCTTTGTGAGCAGATTTCAGTGTCAAGCTAAATAATAAAAGGCTAAATTTTCTGAAGGATATCTAAGTTTCCATGAATAACACTGGAAGTTTGGTCCTTACAATTACTTATCTTTCCATACAATTTACTATAATGATTGTAATGATGAAGGGTTCATGAAAAATTCTGAAGAGAAAACTCAGTGGAGGTTTTTCTCCTTTGAAGGCACAAACCTCTTAAGCAACTGAACATATGACATGCAAAGTCCTAGGAAGAATATCTGCCCAAATATATCCTGGTCTTTTGGTGAAAGCCCTTCAAATACCAGGGCCAGACAGCTACAGAATACCTACATGTTTGCAGTGATAACCAACCAGTTATGCTTTAAGAAAATAATTTTCTTTTCCTTTTAAAAAGCTACCATAATTTACAAATGCAACCAATTTATGCTATAACCAAGATAGATAGCCCAAGGTTGATATGCTGAAGAAAAGTGACAGTTCTTCCCAAACCCTGTCTTCAGATATCATCTTTACCTTTTGTTTTAGGTTTAGGCTAGAATAACCATTAGTCAGGCCCTAGAAGTCATCTCTTTTGGGTATTCTCGTCAATTACAGATTCTTTTTGTGTCTTTTCTCATTCCTTTCATGGATGTCTTTCATGAATAGCATGTGAAAAAAAAATATAGCCTTGCTTTATTGGACATCTGATTGATAGGAAACACCTTTGGAAATCAAGGGAAAAAGTCTACTCCTGACAATTAATTTCTCCAAAAGAAAAATAGAAGTATTTTTTCTGTCTTTGAATTGAGAAAACTGGACTGCCTTAGACTCAAGATGGTAACATTACTTTCCTTTCTTTCTCTCTCTCTTTTTTTAAATCTTAAGAACACTTTTTAGCTTCCTTCAAGATGCATGCTTCCATACTGTGAGCTCTTTCTTTCCCATAAAATATCTGTGATTCACAGCAAAGTAATATTCAGACTTTCCCCGGTGCTAAGGGTGTTTACAGAAAGTGTTGATCAACTAGTTGTGCATACGGAGTTAATGCAGTTATGTCTGTTCAATTACTTACTCAAAGCCGTAGCTTTCAGGACAACACTACAGTCCTTGAACTTCAGCTTTGTTACAAACAGCTGAATCAGATGAGAAACTGAAGCAAATGGTCACTCACTGGAACTCAAATGGACTGCAAATAGCAATTGCATACCTTCCAGAGGAGAGATTTCCAGTCCATCTGGACGGTCATCTGTAACCTCAAGATAAATCTGTCAGCCACAGATTTCAGACTGTTTCAGACTGTTACGCCACATGTCAGCTTGCACTTATGCAATGTCTGAAGCCAGACGTCACCCTTCCTCCATTACAGAGCTGGCAGAGGTTGGTATATCAAGCTGTGGAATGTCAAGCAGCTACGTATGTCTCCTATCTCGGCTTAAACCGAGGATGTTCATAAAGATGCATCTTTCTCACAAAACCTCTGTTGCTGGTTTATATAAAGGGCTGCTCAATGGATGATCCTTGCTATATGAACCCAGATGGAGATGATACACAAACATTGTGGAAGGCAAGGAAATCAGGGTAACCTGGAAGACATTCCTTCTTCCTTTAAAGATTTCCATTGGCCAGATCTTCCCAGACAATACATCTCTAAGTCATTATGTGAACAAGTATGGAAAAGCCCATTCATTATTTTCCCAAACAATGGCTGGCAACTATTTATAATTTCTTTTTTTTCAGGAGACAGTCTGTCACCAGTCTCAAATGCTCTCTTTCATGGTCTATCCTTGGATCAATGTTTCAACAGTGAATAAGTCCAGTTAAAGACCTACTCACTGTCAAAAAGACCTCAGATTTTTATTTCTTGTTTTTTGTTTCTGCAGAAAGAGTCTGATCTCAGAATGCTTGCAAATATCAGGAATAAGGTCTCATGCATGAGTTTCCTCTGATCCCCTACCCAGAGTATAAGAAAAAGCAAAAGGAATTCAACTGGGTTGATCCTAATAGCTTCTACTTGTCTGAGCGGTTGTACCTAGTGGATTTCTTGCAATTTATGTCAGCCTCTATAAACAAAAGAGAGGAATATTTTCTATGTAACTTGAGGTGAAATAGATATAACCCTGAGCCTTCATTGCTTGAGAAAGTCTAATCAGTGCAGTGTGAATCAGGCCATGACACTGACCACCTAATCAGGAAATGGCTATCGAGAAGAAACAGTCCCAGGGTGTATAAGTGGGGCTTGTACCTCCCTCCTTATGAGTAGATTCTTCCTTAATGCTCTAACAGTAAAGTTTCTGGAGATGTGTATGTGTTTAAGTGATGATATTTGCTGGAAAACCTATGCTTTCTAACTCCTCAACAGTTTATTTTTACTGTCTTTTTTCCTAATTACTGGTATTCCTCTTTGAGATGCAGAATACCTAATGTACATTTACTTTTATCAGTAGAGGATATGTGTTTGCTTCTAGGAAATCCTAACCTTGGAGAAATGGGTTTCAGGGTTATGTCACTATGTGAACAATTGTAAAGGGATCTGTATGTGTGTAAAAGTAAGTATTACAGTCTGAGGAATAATAAAAAAGCATAGGTAATGGAAGTGATATTAGGCAGTGAACAGAAAAACTGGATTTCATGGCAGAGGGAATGAGCAAGATACAGGRGTAGGATGCATTTTAAACAAAAGCCTGAACCTGCAATACACACACACTAAATCCAGGCTACTGCAGTTCCTGCAAAAGAAAGCTTATGGAGAGCATGGAGAACTGGGAGTATTGAGATAAAAAACCCGTGCAAATATCAGTAGGCTCCTATTCAGTAGCATAGACTTGTTTAATCACTTCTTGTACAACACACGTCATACTCACAGGTAAAAGCTGGAATAAAAGTTTTGTAAGTAGGCTTAGGCTCTTAAGTTTTGAAGACAGGATTGCAACCACAAATGAGTTAAAATATTAACCCTAAATTCAAGGATTAAAGAAATACATAGAATTCAATACAAACAAAGCCTGGCATCTTTAACATAGAAAATGGACAAAGTCAGACTAGCAAAATTGCCCAGAAGGCCTGAGTGATTGAAAACTTAATTGGTAACTTATGTATACTAGTCTCTGTACAATATGAGAAAACAGGTGGTCCTCCCAGGAAGAAGAGAAAAACTGACTTCACTAAAAAGGACTTCAGTTTTATTTGCAAAGTGATGGTGTAAAACCTACTGATGATATGCAGTCCAGGAAACATCTGGTTCTGTCTTTCTGACATACTTTATGAAGTCTGCCAACATCATTTATATATAATTATACTAGTTTTAGCAGGGCTACTGCCTCTGCAACTCTAATGAGAGCAAATATGTTGCAATGTTGGCAGACGTTTGTGCTTTTCTAAACTTTCTAAACTACAATGTTTGTGCAAGGTCCTAGCTGAGGATTTTATTTGCTAGGTAGGATCAGTTCAGCTTCCATACGATACAATATAACTATTAATTTTGTTATCATTATTGTTCTTAGGACCCCCAAGCACAGATCAGGCAGTCACTACACATAACAGAGGATATTGTCTGCCCATAACAAAGGATAAAAAAATAAAGACAAACCAGCATGTACAAAGAGATTATGGGACAATGCCAATGAAATGCACTTGTCTTCCACACACTAGCAGATTAATCACTATCAGTTGGGTTTTTTTTGGGGGGGGATTTTTAGGCACTACAACAAAGAGGTGAGCATGAAGGGGGCAGGGAAGAGAAAAGCGTAAAGTTATGCATGTCTGTGGGGGATTCCACATAGGCTTGAGGGGTAGCATTTCTGAAAAAATAAGCAGATGGGCAATATGTGGACTAATTGAAGTTTGAACCTCATGCCTGGATAATAAATGAAAAATGATTCATAGAATGAGAATAGCTGTCAATGTCTTCAAAAATGAATTTTTTGTTTATTGTGAGGGGAACTGTCAAAATGCAAAGAGCTGCATGAGCTAATCGAACTGGTGGGTTTTGAAGACAATCTTGGCAGCAGTGTATAAATAGATATGCCTGGGACAAAAATGCCTCTGTCAGGGCCGAGATGTTGCAGTAAGTGAGCTGTAAAATAACTGTGACCTTAATGAGAATTTTAACAGCATGAGTGGACGAAAAAGGCCAAGTTTTAGAGATGGTTCTGCAGGCATAGCAAAGAGTCTAAATTAAACCTGGCATCTAGGTTACAGGTGTTTAAGACTGGCAGGACGGGAAGAGTCCTCTGAGAATCTGGAGAAGAGGCAGGGAAGAGACGGCTTGAAGGTGAGACTGAGCGCTCTGTTTTAGCTATACTGAACTTGAGATGCCAGCCAGGCACTCCAAAGGGCATGTTAGCAAGGTGTGCCTTGATCTTACCCAACGAGGTAATGTTTTTGGTGAGGGAAGAGAGTTCTGGAATGAAGCAGTATCTGAGATCCTTTAGATAAAGATGATAATGGGGTTTGTAGGTAAAATGAAACCAGGAGGGAATCAGGAAGAGAGGAACAAGAACTATTGGAAGTGTAGAAAATGTGACCTATGAGGAAATGATGAAGGAATTAGGATTTTTGTATCAAAAAAAAAAAAWAATTATTACTGTCTATATAAGCATTACAGTTAGCTGGAAAATTGAGAAAATTGACTGCTCTCCATTGCAATCAGGAAAAGAAGAGGTCGGTTTATGTTGTTACAAGGGCTATTTAGGTAAAGGAGCACAAAAAAACTTTGCAATAATATGGGTAGCAATTAATGAAGGCTGTGATGCCCCCTCCGCTGGATTTTTTAGGAAAAGGTACACATCTGCCAAGAAAAGCAGGTACCAAGACTAGGTACAGCTGACTTTGCTGAGGGCTGGGAAGATGGTTCTACTAATTTCTTGCAGTCTCTTCCAAGTTTACGCAAACTTGAAGGTCCATGAAAAATCTGAAAATGGGAGACTTAACATATATTTTTCACCCTTTAAAATGTTCATATGCACCCAGTATTATATGTGTTGGTTTCACTGATATCTAACACTTTTTCATGTCTAAAATGATTCGTAAGGCTAGGCCATACTTATGAACTCCTGTAGTCATTAACATGTAGGCCAGCAAATACGTTTTTTGCCGTCACTAGCACAAGGCCAGAGGCTTGGTGGGCGGCTGGCAGCGCGGGGTCTCAGCACGTGTCCGGCCCTGCCTTGGCGGGAGCTGGTTTTAGCCGTGGCGGCAATTGCCTGGTGGCCACGTGCCTGTGGCCTCCCCTACGCTGGCTTTGCTCTGGGAGCGCCCGGGGCAGGGGGCTGGCACCCCTACGTAGGCACTGCGGGACAAACAGCCCCCCCGGGGTCACGGGGCTGGGGCAGGGCAGCGTGCGGCTCCCAGACTTTGCCTGGGAAACAGGGAGGAGGCAGGGAGGAGGCAGGCTGTAATAGGAAAACTTACGAAAATAGCCCCACGGGCACCCCAGGGAAGGTTTTCCCACTCCCCAGCATTGACCTAACCCTGATGAAAAACCTGGGATGCTGACAACTGGCTGTGATGCCCTTCCTTGCCTGAGGGAGCCTGATGCCATCAACCAGAGGAGTTAGAGGGAAACGAGAAGGGAGATCATGACACCAGAGAAAAGAGGTAGATTTTAATAAGCTTTCTTGAATATCGGTGTTTTATGAGTATTATTACTAATGAGATTTTTCTGTCTATTTTGTGCCGTAAATGTTATTATTATTATAACTAGACTAATAATAACTTTTAGTTGTATTTTCACAAGATGATTAAGATACCAGTTACGCTCACCGAAAATGCTTAGCTGCGTGTACGTGGTGTGTTGCCTCTTGCCTGTAAGTGTAATCTTTTCATATGAAAGTTTGATGCCTTCCTCTTAAACAGAATTGCTTACTTTATTCAATGCTTTACTGTATTAAAATTGATAGGGTACTTGATGAATAAGATACAAAGTTTTAGTGCCATATTTCAAAGACGGGGTATAGAAATTCTTTGAATATTAAAGAACTGTGACCCGGATATGCTTGGGTATTTTCTGTGGTAGTGATACTTATGCAGAAAAGCCTCTGTAGCCTCTGCAGTGGTATTAATAGCCTTTTAAATTAACAGTGATGTGTAAATTGGTGGAGCCTTTACAGTCTGAAGAATAACCTTGGTCAGCCAAAACTCTTCTACAGAGGCCACGCTGAATTAAACTGATATAAGGAAATAACTTGTCTTAAAAGCCCAGCCCTGTCCTGTGGCTACTTGTTAAACATAGTCTTTGAGTACCGTATTCCCTCTCTTCTGTCTCCCAAGTAGCTACCTGTTCAACTTTCTTCTTAAATCTTTGAATAAAGGGGAAGGAAATGCAGACAGCTATGAACCCACTGTATGTACTGGAGGCAATGACCCAGTCACACTTTCATACTCAGCATTGATTGAATACCTGAAAATAGGAATAATCAGAAGAGAATCAGGTGCCTTGAAAGAATATTAATCCTGGTTTTTGTTTGTTTTCACCAATATTCTGTTTTCTTCTCATTTTTACAACTTTTTATGTTTTTCTTTTTGTTTGTAAAGATTTCTTCCAAATTTTTTCACTGTATTCAAAAGCCAGAGATACTTATTACATGAAGAATTTGACTAAGCTTTTCCACAAAAAGAGTTATTTCTTCATCCACCATTTTTTTCATCATAACCCCTCTCATTAGGTTTCCTCATTTATCTCAGATAGTACTGAGGGGGTCTCTGGAAATTGTATTTTTATATATATTAACTTATTAATATTATTTGCTTGGTTAAAATGAGGAATCAAAAGTACGTGGAAATGCTGGCCAACCTATTATCTAGGAGATTTGTGTGTCTGAAATTCTAATCTGTTTAGCACGGTTTGACCAAAAGCATTAAATCATGTGTTCCTTATATATTTTAAACTGTAACTGGAAGCTGAAACGAGTTGGACTGATGCAAGCTGTGAGCTAGTCTGGCACTGTGCATTCACACTTAACGGTTTTCATTGGTACAGTTCTGTCATTGTATTTGCAGTTCCTAAGTAACCACAGCAGAGCTCTAGAAATAACCAGACTCACTATCTGACCATTGTTTAAAACACTTGAATGCCAGTTGTAATTTTGGCTTGTAATTTTTGGTCACAACATCAAGCTCAAAAAGTTCTTGTCAGTATTCATCATTGAATCTTAAATTTATGGCTCAAAATGATCATTTTGAACTGAACTGGTAATAATGTCTTAGACTCTGATGCTGTTCATCAAGGAAATAATCCAAGCTGTAGAAAATTGTTTGGAAATCAAAACCCTCTATGAAAAGGTGGTAATCCTGACAATTTTTGTGTTTTTTTTTTTCAACTCCATCAAAGATCAGAGTAGGATGCTCTATACATTTGTAGGTATAGCATTTTGTTGCATTTCCCTGAAGTGCTTGAAATACTAATTTTAGCATTTCTGTTTAATACAATCTGATGAAAATTCATCTGTTATTCTTCATGTACTGCAAGAGGCACTTGAGCATATGCTGATGATACTGAGTTATTTTGGGTAGGAAAGATGAAGAGCAACTACAAATTCTGCAGAAAGACCTCAGTACGTAGTGTGAGTGGATGATAAGAAGGGAGATGAAATTCCACGTATGTAAGTGTAATGGGATGCACACAGAAGGAAACAACCCTAACTTTGCATGAGCAGTGATGGATTCTGAACTTGCTGTTGTCATTCAGGAACAAGATATTGGAGTTGCAATAGCTACTTTTGTGAAGTAGCTCAGCTCTCAGTGGTGGTCAAAAACAGAACTGAATGTTAGGAATTAGTAGAAAAGGGTAGAGAGCAACCCAGAGAACTTCCTATAGCTTCTATATGAGGTTTAATGCTATCTAAATCCATAGCATGCCTAAGCCTAAAATGCTGTTTGCGGTTCTGATTCCTCCTGTCTCAAAAGAATATAGTAGAAGTGGTAAGGATACAAAAAAGTGGTGCCAAGGTGACCAGCCCTATGAAATCACTTCTCCGTGGGAACTATATAAATTAAGCAAGGTCCTTCCACCTGAAAGAGACTGAGAMGACAGAAAATTGAGATTCAAAGAATTGTATGAGGTCTGGAGAAGGCAAATAGGGAATGACTAGTCACTGTGTTTTATGATACAGTGATAAGGGAAACCAGGTGGGAAGATATTCAAAACAAAAGGAAGTGTGCCTTTTCAAAACATACCTCAGCTGTGGCATTCCTCACCCTAGGATGCATGAAGTCAGTGATGAAATAAATTATGGAAACATAGGTCTTTGAAGGACTGTATAAGTGTACTAAGATCCTGTATTACTGGAGGTCTGTAAGTCATAAATCACTGATGGCCAGCTGTATGTTTGCCTTGCTAAACTCTTTCTTAAGCATTTGATATGGGTGACCATCAGAGACAGGGTAGTTAGGCTAGATGAACCATTGCCCTAATTTCAGCTCTTACACTAAAGAATCTGAGTGCTCTGAGTGGAGGGACGATCTGAATATTGTTTGGGAAAGGATGGGTGGATTTCAGGCATAGTACTGAGAAAGCATTTTGTTATTTGGTTGACACAATGAAGGCTGACATATTTTTGCCTTTTCCCTTTTCCTTACCCTTCACTTTTTTTGTACCTCACTGCTTTTCCTCATCTGCTTGCTTTTAATCTCTGCTTCTCTTTCATTTGTTTTTCCTTCATACCACCCTAAACACAAAACAGAAGTAAGCACCCACGCTAGTGAATATACTCTGTGAAGCGTTTCCAGCTTTCCTTCTTTGTTCTTGGTTTTCTACTGTGGAGCTGAACTGAGCTCAGCCTACAGCCTGCGATCTTCCAGCTGTCAGACAGGATCAGGAGATGCTGTAGGGGGAGATTTGTAGGGAATTACGATTCTTATTTAACGTTGTCCTCTGTTATTACTATCTGCAGAAGAACTTGCAGTCCATTGTATGCTTGTTCACCCAGTGTTTAGAGATCAGCTTAAAAAGTGGTTCCAGAGCAACAGCACTGTCTGAGCTCCTGGTCCAGCATCAGGGGCTGACACCCTCTGGGATCCTGGGGGAGTCAGCCTTGTTTGCACTGGATCTGTTATGCTTCCACTACACTTTCAGAGTTACGCTCGCAATAGCAAACATTTGGAGGGATAAAAGTTTTTCTGTTTTGATCAAGACACTGGTGCAAGGCTCTTGGGTTTTTCCAAGATGGAGCTTTTGTAATAAGGTCACCTTGAACTGAGGTAACACAAACAAGTGGGGCATTGATGGTTTTTCGGAAATGGTGTACTGCTTCCTTTTAAGTGGGTGGAATTGAAGTTGGCCTATGGCAAGCTCCGCTGAAAATCCAATATTTAATTCTTGTTATGTTCTCATTATTCTTTTTAGAAAGTGTTTTAAGTGATATGTACATACATAGCACAACATTTCCCCCCTTCTCTATTCTGAAATAATCAAAAGGACTTCGGTAAAAGACAGGGAATGTTTTTGAAATGAGACATGAGACGTTAATTTGGCCTCCGCTCCTCTGCCTTGGCATTGGAATAGTAATTCATTGGCAAGTTAAAACATTCCCTTTTAGCTCCTGATGACCCAAACTAGTTTGAGCCCACAAGCTGTCAGTCTTTCTTCATTTACCCTTCCTTCCTTGAGGCCATTGCTATTGATTTTATAACAAGCGGGGTCTGCTATCGTCAAACCCAGCTGTACACATGCTGAGTGATTGCTGTGACATAACAAATTACATTTTCCACAGTCAAATGTGTTTTCATTTATAATCTTACCAGAAAAAAACAATCAGTAGGACTTGTTCATTCCTTCAGCACTTTAATTTCAGTTACAGGGAAGGGAGCTGTAACAAAAAGGAGAAAATAAATACCAAGACAAGACATATGTTTGTCAGGTAATTAATTTCTGAGAAACCAAATATACCCTTAAGGTTGTTTTAATTAGATAGAGTTAGACACTCCATTCCTAGGTCCTGGCAGTGTTATGGGATTCTCTATATATGACCATAGTATCTGAACACCTATGGCTTTTTCCCCATGAGATTTGAAGAGTTTATCTGTAACAGCCTCCCCAGAAAATCACAGTGTGTAACTTTCTATCAAACAGAAGGACTGTTATCAATTTTTTTTGATATAACAGTTAACACTCATTGGTAGATCCAAGCCAAACCAGACTCCTGTTGTGCTAACCACTGAGTAAATGCACAGAGAGAGATGATAAACTCTTCTGTGGTTTCCTAAGGTATGATGTTTATGGATGACAATGCAGTGCCAGCAGTAACCAGTATTGTTGTGCTCTTAAATAGATCAAAAAACTTTATTCTTGATGTGGCATAGTTATCAAACATAGGATATATGTTAGTTACGTGTATTTTTGGATGAGTGATCTGAATTTGAGAACTGAAAGGAAAGCTATCATTTAAAATGAGAAGACACAAATCTGATTTTCTTTCATGATCTCAACTAACAAATCCAAAGAGCTTTTTGCCACCCTCTAAGTCTTTCCTTGCTGATTTCTTCAATTGTATTCACTATACAGAATATGCATTTGAATTTTGTTTTGTGCATTTCTTCATAAAGAGTTCCAGTCAGAATGTAATTGATTCAGTCTTAAAGGGTACTTTTTCATGCTGTGCCACTTTTAAGACTTGCAGTGTACTGCAAGATGTCACTAAATACAGCCAGAACTTTGAGCTTTGTTTATTACAGTATCTGTTAGTTTTCCTCTAATTGCAAATCCCATTGGTGTGCAAGAAAATGTAGGCACTTCATTTCCTTAAAAAGGCTTTTGGTTGTATTAACCTGGAAATTATATAACTCATTCATGCTCCCAGTAAAGTCAGAAAAAAATCTTTGCCAAGGATTTGCTGTTGACCAAAACTTCAAAATGTTTACAGATGCTCGTACTGCATCTAGTGAGGAAGATTCAACTAGTGCATCTAGTTGAATCAGCCAAATGGGAGGCTTTTCCTGACAATCTGCTTTAAAGAATGTCCAGACATTCCTGATGGCAGCTCCATGCCTGCTGACCCTGGGAACGTCAACCATTAAATGTTGAGTAGAAGTGTTTGGAAGTTATGTTAATCTTGTGATTTCCCCAGCTGTTGCAACATAAAATTATATAAACAACAGTATTCTAACCGTTCACATTGCTTTTGGTTACAGCAGCAGAATGAAAGAATTTATGACCATAAAGAACTTTTCCAGTTCATACGCTTTTTGCCTCAAACAATAGAACGTCTCTCCAGTTCCCTCTCTAAAAGAAAAAAACTAACTCTAATGAGTAGTTTAGAAAACCAATAGTTAATACATCTAGACCAAACCTGAGTTCCTACACTGAACTCCCTGAACCAGTAAAAGGCAACAAAATCGACCATCTGATATGTCTTTTGGAGCTGCTCTGTGCTTAGTTCCTCCAAGTGAGATGACTTACTGAGACCACTTCTTTTTAAAAAGAAGAGTATCTAAATGTGGCTATCCTATACAAGTATCTAGGCCTTGTTGCCTCTCCTTTTACGACAGTGCTTCACAAATAAGAAGGTGGAAAATGAGGTGAATTAAATAAACATTCAAAGAGCAAAGATGATTATGGAACATATTTATTTGCTGGTTTTTCATTACACTTCAGGTATACATGCAAATATTTGCTTTGTTGCTCTGATTTAAGAAAATATATAATTAATATCTAATATCTAGTATCTTATTATTGAACCACAAAAACAGAGAAGGTGCTTTATGAAAATACAATGTCAGGATTTAAAAAAGCTTCAGTTTTTACCCTGGTTGCCTAAAATGATGATTAAGCTATCAGTCAATCACTAATAGTCTTTGAAATCACTGAACAGTCCCATCTGGACAACAGAGCACATTTTTTGCCCCTGCCAGCCTCTTAGATCCAGCGTGCATGGTAGCTAGCGGTCAGCAGCAGTCAGTACCCAGTATCGAGCTCTAGCCTGGTCATCACACCTGTCCCCTGCCCAGGTGACTGGCCAGGCTGGGGGGTCAGGTTGGGAGGGCAGGAGGCCAGAGGACATGGGGAGAGCAACAAGAATGTGAGGGATGGAGGAGCATAGTTCACACATTTCCCAGCATATGGAAAGCAGGAGGACCTGAGGGTTTCACCATTCAGACATAAGACAGCCTAGGGAAAGCAGGCTTCCATAGATCTTTCCACAGAGCTGCCTGTTTCCACACGCAGCTGCTATGACATTGCATTTGCTTCTGTCCCATGGAGAAATCACTATGTAAAGATCTCCCGGAACCTGATGCTAATGAATAGTGTCAGATTTTTTTTTGCTAGGTGATTTATCATGCTACAACCAGAAGCTGAGTGACTGCTTGCTTTTCTCCTACGCGTACACACTTTGGAATGAACATGTCTCTTCCTTTGTGCTATTAGTCCACTTGTACTAAGTGCTCAAAATGAGCGGCTTTGGGAAAATTTTTCTTCAGAAAAGTCCTTAACTTTAGAATTAGTTCCTATCTTGTGGTCCAAGTTGCTGTGTCTTTGGGGCATAAATACATAGCCTATTTTTGTGAAGAATCAGGAATGTTGGCAGGCCTGGAGGCTTTGAGCTGCAGTTGGATGAATGTTATTTCTTTCTCCTTTTTTCTTGAGATAATTTGAATTTTTTTCCACTTGTTGACTGAGACCTATTATTAACACTCTCCTTTTGGTAGTAGTAGGAATTGATTATTAGAATAAAAAAGACAGCATTAGCCATGTAGCTCCTATGTATTTCTTCCTTTACTCATTCTTGTCTTTTAAATTAGAATCTCTGTCTACAGCTGCCAAACCCGATTGAAATCTGACATTTTTATGCAAATTATTTAATTAACAGTTTTGTCACGCTACAACTACTTTTAAAATTTTAGCCTTTAAAGTCTTTGTAAACATATGGCTGATGAAAGAACCAACAGTGAACAGCCTTATTTTGTTTATATAGCACCATCAGTGCAACACCAACCCCCCAGCAAGCCCTCAGCTTCTGCTCTGAATTGAGACTGTCCGCTAGAGACAAGAGATACTTCAAGGTGTGTGGACATGACAGTCTTGGTCTCCTTTTGCTATCTTCTGGTAGCATTTAAAGCATGATGGTGGACTTACAAGGTTAACATTGGTTTCAGTTTCCTTCTTCTAACCTGTTCTCTTTAAGAAACCTCCAAGTCTCATTATGTAGTAAAAACCCCTTAGTAATCTAAGTGCAGCTGGGGCTAACCGCAGAAAAAAAAAGTGGCTCTTGCTCTTTGATAGCATGTCGGGACATCCCTCCTCCTGCTAAGTGTTTTGCAATGAGGCTTATTTTATGAACCTTTAGGTTCCGAAAATCAAATTCTGGCTTCTTGGAGCTGACTCAGGCTAGGTGTTCCCTTCTTCAGCAAAATCTCTTTCATGTTTTCATGTGTCCAGCCAAATAATTAATACACAATATTTTTAACAGAGCAGTTTTTATTGAGTAAAATACAAAGAAAAACAATAAAAACATTTTGAACACAATACTGATTTAAATAATTTCAATAATTAGAACTGTTTCAGGCTATGGAAAGCAATAAGAGGGATAAAAATTTAATAAATGAACTTATACCAAACATCTGACGTTAACAGAATGCTAAGGGAAATAAGTCAAACACTCAAATGTTAGGTAGTACTAGAATTAGTTTCATGAAGTGCATATTAATTCCATCTTCCTGTAATGCTTCTGCTTCCTACCTTTGCTCATCAAGGAACACTATCTTCCTTACACCCTGAACTGACAAAGTCACAATGCAGGCTGATTTATGCACTCTTGAATGAAAAAACAACTTATAGTAGAAAATAGCTGTACACTTTTAAATGGACTGCCTGCAATAAACAGATGCACTATACTTTGCCAGCAAAGTTCACAGCTCTTTGGGAAATGGTGGGGTCCCTTTGGTTTGAGCATTGCTATGGGACAGAGCACTGCATGAAGGCTAAAGGTAGGACTGCAGAGAGTTCAGCTCAACATATTTTGCACAGATTTTTGGTGCTACTTATAGGTGACTTTTGAAAAACATAATAAAAAAAAAATGACACTCGTGTACCATATGGGAGGGATTTGGGGCATTGATCAGATACAAACAGAGGTATCAACAACAGCATGTTGTGAGACCAATATCCACTGTCCCTAATTCACAGCCCACAGCATCTGCACTTGTAAATGACACTTGGTAGGGGAATCTCCCTCAGGTATGTTTAACACTTACGTGTTGGACCTTGAATGGAGACAGGCAGAACAGGCTAAATCTAGGAGCGCCAACCGAGATGCACAAAAACTTTGCAGGGCTGTGGGCTGGGCTTCCTCTCAAGTCTAGGATGACATAGGTACCCCCATATGCTCCTATCGCTCTAGTCTGACATGAGTTAGATTAGTGATGGGACAGAAGACCAGACTGTGAGGGAGTGCTTTAGTATCCAAGTAAAATCAGCAAAGTAAATCAATTCAGAAGGTGATTTTTGGGGTTTTGTTTTGTTTTTAGTTTCTCAGTGATAAACACTCATTAGTTTTAATTCATTTTCTCTTTTGTCTTTGCCTAATACTACCTCTATAGCCACTTTCAAGTTATTAGGCATTTTGGTTTTTAACAATTCCAGACTAAAAAGACTGGTTGTAAATAACACCATCTCGTTTTTTCCTAACAGGCAACTGAACATAGTGTAGGAGCAACTGAGGAAAGTATCACTTGAATTGGACTTGTAACTTTTATTGCTGCTACTAAATGATCTGATTTGATAGGGAATGTATGGCTGGAAAAATGAATCTATTATAATATGCCATGCATCTTGTTAAGCTCCTGACTGTCTTACTTCCTACGTAAATGCTCTTGACAAATACTTCTAGCTTATTGTGTTCGCTGTGAGTCTTAGAGAGTGAAAGGCAGAGGCTGAGTGAGATCTTGGTCACACAAATATGCTGTCTGCTTTTAAATAAAGGGGTAAACGAACTCTCATTAAAGACAGTCAGTGAGACTCTTTATAGGAAAAGCCTTTTCTGATTAGTCTTTTTTTGTTCATTTCAATTTAATTTACATGCATTTTTTAGTGGATTTAAGATATGCTCAAAGCAAAACAAAAATGTTCATACAGGAGTTTGCTCTGATTTAGCTAAATCACTTAGGGACTGGTTTACTTGGAGAATTTACTATGAAATTCTTGCGTGCGGACAACTCCACCATTACTTCCCATGCCGTACGCCTCACTGCCTGCTCGGTGTGCTTTCACGGGGTAAATGTGATTTAGGGCTCCTAACGTTAGATCAGTGCCACAGAAATATTGCCCAAGTATGAAGGCTACGCAGCTGGTTAAGATTTCTTCTCAAAATTGTGATGGTCTAATTCTCTGAAGGCAGGAGTTACGCCAAGTATCGTCTCTACCCACGTGGCCCCCAAACAGCCACAAAAGCCTGAAGTCCAGATAAGCTCTATATTCTGTACTTTAGACCATTTGGCAGTGATAAGGTCATATATATGTACTCTTTATCCAAATTCCACTTGTACTGCTGGGTGATGTAGTAACACAGGAATCCAATATTAATGAGTATGGACCTGCAGACAGAGAGAAGCAGCTAATGGATTGCTAATTCATACCCTGGCTTACTTCAGGGAGGTGTCTTGGGGCTAACAACCAAAAAATTAAAACTTAAAGTAGTCTGTAGAAAAAAGTTGTGTAAGGCAGCAGAACATATTATCATCCAAAGTAGAGGAAAAAACATGCTAATATTTTTGTCATGTATTCATTTAGAAATCCCTGAATCTAGATTCAAATGTAATAGGACTTATGTCTTAGGTTTGTAACTTTTCATAATTTCAGTCCAAATTCTGACCTATTTAAGAGACCAGAGTTATTAATATTTCCTATTATTTCTACTCCTCAAACTTTTTGACTGGATTTCTCCAAGGCATTCTTTGTTCTCACTCCTACCTTCCTCTTCATTTTGAAAGTATCAGTTCTGGGAAGTGGCTGAAAGATAGAAAAACACACACATAGAAATTGTTTGACTGCAGGTATTCATGGTAAAATATTCCTTTTTTTCCTGGAGGAGATATGAAGGTGAATCAGGAAATGGATGGCTTTTTCAGATCACATGATTCAGTACCCCGGAACTCATCATTTTCACCAAATACCTGACTACTTTTAGGGACTTGAAGTTAGACCGCCCTTATTTAAGTCTCATATGACAACTTCTTTAACTGCCTTATCTGTCAGAGACTTTAATGAAAAGAAAGAGGCAACTACTAAAAATCAGCTTGCACGTTTATAAATGCAAGTGCACATTTATTTATATTATATAGTTGTCTTGAAAATTTCACCTTAAGTATTCATAAAATTAAACCATTTCATTTATAAAGAGCCTAAATCATACAAATACCATGAGAAATACTACTTTATTCTCTCTTTTGATCACAAATGGTAAATATAAACTCATCAGACGAACATCTGGCTCTCAAAAGCCAAGCAATTTAGAATCTCATCTCACTGTTCCTAATTCATAGATATTACAGGTACTAGTCAGTGTAACCTTTAAATACAGCACATAACGCGAGACAATAATTTGACAGAAAACAGGAGGGAGTCTGTAACTCTGGCATTTATTTCCCATATAATACCAAAGCAAGTACTGCAATGGTGTCTTTTGCTAAGACATTTACAATTTTGCTCAGTCTGAACTTGTCTTGTGTCTGCTACTGGGGTACACACTACTGGGCTACAGCCTTGCATGTCCTGCTTTTAAGAGTATACTTCCCTACTGGAATCATCTGAGGATAACATTCAAATATGGCAGACTCCTGATGATCCAGCCTTGGAAGATGACTTTGCTCAATGCAGGCAGGAATGCTGAGGACTCACACAACTCAGATGCAGCAGACCAAACACTTTCCTGAACCTCAGTGGGAAAGAAGGAAGAAACAGTGATGTAGACCTGATGAAGAGGTCTCTCATCAAGGTCGCATAAGCCAGGTGGAGTCAAGATACCAGATGGCACAAACTCTGTGTTCTTTGGTTGGAACCAAAACATTGGTTCAGGAAAGGGAGCTTGTTCACATGCACCATGCTCCTGGCTGGTTTGCTCTGGAAATTTTCTGGTCACCAGGAGGGTTTCTCCTGAGTAATGGATGATGTGGTTGAAAAAACAAAAGCAGGCAATTAACTGTGAGATTTCAAAGTTTTTCTCTGCATGTTTCTCATGAATTAAACAAAAATAACTAATGTTTACAATGGAGTGAAAAAAACAAAATGCAATGAAAATAAAGCCTTTGAACTCTGTCATTGTGAAGCAAGCAAGGTCTTTTCCCTATGATGGAAGCATAGCTCAAGGCTCAGTTTTACTGAAGCTAACTCCTTCTTCCTTTTTTTTTTTTTCTTTTTTCTTTCTTTTTCCTTTTAACCTAACTTAAACGTTGGGCTTACAGTATCTGACTTTGTTTTTCTAAATGATGAAAGACAGACATACTATCCAAGGTGCTTTTGATGGGTAGTGTGAAGACAGGCCTTCCCTTACGCCATGGCTTTCCACCTAAACAGATGGAAATCCACCCCCTTCCCTGCTTTCTAACACTCCTTATATCCTGCCACCACAGGGAGGAGCTGAAATCTGGCTTCCCACCAAACTGGCCAAAAGCCTGAAGGTGCTGTGCAGCCTTTCCTCTTCCAACTGCAGTACCGCTTTCACATGCTGCCATCCCTTAACATGCTAGGCTCTATTTTGTTGCAAGGAGGGATCAAGAATTAGTAACAGTGAGAAATATAATGACAAGAAAAATACAAGGCAGAGGAGGTGGTGATCCATACTGGAAGGAAGGCTGAATGGAATTGGGACTTGGTCCTCTCAGGGTTTTCTTTTCCTTCCTTAAATCAGATAGCAGAGCTTCTCCTGCTTCTTTCTCCCCTACCCTCAGCATAATACTTCTAGATTATGTTAGGACATCCTTATTTATTTTCGTTATAGTAACACATAGAGGYTTAGCCTGGGATTGAGACACCACTGCGCAAGGTACCCGTACAGACCCAAAAAACTCTCAGCCACTATTTGCAAAAGTATGTCTGGGGATTGCTTTGCCTAAAATTGCTTGTTTCACTCAACTAATCCAATTTAACTCCGCACTTAGACATAGCACAGAGTAACATGTAACATTAAACAATGCTACATTTTGTAGCTGTATTTTAAACATGGTTAATCTCACAGCCAGTTTCATACATCTTTGCCCATGAGCTTCTCAAAATAAAATAAAATGAATTAGAATYAATCATTGACATCATTACTCTTCTTCCATGAGATTGGTAGTTAGCTATAAAGCACATGACTTAAAACCTCAGGGAATGATATAGAGAAAGTATGATTCCAGTGGAATTTTTCTTAGGATGTAATGTACATCATTAATCCAGTATCATATAAAGTGTTGTGGGCTTGTTTGTTTTATATATATGTCCATTGTTTCATAACCAAACTGCAGAGGAATTGTTAGGGGCTAAAATGTACATCACTCCAGGTGCTAAAATTTAGATTTTTTTTTTTTACTGACAATTGGTTTTGCATACACAGTGCTTACTCTTCATAGATAAAGTATGGATGTTTGTTTTTTTTTTTTTCCTCCAGCAGTTGGAAAAACAAGTATATCTCCTCTTTAAAAAGAAAAAGTCTGAGGGTATTGTAATAGGTGGAGATGTATACAAAGCATAGGACTTACTGATGTGAACAGATATGCCTTAAAAATGCTCCAAACAAGTTAACGGAGTATATATGTGAGTCGTCCTATATCTGCAGTTACTTTGATGGCAATTTTTAGGCATAAAATGGATTCTTATATTTTCTATACAAGTATTTTCTGGAGCTGAGGAAATTTCACAGGAAAGTGATCCTACATAAATATATGTTACATTGGCGTCTTACAAAACTGTATTGTTACAAATAAGGAAACATCCCTAACTGTCAGGGTTACATGACTGTAACAGAAAAAAAGTTCGGCCTTTAGTATTTGCTTTTGACGTTTGTTTTGGTTTTTATTTGTTTGGGTTTTTTTTCTTTGTTTATGGGKTTTTTTTTTTTTTTAATACCAAGAAGCAATCAGAAAGAATGTTCCAAATTCCAGAGCTTCCTTTTTAATAATAATTTCCAACTTTCATTAACTTTTCTCCTTGAAAAAGTTTCTTTTATAACATTGCCAAAGTAACATTCTCCCTTGAGCTGGCTGTTTCAGGCAATTTGGATTTGCAACATTTTGGCTTACAGATAAGTTTTGATTCTAGTTGTTTTAATTAAGTGTATTTTTATAGGATTACTCCAGCATGGATCAATTCCATGGTTTTGTTTGTTTTAATAAACTCTCAGTGCTTTTAGTCTTCTAGATGGAGGTCTTGCTGCAAACACCACAAGTCAGTTTCTGCTGGGGTTTGTAGTAGAAACGTGCAAATGCTGCCATAAAAGAAAAAAACTTCGATGGAATTCATTAAAATACGTGTACGAACGAAAATAACCTCCTGGTTTAACGCAGATGGGCTGGCTAAACACAAAGGCATGCGTCGAAGATACCGTGAGCGCGGAAATGCAAACGTACGTACCTGGGGAGGATGCTTGCGCGCCGCGGCTGCCAGCCCCGCAGTGCCACGTCTCACCGCCCCACTCACGCCACGGGACCTTTATAGGGAACTCTCCCAGGGGCTAAAAATAAACTTTCGGGGCTGACACGTCGATCCGTGCCGTGGAGGGAGGGGAGGGGGCGGAGAGGGACTCGCCGCAGGCTTTTACGTGGTTGCAAAAATATCAGCGCCGCGCTCCCCGCCCGCCCGCGCCGAGCCGCGCGGGGGCTGGCCGCTCACCCGCGCAGCGGGACGGGGACCGGGGCCGCCGGTGCGCGGCTCCCGCTGCCTGCGCGGTTCCGCGCCGGCCCCCGGAGGCCCGGGGCCGGGACGCTGGGGCTCGGCTCGCCGGCTGCCGGCGGGTGGGGGGTGGCGTGTGCGGGGGAGCGGGCAGCCGGCAGCGGGCAGCCCCGGCACAGGCGGGGGCTCCCGGGGCGCTCCCGTGCCCCCCCCCGCTCCGGGGCAGCCCCGGCAGCCGCTGGCGCCCGGCTCTCCTTCGCCTCCTCTACCTGCTGCGCCCGGGCTTCGGCGGCGCCTTCCCCCCGCCTCGGAGCCCCGCTCGGCGGGGAGACGCGGAGCCCCGGGCAGCGACCGGGAACGCCGCGCCCTCCCATCCCGCGGGAGCCCCTGCGGACCCCGGCACCCGCGTAGCTRCCCCTCGCCCGTCGCCTCTCCCTCCCTCCCGCTGTGGCTGCTGCAGCAAACCGGGATTTGTTGTGCTCGGTTGTACCGGCGCTGGGCGCCCCTGCTCAGATCTGATCGCGAGGAGAAGCCTCCGGTCATGCTTTTTTGGGCTGCGGTAAGTAAGGAAAAAATATATATAAAAAAATAAACCCCAAACCCCAAGCACAAACACCTCAATCAGTTGCAACTTCTCGGCTGGCCCGGATGGGGGAGCGCGGGGGCGGGAAGGGAGTAATGCGAGATCACCCCCGCCCGGGGCAGCGTCGGCTGCGGGCTGCGCGGCAACCCGCGCATCGCCGGGGACGGGCGGACGGGCGGCCGCAGCCGCCCCGGCTGCCGCTGCTCCGCCCCCGCGGCGGGGCGCTGGGTCCGGCGGGCGGGCGGGCGCGGGGGGCGGCGGGCGAGGCGCACAGCTGCCGCGCCGCAAACTTGGTGGGAGCGAGCGGAGCGGGGGCGGCTCGGCGGGGCTGCGCGGGGCGAGGCTGCGGCCATGGCGGCGTGAGGCGGCAGCGCCGCGGCRGGGAGCGGGGCATCAGCCTGCGCCGTGCAGCCCTACGGAGCCTCCAGGTAACCCCCGCCCAGCCCCTCTCCCCCGCGCGGTGCTCGGGCTGGGGGCGGCGGGGCTTTCTGAGAGCCGCGGGATGGCGCGTCCCCGGCCGCCTTCTCCGTCCCCGAAGCCGCCTCCCGTGGGCTCCGCCGGGGCGCCCCGGGGGGGGGGCGAGGAGGCCGGCCGGGGTCCCGGCCGCCGCAGCGGCAGGGTGCCGGCAGGGGGAGCCGGGAGCGAGGCGGAGCGGCGCTGCCGGCGGGGCCGGTGGCGGGGAGCGCTGCCGGCGGTCGGAGCCCGTCTCGGGCATTGCCCGGCCCCACCCCCGAAAGTCCTCCGAGCCTTTCCGAACGGGCAGTCGTTCTCCCCGAAGACGGTGCTGCTTGCTCGGGAAAAGAGAAACCAGGCGGGCAGGCAGCCCTATCTCCGCCGGGGCTGAAACCCGAACTGTCCCCCCGGGCGCTCCGCGCAGCCGGAGCCCCCGCGCCGCTCCTGCCCGCGGGGTCGCACCCGCGGGAGGGTTTTCTCGCCCGGGAGCCTGAGGTGCGTTGTGGTTGCTGAGCCCTGGCTGCGGGAATGCAGCCGGCGGCTCCGAAACGTTTTGGAGGSGTTTTGTCACACTTCGGCAAGTGAAGTTTGCGCTGTCTCTTCTGGTGCGAGCAGAAGAGAAGCGGCGTGAAGGGCACCGGCAGTTGTCCGAGAAACGTGGGTTTTTCAGTGGGATGTTGTTGCAGTACGATTTGAAGTCCCAATGTGCGTTTATTGTCGCTGTTATTTAACTGGACTGGCTTCGGTCTGTGGTATTTGGGCATGTTCTGAAATGTGGAGTTTGTTACCGTTCCGCAACGATGCAGAAGGAAACACCTCGGCCAGTTGTATTAATCCATCTTTTTGTGAGGTTTGCTCACYAGATAAATGACAGCTATTAGGGTTTGTTGTATCATTCCAGATGCTAAGCATGCACGGTAGATTGACAAAAGGATAATCTGCCCGGGATTATTCCTGGGGGGCAGCAGGGGTGGGGGGAGCTGTCAGTGCCTCCGTTCCTTCAGCAAACCGGACTATTGGCAGGAGAGGTCTGTGCATGCATGCACACACACCCTTGCAACGATGGTTAGAATTTGCAAGATTACAGCTAAGAAAAACATCCTAAAACTAAAAACTGTTGTTAAAGTTATAGTAACAGTGTGCTCCGGCAGCCCTAAGGTAGTGCATTTGAAGACCATTATTTTCTGAAAGCTGACTAACCGCTCTTARTTTGAATTTTTGTGTGAAAGACTGGAACGATGCTAGCCCAGCTAGAGCGCTGTAAAAATAGAATTTTTCATAATGGGAATTGCACTCAAATCTTAGTTCTGGCAGTTTCAGTGTCTTCTGGTTGTTACGTGAGTAAGACTCTGACTCAGTTTAGCAAAGTTTGATTTACTAAGATTGTCGAACTTGGTGACRTCATATATATAATGTGTAGTCAATCAAAAGTGTATTGCTGCCTTGAAAGGCTGAGGTATGGCCTTCGGTACTTTGCTTAGCCTAGTGAAAGATTTTGGTATACTTCTGTATTTTGTGCTGTGTTCCCACTTTCTTTTCCAGCAGGTACTGATAATCTGACTTTATTACTTTTRCTAATGGATTCATGTCATTTTCTCATTTTAATGCTGAACAGCTGTGAGGAGTCCTGCTGAGAGCTAAGGCTTTGCTCTGGAGGGTGGCAGTTTTCTTTTCGAGAGGTTGTTTTGAATGAAGTAGTGTAAACACTTGCTTTTAAGTTGTACTGCTTATTCCTTAGGATGTTGTAACAGTTTTGTTTTGGTTGAGAAAGCTGGAGGCATTAATATCTGTAGTGTCTCATTTCTTTTAATCTTTAACCAGTGCTGTCTTGAAATACTTACAGGTAGTAGGAGTGCTCGTGCACTTTGTAATGATCCATAAACTTTGGTTATATCAGGTTTGTTGTACTCATTTCCTGTTGGGCAGGGATGCAAAGAGTGGTAACTACGTATTGCTGCTGTTTTCAGAAGAAAGAGAGTTGTGTGGTGGCTTTTTCCTTTCCCCCCAGCTACGTAGGGAAACCACGTGGATTCTAACTCCTGTTGATGTAGTCTTATACAAATACAATGTGTTCTTATACAAATACAGGATTTTCACTGCATGAAGTTCATTACTTTGCAGTGAGTAAACTGTACGTTACAAGCCATAAACTGCAGAAATACAACATAAGTCTYCTGCGAACTTCAGTTTCTGTGTTAGAGCTTGTGTGAAGGAATTCAGCCAAGGGAGCAGCTGAGCTCCTGGGGCGAGCAGGAGCAGACCCTTTTCTGCGTTCTCTGGTCTGCAAGGGCTGCATCACTGCTAGTGTTGGCTGTGGGTTATTTCTATGCTGTAGGACACGTAAGTGGCTAGTTGATAGTACTATCAGTTGATAGTAGGTGTGTACTACCAGTACTATTGGTTGATAGTGGGGGGGGAAGGTGTGTGTAATCTGATACTGTGTTATTTAACATAAAGCAGTATCTAGTAATTACTCAATATGTTGTGATGACTGACTTAGCTATATAATATATGATTTAGCTCTAGATTTAGCATCTGGTTTATAAAATTTCAGTATGATCTTGATGTTTGGTAATATACGTTCCAAAGTTACTACAGCTCCTGAGATGAATTGGTATTGCTGCTGCTGTAATTATAGGAAGCAGCACTGAGGAACTTCTCGTTTTATGTAACATCATTTTATGGAGATGTTTAATGGGAGTTCTTGTCAGTGGCGAGTTCTCCGAATTATTGTTAATCAGTCTGTTTCTCTTCATTATCATCCTTTTATCCTCTTTGGCATGTGTATACATTCCTATTTGGAAATAGTTTTAAGTTACAGACTGTACATTTGCTCTTTCCTAATGTGTTTCATAATGCTGTAACTGATTCAAAAGAATGAAGTGGTTTTTTTGTCAAACACTATAAACATTTTTCAAACTGACCCTTTTGAGATATGTAAGCTAGTTGTAATTTCCAGGCTGCAGCAYTGCAGCTGTGAGCTGTGAGAGGCAGGTGGCGATCTGCTCTCTGCAGTTCTCCCACAAGCCTGGGGATCCTCGCAGCTTGAACTGTGCAGTCGAGGTACGGTTTGCTGTTAAATCTGTTGTGGTTAAAACAGCAAACTGTTTCCAAAAGAGGTTGGGGCTTTTGTTTTAGTTTGCTTCCTAAATGTGTCCGATTATTTACTTAAGAAATTTGCCAGGTTGCATCCAARTATAGCACATTTGCTTAACATTTGTCAGGAAAGTAGCAAATGTAAACCAAGTTAATGACCCCTAAACTGCAGTCTAATTAGTGTCTTGTTCTTGATTTTTTGCTAGAATGTATAGCTAGAAAGCATGTAAATCTTTTGTCATTTAGTGGATTTATTCATGCATCTATTCTCAAATTTGTGTCTTCTCTGAGGTACTTTGACGCAATCCAAATGGCTGCTGTWTAAATCGACTCTTCATCTCCATACTCATTATTTTTGTATAAATATATTAATAAAATGAATTTGTTTGGGGACCTTTTGGGAAGAAATCTGTACTTGTGTCCCAGTGTATATTAGAAAGTCAGGCAGCTTCACAAAGAAGCTGATGTTTGTCAGTGATAGTAGCAGAAAGCTGGGATTGATATGAAGTCTGCACTGAGGCCTCTGCAGGTGAAATTCTTGAGTTTAACTCAACTGTTAAAACTTATCTTTWCAAAGGTTATCTTTTCTTTTCAAATAGTTTGAACAATTTGTTTTAGAAAAAGTTTAAATGCTGTGTAACATGTCAGCTGCACTATCATTTCCAAACTTATCTCTAATTAGGTTATCTGTGTTATGAAATTTCTTGTGCGAAAGCAAGATAATACAGATTTTCATTCCTTTTCAATTTTTAAAATCAGGATAAATCCCTGAGCTCCAGTATACCTTAGAATTGTTGGATCTTCATTTCTGACAGAACTGGTCAACCTTTTCATGGCTACCAACCCCAGTAATGGAAATCACTGTTTCACTTGGAGGTTGTTGATTGAGTAGCTCTGAATCTTTGGCATATGATTTGCTGATTTTTTTAACTCCTAGATGAACAGCAACACACAACCACTTAGCAGTATTTGTTTGGTTTAGGAGAAGCTTACAGAAATTACAACTTTCAGAATGCTGAAATGCAGCCTGTTGCTGTCCTCTCTCTGTAATACTGGGATGCTTTCTTAGGCTTTACTAAAAGCATTACATGTGGTGAATGAATCAGAGCATATGTGATGGCTGCAGGATTGGCTTATAACGTGAACTGGATGGCYTGAAGAGATGGGCCATACTGCAAGTTGTGAGATTTTCCCACCTTCTTTTCCCCACCCTTTCTCTGAATTTCAGAATTGCGCTGCTTTCTCTGCTGCTGCCTTCCTTCTCTGAATTGCTAGTCTAGGTGGAAACCTAGAATGCTATTGAAATATGCTTTCTGGTTAGACGTAAGTTTAACTGGGAATCAAGAATGCTTAATGTAAAGTTAACTATAAGGCCTTTGTGGCTAGAGAGAGCATTTTAATAGTCTTGGGCCCTGTTCTTTTGACCCACAGTAAGATTGTTGCTGAATCACTCATTTCTATTGTTGGTGAACTCTACAGACAAAGGTATATGAATGAATATTTGTGTTGTGGTTTTAAAAATGTTTAGGCAGTTGCTCTGCACTGTGTTTTCTCCAGCATAAGGTCATTTCAGAAATTCCTGCTGCCTTTTTTTTTTTTTTTTTTTTTTTTTTTTTTTTTTTTTTTTTT